>CM059587.1:55885000-56357500 GCA_030407085.1 Trichopria drosophilae
CAAAAGGTCTCTTTGTGATGCGGTTCGTCTAAATATAGTTAAAACAATTTCCTAATGGACGTAATGCAGCCACCTATAAGCGTATACGCGACCGGGAAAATCGAAATATAACTATCTTTGCACTCGATTTGGATTATTTATTTAATATTTTCTTATAGTTTATGATATTCTGTAGGGAATGCAAGAGGTAACTTTGTGATGCGGTTCATCTAAATATTGTTTAAACAATGTCCTAATGGTAGTAATATAGCCACCTATAAGTGTATACGCGACCGGGAAAATCGAAATAAAACTATCTTTGCTTTTCCATTAGGACATTGTTTAAACAATATTTAGACGAACCGCATCACAAAGTGACCTCTTGCATTCCCTTCAGAATATCATAAACTAAGAAATAAATAATCAAAATCGAGTGCAAAGATAGTTTTATATCGATTTTCCCGGTCGCGTATACGCCAATCGGTGGTTGTATTAGTTCCAGTAGAAAATTGTTTAAACAGTATTTAGACGAACCGCATCACAAAGAGAACTTTTGCATTCCCTTTAGAATATCATAAAATATAAGAAAATATTAAATAAATAATCAAAATCGAGTGCAAAGATAGTTATATTTCGATTTTCCCGGTCGCGTATACGCTTATATCTGGCTATATTACTTCCATTAGGAAATTGTTTAAACAATATTTAGACGAACCGCATAACAAAGTGACCTCTTGCATTCCCTTCAGAATATCATAAACTATAATAAACTAAGAAACAAATAATCAAAATCGAGTGCAAAGATAGTTTTATATCGATTTTCCCGGTCGCGTATACGCCTATCGGTGGCTGTATTAGTTCCAGCAGAAAATTGTTTAAACAATATTTAGACAAACCGCATCACAAAGAGACCTTCTACATCCCTTTAGTATATCATAAACCGTAACAAACTATGAAATAAATAATCGAAATCGAGTGCAAAGATAGTTTTATATCGATTTTCCCGGTCGCGTATACCCCTATCGGTGGCTGAATTACTTCCATTAGGAAATTGTTTAAACAATATTTAGACGAACCGCATCACTAATAGACCTTTTGCAGTCCCATCAGAACATCATAAACTATAAGAAAATATTGAATAAATAATCAAAATCGAGTTCAAAGATAGCTTTATATCGATTTTCCCGGTCGCGTATACCCCTATCAGTGGCTGTAGTAGTTCCATTAGGAAATTGTTTAAACAATATTTAGACGAACCGCATCACAAATAGACCTTTTGCATTCCCTTCAGAACATCATAAACTATAAGAAAATATTGAATAAATAATCAAAATCGAGTTCAAAGATAGTTTTATTTCGATTTTCCCGGTCGCGTATACGCTTATAGGTGGCTATATTACTTGCATTAGGAAATTGTTTAAACAATATTTAGACAAACCGCATCACAATGAGACCTTTTGCATTCCCATTAGAATATCATAATCATTTGGATTATTTATTTAATATTTTCTTATAGTTTATGATATTCTGCAGGGAATGCAAAAGGTCTCTTTGTGATGCGGTTCGTCTAAAACTAATACAGACACCTATAAGCGTATACGCGATCGGCAAAATCGAAGTAAAACTATCTTTGCACTCGATTTCGATTATTTATTTCATAGTTTGTTATGGTTTATGATATACTAAAGGGATGCAAAAGGTCTCTTTGTGATGCGGTTTGTCTAAATATTGTTTAAACAATTTCCTAATGGAAGTAATACAGCCACCTATAAGCGTATACGCGAACTGGAAAATGGATATAAAACTATCTTTGCACTCGGTGTTGATTATTTATTTCTTAGTTCGTTATAGATTATGATATTCTGATGGGAATGCAAAAGGTCTCATTGTGATGCGGTTTGTCTAAATATTGTTTAAACAATTTCCTAATGGACGTAATACAGCCACCTATAAGCGTATACGCGATCGGCAAAATCGAAGTAAAACTATCTTTGCACTCGATTTCGATTATTTATTTCATAGTTTGTTACGGTTTATGATATACTAAAGGGATGTAAAAGGTCTCTTTGTGATGCGGTTTGTCTAAATATTGTTTAAACAATTTTCTGCTGGAACTAATTCAGCCACCGATAGGCGTATACGCGACCGGGAAAATCGATATAAAACTATCTTTGCACTCGATTTTGATTATTTATTTCTTAGTTTATTATAGTTTATGATATTCTGAAGGGAATGCAAGAGGTCACTTTGTGATGCGGTTCGTCTAAATATTGTTTAAACAATTTCCTAATGGAAGTAATATAGCCAGATATAAGCGTATACGCGACCGGGAAAATCGAAATATAACTATCTTTGCACTCGATTTTGATTATTTATTTAAAATTTTCTTTCATTTTATGCTATTCTAAAGGGAATGCAAAAGGTGTATTTGTGATGCGGTTCGTCTAAATATTGTTTAAACAATTTCCTAATGGAACTAATACAGCCACCAATAGGGGTATACATGACCGGGAAAATCGATATAAAGCTATCTTTGAACTCGATTTTGATTATTTATTCAATATTTTCTTATAGTTTATGATGTTCTGATGGGAATGCAAAAGGTCTATTTTGTGATGCGGTTTGTCTAAATATTGTTTAAACAATTTCCTAATGGAAGTAATACAGCCACCTATAAGTGTATACGCGAACGGGAAAATCAATATAAAACTATCTTTGCACTCGATTTTGATTATTTATTTCTTAGTTTGTTATTGTTTATGATATTCTGATGGGAATGCAAAATGTCTCATTGTGATGCGGGTCGTCTAAATATTGTTTAAACAATTTCCTAATGGACGTAATACAGCCACCTATAAGCGTATACGCGATCGGCAAAATCGAAGTAAAACTATCTTTGCACTCGATTTCGATTATTTATTTCATAGTTTGTTACGGTTTATGATATACTAAAGGGATGTAAAACGTCTCTTTGTGATGCGGTTCGTCTAAATATTGTTTAAACAATTTCCTAATGGAACTAATACAGCCACCAATAGGGGTATACACGACCGGGAAAATCGATATAAAGCTATCTTTCAACTCGATTTTGATTATTTATTCAATATTTTCTTATAGTTTATGATGTTCTGATGGGAATGCAAATGGTCTATTTTGTGATGCGGTTTGTCTAAATATTGTTTAAACAATTTCCTAATGGAAGTAATACAGACACCTATAAGTGTACACGCGAACGGGAAAATCGATATAAAACTATCTTTGCACTCGATTTTGATTATTTATTTCTTAGTTTGTTATTGCTTATGATATTCTGATGGGAATGCAAAATGTCTCATTGTGATGCGGTTCGTCTAAATATTGTTTAAACAATTTCCTAATGGAAGTAATACAGCCACCTATAAGCGTATACGCGAACGGGAAAATCGATATAAAACTATCTTTGCACTCGATTTTGATTATTTATTTCTTAGTTTGTTATTGTTTATAATATTCTGATGGGATTGCAAAATGTCTCATTGTGATGCGGTTCGTCTAAATATTGTTTAAACAATTTCCTAATGGACGTAATACAGCCACCTATAAGCGTATACGCGACCGGGAAAATCGAATTATAACTGTCTTTACACTCGATTTGGATTATTTATGTAATATTTTCTTATAGTTTATGATATTCTACAGGGAATGCAAAAGGTCTCTTTGTGATGCGGTTCGTTTAAAACTAATACAGACACCTATAAGCGTATACGCGATCGGCAAAACCGAAGTAAAACTATCTTTGCACTCGATTTCGATTATTTATTTCATAGTTTGTTACGGTTTATGATATTCAGTAGGGAATGCGAAAGGTCTCTTTGGGATGCGGTTCGTTTAAATATTGTGTAAACAATTTCCTAATGGAAGTAATACAGCCACCTATAAGCGTATACGCGACCGGGAAAATCGAAATAAAACTATCTTTACACTGGATTTTGATTATTTATTTAATATTTTCTTATAGTTTATGATATTCTGAAGGGAATGCAAAAGGTCTCTTTGTGATGCGGTTCGTCTAAATATTGTTTGAATAATTTCCTAATGGAAGTAATACAGCCACCTATAAGCGTATACGTGACCGGGAAAATAGAAATAAATACAATACTTTTTTTTTTTTTTCAAATCAATTAATGATGAAACTAATTAAAGATATATTACATAGATACATAAATGACCTTGATGTTTATGCCGATGTTTGAAGATTATTAAGAATGACGGGATATCGAACATAGTACATGCCATTCTTAATATCTACTAAGCGTGTTGAGAATCTGAAATAAAACATGGATTATATTGAAGTATATATACTATGACGGGGATATTTCACAAAACAAAAGTATGTCTAGTATATTTACTTTAAAATGTGAAACGATTCAGAGTCAATTTGAAAAAACTTTAAGGAATCGGCCAAACATATAAATTTAAATATGTCAATTTTAGTCAATCATTATAAAATTATAGATCGGAATCGTTGGGTGCTGAAATAAAAAGTCATTATTATTTGTCGTCATTCAATTAAAAATATATTTAATACTTTGAATCTTACATATAATTGAATTCGTCATTAAACAATACTGATCACACATACCAACATACTCGAAGTCTAAGTCGCAAATATAAAAAAAATAAGAGTCATAAGTAAAAGGCATTATCGAGTCGTTGCTAAGTCGTGTGAGTCAATATATATAAAAAATCAGTCATATCGTCAACGACGGATTAAATTACGCGGAATAAATTAGATATTAACGCGGACACCCATTCAATGCATACATTCACACACAGACTCCGTCGTCAGTTCCTGGTGTCTATTTCGTGGTCAATTTCGCCGCCTCCATTGTTATTTTGAATTTGGTGCTGGCTGTAGACGGTGTGGGCCCACCTTTGGGTCCGGATCAGCCAGGTTCTTCGGATGGTTGCTGAGGCAGCGAGTCGTCGAGGTTGCCACAAGGAAGTCCGTGAAGAAGAGAGGGAGTGAGGGATACTTACCAGGTCTTATAATACCTCGGTAAGTATCCATATGTCCAGTTATGTCGCCGAGTTCCTTTTTTCCTAAGAATCGGGACGGGAACTGTCAAACATTTGAATGTCATTGCTCGAATTGAGTTTCACAGCCCGCCCCTCATTTGAATTTGGAGCGCATGCGCCCCATTGCGGCGACACATGCGGCTCCAAGCTTGGAACTCGGCCCGTTGTTGCCCACTTTCCATGGTGCGCGGCGAGGGCGCCGTTGCTCCTCTTCTGCGCATGTAGAGGCGCACCAGCTCCAGCGCTTGTCATTGCGCGCATGTCCCTTGATGCGCGCTCGGATCCTACGTGGGCTGGGATTCAAAAAAGGCCAACCGGCCGGAAAAAGCGCGCATCGCGTCCTTTATCTTCTTTGAATTTCCCTGCTAAGCATGTCGATATATATCGTAACGGCCCTTTTTCTCCCCGTCGCTCTTTCTCTTCCGCGCGCGGTCGAGTTAAACGGCTCGTTACAAATGACAGAAATTCTTCATAAATGATATCTGTTATTTCCTATTGATACAATATGTATGATCTGTTGACAAAATAAATCCAAATGATAAATCCAAATTAGGACGGGGATAACTCACAAAATCATAATATGTCCAAATGTATTCACCCTATATACGTCTAGTTTTCCGAACGTAATGTATATTAAGAAGAAAATTTCTCCTGTTCTTCTTATGATGTCTACCCTCTGTTCCTCCTAAATATAAGGACAATGGAGTGCTCCTGCTACACATACGCAGCGACTCATAGGCACAGACTACCACCTCCCTCCCAACATTTATACATCCTTCAATATCCAATTGATATAAATGCGGAGACGATCTTAACAAACCACTAACTTCTTCCCCACTAATCCCGTGACAATCGCGAGCCTCGAAAACGCACAATGTTAAGGAAGAGTACAAGAAGGTAGCAATGACATTTGGTCGAAGCATCGACATTTTTAGTACTTCCAGTTTTTCTAAATTGGAAAGCGGCTCTAACCCAAAATCACCACGGATATTAAAGCATCCAGTGATATCTAAATTTTTAAGTAGGGTCAAGTTTTGGCCAATCCCGTCAACGAAAATATCATCCACCAAAAGGGCTGAATCTGAGTTCCAATATTCGTAGATTCACGCAAGTGGAAGTCATATTCAGACCCTCGGTTCCTAATTGGACATCGGGTAACTCAAAAAAAAGGCCAACATTGGCGGAATCTGCCTCTTCGCCACTCCTTTCCTCCCCAGTATTGGTTCCTACTCCCTGTAATCTAAGAGAGCCTAAAGCTCTAGGATTAGGACTTTTTACTAGAGCGTCTAAAATATCAAAACCATTAATTTGTCTTCCCTTTACAACGTTTAGTTCTTCCAGATGTTCCTGAGTTTTAAGGAACAAGGCAAACTCTGAGGAGGACAATTTGTCACATCTGTCGATTTGCAGTTGTGTTAGCTGGATAGCCGATCCATTAAAACACTTTCCGGTTACCTGCGATGCCGAAAAAGTGATATTCTTTAACTGTTTGTTCTCACACAAAATCCGGTGCAGATCCTTTTCGATAGGACCAACCGTCTTACCCAAAGTAAGGCTCTGGAGTTATTTTGCTCTATCACCCAGGATATTAAAGGTAGTTGGTCGAATGACCACCCCCGATAAATCCAGGTGCTCTAATTTCGGACAATGTGTAGCAATAATGGAGCCTATTTGCGGAGGAAATTCATTACTAAGCTGCAGAGTCCGCAAATGCCCCCAGTCTTCCGAACCAACCAATATACCGCATCAATCGCTATACGGGAATCGTCCCAAGATTCACCCCACATATACGATGAATCAGATAAAGTTTTTACCCCCTTATATGACGCGATAACCCCGTCTGGCCACCTTCTGGATACTCTCTCTAAACAAGCTCGATCCGGGAACGAAAGATAGGATGCTATCATAACTATGCATTCTACAGGTAGAATAGCAGCTACACCTTCTCGTATATTAGTCTCAACCCGAGCTGGGGCAATTTTCAAGGGACCACGGAGATTCCAGGAATCAGCAAGTCGAATAACTAATTCGCATTTATGAAGGACGTATTTATGTTCATCACTCATTTTCAGGACATGAATAGCCTGTTCATGAGTGGCGAAGGTGACAAATCCGATATTACCACTGGATCGCTTATGTACACAAGCACTGACAGCTCCATCGCTCTTAAAATGAGAAACGAGATGTTTACTGTTTGTATCAGGGACTAGTCTTGCTACAAATATTCTGTTGATCTTGGCAGAATTCATCTACAATAAAAACAAAAAGAAATATATAAATATATGTACACATAAGCATTTCGAAACTAAAATATCTACAATTTTATATACTCCCTTATATTTAGGCTGAAATTTTCTTGGTTTGGGCTCTATTAAGATTCGAACATTATCTCCAATTTTTCCTTTCAAACTATTACATTTTATATCATAACTCATTTTAGATTTATTTTTTGTTAAAATTAAATTTTTCCCAGCTAAAACTTGCATTTCAGTTAGTCTTGAAATTAAATCAGATAAATGTGTATTATAGGTTATAAACCCATCATTATCTGGAAAAGAGCTGGGACATCTCGCAATCCTTCCAAATACCAGTTCGAATGTAGTGAAGTTGGTAGCTCCATGAATGGACGTATTATAGGAAAACTTTGCGAAAGGTACCAGCCTGCCCCAATCAGTGTAATTATCAAGATAATGACTAATATACTCTATTAACACTATATGACTTCTTTCTAAACTTCCATTTGTTTGTGGCCGATATGCTGAAGTCCTAAGTGGAGACATCTTAAAAATTCGTGATATACTTGTCATCAATTTACCAGTAAAATTCGGACCTCTGACTGTTAATACAGCCCGAGGAGCTCCATATATAAGTATTAATCGTGTTACTAAAGCATGTGCTATGGTTTCGGCTGTAATATCAGGTACTGGTACTGCAATGCAATATCTCGTCCAATTGTCTTGCATTGTCAATATATATTTATTCCCACTAGGCGTTAGTGGCAAAGGACCAAGAGCATCCAAGGAAATTTTCTCAAAAGCATTTATAGGAGTGTCAGTTATAACCACGGATTCTCTTGTTTTTGATCTAACTAATTTTCTTTCCTGACAACTTCTACAAGTTCGAATATAGTTTTGTATATAATTTCTAAGACCTGGCCAATAATATATTTTCCTAATTCGTCTATAAGTTTTAGTAACCCCTTTATATCCCCCAATTAAACTATCATGCAATTCAGTAATTATGTCTGTACGCATATCTGCAGGAGGTACTTGTACATTTCCTCTACATATCTTGATTTTAATTTTTGATTTTAAGAAATATTCGTTTAATAACTGTTGTAATTCTCCTTGATTATTTACAAAATCTCCAGCTTCTGAAATTCTAAATGATTTTATTCTTAACTTAATTAATATTTTCTTTAAATTTGTAACGGAGTGTCTTCTCACTGCCGGATCAGCTCTAGTATGCCAATGTTGAAAAGCGAGAAGAATAGATTGTGAGAGTTTTAAGAATCAAAAATGGAAGAGACCATGAATTATATTTCTACTTATAATTTATTAATCAGCTTAATCTAGTACAACTTATATCTAACCGCGTGTTTAATGGCTTTCGAGCCGAAACAAGAGGACGACCGGTATTCTGGTATTATCCTTATTACTATTCTTATAGCTAAATGACGGGTTTAGTTCGGAACGGAATCCTGGTCGATAACGACCCAGGAAGATGGATGAGAGGTGTCCTGGTCGATCACGACCCAGGAGGACAGGTGCAAGGAGTCCTGGTCGATAACGACCGAGGCAGACGGTCAAGAGGTGTCCTGGTTGATAACAACCCAGGAGGTCGGATAAGCGGAATCCTGGTCGATAGCGACCCAGGGGAACAGGTAGGCGGAATCCTGGTCGATAACGACCTAGGAGAGTCGGTGCTCTAGTAGTCTCTTTTAAGTTACTCCGGAGGACGCTCCGGGAGTTCCTTGCCCGACTGCTCGGGCTGCCGACTGTGTCGTAATCGCCCAACGCAGTCGAATTTATCCCCGGTCGCGGCGAGGTAGGAGTTACTCCCACCGAGGGATGCCTCTTAGGCTCGGGTCCCCGACGAGGAGTACGCGGGTGTAGGCCGGGTAGCCTATTCGGCAGGCGCGCGCCGCGCGTAATCTACTTAAGACTAAACGTATCGTTTCAAATTTAAAAGAGCAATTCTTAAATTTTCTTTCAATACCCAATGAAAATGATTTCCTTTAATTATTAAACTAAAAACTTTGTACTGACTAAAAGGAGTAACTAACATTTGGCCTATTTTAGGTTTCAGTGATTTAAATTCATCTGCATTCAAAATGCCTAAATCCATCAAAAGTTTCGATATTGGAGTTACAAATTCCCCATCAGCTGACATAAAATGTATATAATTGTATTTACTATACGTCAAATTTTCTCTTATATAAACTATATCATCGTCGTTACTCATTTGTCCATTTAATAAATTAAAATCAGTGTCTATAAATTCATGTACTGGGATTTTATTCAAATCAGTAGTTACATTTGATGGTATTAATTTTCTGGGACGCATTACACCTTTAACTTCACCCTCTTCTCCCTTCTTAAAATCCTGTTTAGATTTCGGAGAATTAAAATGATCTTCCTTTTCCATTGGTGTGGAGAAGGCAACAGGATTTGGTGTATTTAAAGGTCAATGTCATCAACGTATTATATAACATAGGATTCTTTAACACACTGTCCTCTATTATAGTAGGTTTTGACCTAACCGTAGAAAATTCGGACTCTATATTTTTATTAATGACTTTTCAATAATATATGATTTGTCCCGCGTTCTTGTACTGGTCTAGTATTTTCCTTCTCCTGTGAACTCATTTTCCTATTATAACTGTCAACTAACGTCTGTTCATTTCCATTTGATGATTTCGTTATAGGACTAGTACAAATTCCTCTAGATTTCAATATGTTACTTTCAATTTCCGGCAACGGAATATATCCTCGACTATGTATTGAACTGTCAAAAAGATCAAAAGATTTTCGCATTCTTTAAAGGTTTAATGTGATTGAATCCAAATTTTGGGGAATGGTTTGATCCACTTCAGACTCATTATCATCACTATTATTTTCTTTCTCTGGTAAATTAATCGCGATCGGGCAAGAGGTTTCTTCCTCCTCTGAATCTTCCTTTGAGCCCTCAAAAACTGAAGCCCATCCCACATCTGACACCAATTTGTTACGTGAGGCGACTTCGATCAATTAAAAAGTAAATTTATAAAATAATATGTAAATGTTTACCTTTACCTTATACACAGTCGTTCGAGGCTTGAATAAATAATAAGGCTTCTTGTAGATAAAAATAAAATACTTTATTTAAAATATTATATAAGTGAGGACAACTATTCGCAGCGGCGAGCTCCTGCTCAAGTCGCTTCTAGAACTAGAATGAGTATGTGCAGAGAGGGTCGTTGCAAAAATCAAAAATCAAGAAGGTTCGCGAACACGACCGAATTTAACGTTCCGCGAAAGTGACAACTTAAACGTCAACGGTGACAGAGCGTTCAAAATCGAGCTCGACTATACATAATCAATACTCTCGGTCGCTTCCATACAATACATACAAACAACGCATGAACATGTAAACGGACCGACTATACATTACATTTACTTTAAAGCGGTTCGTAACAAGCGTATAGGCGACCGGGAAAATCGATATAAAAGTACATCTTTGCACTCGATTTTGATTATTTATGTCTTAGTTTGTTATAGTTTATGATATTCTGAAGGGAATGCAAAAGGTCACTTTGTGATGCGGTTCGTCTAAATATTGTTTAAACAATTTACTAATAGAAGTAATACAGCCACCTATAAGCGTATACGCGACCGGGAAAATCGAAATAAAACTATCTTTGCACTCGATTTTAATTATTTATTTCTTAGTTTGTTATAGTCTATGATATTCTGAAGGGAGTGCGAAAGGTCTCTTTGTGATGCGGTTCGTCTAAATATTGTTTAAACAATTTCCTAATGGAAGTAATACACCCACCTATAAGCGTATACGCGACCGGGAAAATCGAAATAAAACTATCTTTGCGCTCGATTGCTATATTTTCTCAATTCTCAAATCAATCGCAAACGTTTGAGACCGCCCCGATAGCAAAATCTGCCGCTATCTGCAGCAATCTCCAGGAATGCCGGCAGATTTGCATCACCTGATGCAAAACCTTGCAGCAGGAGCGCAGCAAAATTTACGCTTTCTGCGTCATCAGAATGCAGCGATTTTGCAGCAGATTATGCAAAACCTTTGCAAAGTCTGCAGCAAATTCGCAGCAGACCGTGCAGGGCTCAGTTGAGTTTACTATCTATGGATTATAGGCGTCTAAATGCACACAAATACAAAGAGGTCTGTTGGTGAGACGCATACAAACAACGGGGAGGCAGCGTGCATGTGGAGAAGGGGAACCTCTCTCCGCCAGCTAACAGGGATGAAAGCTTCGTTTTCAAGAAAGGCAACAAAAAAGGCGCTGCAAGCGCCATCTTACGCATCCCCCTCACACCCACAAGCTGAACTAAAACCGGTGGCGTGGCGGCCGCGGCGTCAGTCTTTGACGCGATGGTTACTTGTTCGGTTGTTTTTTGTTGTTTGGTGCGATTTCCTTATCCATATTTTTAATAGAATAAATATAAATAAAAATAATACATGTTCATGCTAAACCTTCCCTTCCTTTCGATTATATATATAAAAACTAATCATTAGAAAGCAAACATTACCCACGTTTGCTTTCCCAATACATACATATTGTAAATTTTCATGGCGAATATTGAATTTTCAAAAATGTTAATGTTTTTCTTTCCCGGTTGGATAAATTTACCTCGCTGGATGCAGTTTCAATTTTTAATAATATTTGGAATTGCAAAATTACAGAAAGGATTGTAAAAGAAATTAATGTCGAGATTAACTATTATTTTTCTCTTTTGTTAATTTTGTTGAGGTTATGTTGCTTCGACCAATCGATTTTCCCAGAATTTTCGCCCCCACTAAACGGCACTTTTGCTAGTGAAAATGTATAATTATGCGTCTCGTCGATAGATGGCGCTTGCAGCGCTTTTTTTATTGCCCTTCTTGGACACGGAGCTTTCATCCCTGTCAGCAGATTCCCCATTCTTCACATGAACGCTGTGTCTCCGGTGTTTGTGTGCGTCACTCCACAGACCTCTTCGTATTTGTGTACATTTACTCCCCTATAATCCCTAGGTCATAAACTGGACTCAGGCCTGCACGGCCTGCTGCAGATCTGCAGCAGACTTTTCAAAGATTTTACAAGGCGCAAAGTTTGCTGCAAAATCGCTGCATTCTGCTGACGCAGAAAGCGTAAATTTTCATGCATTCCTGCAGCAAGATTTTGCAGCAGCTGATGCAAATCTGCTTCTCATTTGGTATCTGGGCGTTTGCAAAAAAATCGCAAACCTTTTAGAAGATTTTGTATATCGAGGCGGGCTGGATCTAGTCACTTTCGATAATTCGTTTATTTTCGCATTATTTATTATGATATTCGGGAGATTGCTATATTTTCTCAATTCGCAAATGAATCGCAAACGTTTGAGACTGATTGCAAAAAAATCGCAAACCTTTTAAAGGATTTTGTATATCGAGGCGGGCTGGATCTAGTAACTTTCGATAATTCGTTTATTTTCGCATTATTTATTATGATATTCGGGAGATTCCTATATTTTCTCAATTCACAAACGAATCCCAAACGTTTGAGACCGATTGCAAAAAAATGGCAAAACTTGTAATGAATTTTCTATATAAGGGACATATAGAATAATTTATTTTTTTTATTTTCCAAGTTATCGGAAAAAGCACTTTTAATTCATAATTCGCAAACGAATTGCAAACGATCAAGCCTAATTTGGGGAAAATTGGCCGATTGGTTGCCGAGTAATTGCGTTTTCAAAAATACTAACGTGACATTAGTCGGCCATGTCATTTTTTGCAAATAACTCAAAAACGAGCAAGTCGCAAACGAAAAATCGGTAACCGCAATCATTCGCAAACGAATCGCCAACGATTCGCGCTATTTTCGATCGATTTTATTTCATAAACACCAGGTGTGGTTAGGTATATATATATATGCATGTGTATTATACGTGTAGGTTTGTATGTACATACTATGTATGTACGTGAAGAAAAGTACCACTAGTCGGGAGGGAAACCGGCCACTAGTCAGAAGATGATACTATATAAAGAACTTTTGCCGAAATAAACTTTCATTTAAGTGTAATTATAAAATCAGTAATAAAAACATTTCTTTTGTTTAGATTTGTTTATTAAATTTCAGTAATTCTGCAATTGATTTTGGTTTTAGTACTTTTGTCATATTCAAGGCCAGAAATTTTTATTTGATCATAAATATGATAGCCTTTTCCTAACCTTTCGAGTTACAAATTCGAGGTATAAATTCGAATTTTATACCCACTCTGAAGAAAATATCTATATTTATTCACAGATTCGCTATACTTAAAAGAAGGTTGTAGGTCAAAAACCATATGTCGATAAAACTCTGGTTGAAAGAAGATTAGTCTTAAAATCAAGTGTTGGTGGTAAAATTCTTATCAAAGGAAGGGTTGAGACTTAAAATCTTTTGTCGATGCTGAAACCCTTGTCGAAAGAAGTTTGTAGGCCTAAAATCCACTCTCGGTGGTAAAATTCTTATCGATGGAAGTGTTGAGACTAAAAATCTATTGTCGATGTTAAAACCCGTGTCGAAAGAAGATTGTAGACCTGAAATACACTGTCGGTGGTAAAATTCTTATCGAAGGAAGTGTTGAGACTTAACATTTTTTGTCGATGCTAAAACCCTTGTCGAAGGAAGTTTGTAGGCCTAAAAACCACTGTCGGTGGTAAAATTGTTATCGAAGGCAGTGTTGAGACTTAAAAACTTTTGTCGATGCTAAAACCCTTGTCGAAGGAAGTTTGTAGGCCTAAAATCCACTGACGGTGGTAAAATTCTTATCGAACGAAGTGTTGAGACTTAAAATCTTTTGTCGATGTTAAAAACCTTGTCGAAAGAAGATTGTAGGCCTACAATCATCTGGCTGTGGTAAAATTCTTATCGGAAGGAAGTGTTGAGACTTAAAATCTTTTGTCGATGCTAAAACCCTTGTCGAAAGAAGTTTGTAGGCATAAAATCCACTGTCGGTGGTAAAATTCTTATCGAAGGAAGTGTTGAGACTTAACATTTTTTGTCGATGCTAATACCCTTGTCGAAAGAAGATTGTTGGCCTAAAAACCACTGTCGGTGGTAAAATTGTTATCGAAGGAAGTGTTGAAACTTAAAATTTTTTGTCGATGCTAAAACCCTTGTCGAAGGAAGTTTGTAGGCCTAAAAACCACTGTCGGTGGTAAAATTGTTATCGAAGGCAGTGTTGAGACTTAAAAACTTTTGTCGATGCTAAAACCCTTGTCGAAGGAAGTTTGTAGGCCTAAAATCCACTGACGGTGGTAAAATTCTTATCGAACGAAGTGTTGAGACTTAAAACTTTTGTCGATGTTAAAACCCTTGTCGAAAGAAGATTGTAGGCCTACAATCATCTGGCTGTGGTAAAATTCTTATCGAAGGAAGTGTTGAGACTTAAAATTTTTTGTCGATGCTTAAACCCTTGTCGAAAGAAGTTTGTAGGCCTACAATCATCTGGCTGTGGTAAAATTCTTATCGGAAGGAAGTGTTGAAACTTAAAATCTTTTGTCGATGCTAAAACCCTTGTCGAAAGAAGTTTGTAGGCATAAAATCCACTGTCGGTGGTAAAATTCTTATCGAAGGAAGTGTTGAGTCTTAAAATCTTTTGTCGATGCTAAAACCCTCGTTGAAAGAAGATTGTAGGCCTAAAATCCACTGTCGGTGGTAAAATTCTTATCTAAGGAAGTGTTGAGACTTAAAATCTTTTGTCGATGCTAAAACCCTTGTCGAAGGAAGTTTGTAGGCCTAAAATCCACTGTCGGTGGTAAAATTCTAATCGAAGGAAGTGTTGAGACTTAAAAACTTTTGTCGATGCTAAAACCCTTGTCGAAGGAAGTTTGTAGGCCTAAAATCCACTGACGGTGGTAAAATTCTTATCGAACGAAGTGTTGAGACTTAAAATCTTTTGTCGATGTTAAAAACCTTGACGAAAGAAGATTGTAGACCTAAAATACACTGTGGGTGGTAAAATTCTTATCGAAGGAAGTGTTGAGACTTAAAAACTTTTGTCGATGTTAAAACCCTTGTCGAAGGAAGTTTGTAGGCCTAAAATCCACTGTCGGTGGTAAAATTCTTATCGAAGGAAGTGTTGAGTCTTAAAATCTTTTGTCGATGCTAAAACCCTCGTGGAAAGAAGATTGTAGGCCTAAAATCCACTGTCGGTGGTAAAATTCTTATCTAAGGAAGTGTTGAGACTTAAAATCTTTTGTCGATGCTAAAACCCTTGTCGAAGGAAGTTTGTAGGCCTAAAATCCACTGTCGGTGGTAAAATTCTAATCGAAGGAAGTGTTGAGACTTAAAAACTTTTGTCGATGCTAAAACCCTTGTCGAAGGAAGTTTGTAGGCCTAAAATCCACTGTCGGTGGTAAAATTCTTATCGAAGGAAGTGTTGAGTCTTAAAATCTTTTGTCGATGCTAAAACCCTCGTGGAAAGAAGATTGTAGGCCTAAAATCCACTGTCGGTGGTAAAATTCTTATCTAAGGAAGTGTTGAGACTTAAAATTTTTTGTCGATGCTTAAACCCTTGTCGAAAGAAGTTTGTAGGCCTACAATCATCTGGCTGTGGTAAAATTCTTATCGGAAGGAAGTGTTGAAACTTAAAATCTTTTGTCGATGCTAAAACCCTTGTCGAAGGAAGTTTGTAGGCCTAAAAACCACTGTCGGTGGTAAAATTGTTATCGAAGGCAGTGTTGAGACTTAAAAACTTTTGTCGATGCTAAAACCCTTGTCGAAGGAAGTTTGTAGGCCTAAAATCCACTGACGGTGGTAAAATTCTTATCGAACGAAGTGTTGAGACTTAAAACTTTTGTCGATGTTAAAACCCTTGTCGAAAGAAGATTGTAGGCCTACAATCATCTGGCTGTGGTAAAATTCTTATCGAAGGAAGTGTTGAGACTTAAAATTTTTTGTCGATGCTTAAACCCTTGTCGAAAGAAGTTTGTAGGCCTACAATCATCTGGCTGTGGTAAAATTCTTATCGGAAGCAAGTGTTGAAACTTAAAATCTTTTGTCGATGCTAAAACCCTTGTCGAAATAAGTTTGTAGGCATAAAATCCACTGTCGGTGGTAAAATTCTTATCGAAGGAAGTGTTGAGTCTTAAAATCTTTTGTCGATGCTAAAACCCTCGTTGAAAGAAGATTGTAGGCCTAAAATCCACTGTCGGTGGTAAAATTCTTATCTAAGGAAGTGTTGAGACTTAAAATCTTTTGTCGATGCTAAAACCCTTGTCGAAGGAAGTTTGTAGGCCTAAAATCCACTGTCGGTGGTAAAATTCTAATCGAAGGAAGTGTTGAGACTTAAAAACTTTTGTCGATGCTAAAACCCTTGTCGAAGGAAGTTTGTAGGCCTAAAATCCACTGACGGTGGTAAAATTCTTATCGAACGAAGTGTTGAGACTTAAAATCTTTTGTCGATGTTAAAAACCTTGACGAAAGAAGATTGTAGACCTAAAATACACTGTGGGTGGTAAAATTCTTATCGAAGGAAGTGTTGAGACTTAAAAACTTTTGTCGATGTTAAAACCCTTGTCGAAGGAAGTTTGTAGGCCTAAAATCCACTGTCGGTGGTAAAATTCTTATCGAAGGAAGTGTCGAGTCTTAAAATCTTTTGTCGATGCTAAAACCCTCGTGGAAAGAAGATTGTAGGCCTAAAATCCACTGTCGGTGGTAAAATTCTTATCTAAGGAAGTGTTGAGACTTAAAATCTTTTGTCGATGCTAAAACCCTTGTCGAAGGAAGTTTGTAGGCCTAAAATCCACTGTCGGTGGTAAAATTCTTATCGAAGGAAGTGTTGAGTCTTAAAATCTTTTGTCGATGCTAAAACCCTTGTCGAAGGAAGTTTGTAGGCCTAAAATCCACTGTCGGTGGTAAAATTCTTATCGAAGGAAGTGTTGAGACTTAAAATCTTTTGTCGATGCTAAAACCCTTGTCGAAGGAAGTTTGTAGGCCTAAAATCCACTGTCGGTGGTAAAATTCTTATCGAAGGAAGTGTTGAGTCTTAAAATCTTTTGTCGATGCTAAAACCCTTGTCGAAAGAAGTTTGTAGGCATAAAATCCACTGTCGGTGGTAAAATTCTTATCGAAGGAAGTGTTGAGACTTAACATTTTTTGTCGATGCTAATACCCTTGTCGAAAGAAGATTGTTGGCCTAAAAACCACTGTCGGTGGTAAAATTGTTATCGAAGGAAGTGTTGAAACTTAAAATTTTTTGTCGATGCTAAAACCCTTGTCGAAGGAAGTTTGTAGGCCTAAAAACCACTGTCGGTGGTAAAATTGTTATCGAAGGCAGTGTTGAGACTTAAAAACTTTTGTCGATGCTAAAACCCTTGTCGAAGGAAGTTTGTAGGCCTAAAATCCACTGACGGTGGTAAAATTCTTATCGAACGAAGTGTTGAGACTTAAAACTTTTGTCGATGTTAAAACCCTTGTCGAAAGAAGATTGTAGGCCTACAATCATCTGGCTGTGGTAAAATTCTTATCGAAGGAAGTGTTGAGACTTAAAATTTTTTGTCGATGCTAAAACCCTTGTCGAAAGAAGTTTGTAGGCATAAAATCCACTGTCGGTGGTAAAATTCTTATCGAAGGAAGTGTTGAGTCTTAAAATCTTTTGTCGATGCTAAAACCCTCGTTGAAAGAAGATTGTAGGCCTAAAATCCACTGTCGGTGGTAAAATTCTTATCGAAGGAAGTGTTGAGACTTAAAATCTTTTGTCGATGCTAAAACCCTTGTCGAAGGAAGTTTGTAGGCCTAAAATCCACTGTCGGTGGTAAAATTCTAATCGAAGGAAGTGTTGAGACTTAAAAACTTTTGTCGATGCTAAAACCCTTGTCGAAGGAAGTTTGTAGGCCTAAAATCCACTGACGGTGGTAAAATTCTTATCGAACGAAGTGTTGAGACTTAAAATCTTTTGTCGATGTTAAAACCTTGTCGAAAGAAGATTGTAGGCCTACAATCATCTGGCTGTGGTAAAATTCTTATCGCAGGAAGTGTTGAGACTTAAAATTTTTTGTCGATGCTAAAACCCTTGTCGAAAGAAGTTTGTAGGCATAAAATCCACTGTCGGTGGTAAAATTCTTATCGAAGGAAGTGTTGAGTCTTAAAATCTTTTGTCGATGCTAAAACCCTTGTGGAAAGAAGATTGTAGGCCTAAAATCCACTGTCGGTGGTAAAATTCTTATCGAAGGAAGTGTTGAGACTAAAAATCTATTGTCGATGTTAAAACCCTTGACGAAAGAAGATTGTAGACCTAAAATACACTGTGGGTGGTAAAATTCTTATCGAAGGAAGTGTTGAGACTTAAAAACTTTTGTCGATGTTAAAACCCTTGTCGAAGGAAGTTTGTAGGCCTAAAATCCACTGTCGGTGGTAAAATTCTTATCGAAGGAAGTGTTGAGTCTTAAAATCTTTTGTCGATGCTAAAACCCTCGTGGAAAGAAGATTGTAGGCCTAAAATCCACTGTCGGTGGTAAAATTCTTATCTAAGGAAGTGTTGAGACTTAAAATCTTTTGTCGATGCTAAAACCCTTGTCGAAGGAAGTTTGTAGGCCTAAAATCCACTGTCGGTGGTAAAATTCTAATCGAAGGAAGTGTTGAGACTTAAAAACTTTTGTCGATGCTAAAACCCTTGTCGAAGGAAGTTTGTAGGCCTAAAATCCACTGACGGTGGTAAAATTCTTATCGAACGAAGTGTTGAGACTTAAAATCTTTTGTCGATGTTAAAAACCTTGACGAAAGAAGATTGTAGGCCTAAAATACACTGTGGGTGGTAAAATTCTTATCGAAGGAAGTGTTGAGACTTAAAAACTTTTGTCGATGTTAAAACCCTTGTCGAAGGAAGTTTGTAGGCCTAAAATCCACTGTCGGTGGTAAAATTCTTATCGAAGGAAGTGTCGAGTCTTAAAATCTTTTGTCGATGCTAAAACCCTCGTGGAAAGAAGATTGTAGGCCTAAAATCCACTGTCGGTGGTAAAATTCTTATCTAAGGAAGTGTTGAGACTTAAAATCTTTTGTCGATGCTAAAACCCTTGTCGAAGGAAGTTTGTAGGCCTAAAATCCACTGTCGGTGGTAAAATTCTTATCGAAGGAAGTGTTGAGTCTTAAAATCTTTTGTCGATGCTAAAACCCTTGTCGAAGGAAGTTTGTAGGCCTAAAATCCACTGTCGGTGGTAAAATTCTAATCGAAGGAAGTGTTGAGACTTAAAAACTTTTGTCGATGCTAAAACCCTTGTCGAAGGAAGTTTGTAGGCCTAAAATCCACTGTCGGTGGTAAAATTCTTATCGAAGGAAGTGTTGAGTCTTAAAATCTTTTGTCGATGCTAAAACCCTTGTCGAAAGAAGTTTGTAGGCATAAAATCCACTGTCGGTGGTAAAATTCTTATCGAAGGAAGTGTTGAGACTTAACATTTTTTGTCGATGCTAATACCCTTGTCGAAAGAAGATTGTTGGCCTAAAAACCACTGTCGGTGGTAAAATTGTTATCGAAGGAAGTGTTGAAACTTAAAATTTTTTGTCGATGCTAAAACCCTTGTCGAAGGAAGTTTGTAGGCCTAAAAACCACTGTCGGTGGTAAAATTGTTATCGAAGGCAGTGTTGAGACTTAAAAACTTTTGTCGATGCTAAAACCCTTGTCGAAGGAAGTTTGTAGGCCTAAAATCCACTGACGGTGGTAAAATTCTTATCGAACGAAGTGTTGAGACTTAAAACTTTTGTCGATGTTAAAACCCTTGTCGAAAGAAGATTGTAGGCCTACAATCATCTGGCTGTGGTAAAATTCTTATCGAAGGAAGTGTTGAGACTTAAAATTTTTTGTCGATGCTAAAACCCTTGTCGAAAGAAGTTTGTAGGCATAAAATCCACTGTCGGTGGTAAAATTCTTATCGAAGGAAGTGTTGAGTCTTAAAATCTTTTGTCGATGCTAAAACCCTCGTTGAAAGAAGATTGTAGGCCTAAAATCCACTGTCGGTGGTAAAATTCTTATCTAAGGAAGTGTTGAGACTTAAAATCTTTTGTCGATGCTAAAACCCTTGTCGAAGGAAGTTTGTAGGCCTAAAATCCACTGTCGGTGGTAAAATTCTAATCGAAGGAAGTGTTGAGACTTAAAAACTTTTGTCGATGCTAAAACCCTTGTCGAAGGAAGTTTGTAGGCCTAAAATCCACTGACGGTGGTAAAATTCTTATCGAACGAAGTGTTGAGACTTAAAATCTTTTGTCGATGTTAAAAACCTTGTCGAAAGAAGATTGTAGGCCTACAATCATCTGGCTGTAGTAAAATTCTTATCGGAAGGAAGTGTTGAGACTTAAAATCTTTTGTCGATGTTAAAACCCTTGTCGAAAGAAGATTGTAGGCCTACAATCATCTGGCTGTGGTAAAATTCTTATCGCAGGAAGTGTTGAGACTTAAAATTTTTTGTCGATGCTAAAACCCTTGTCGAAAGAAGTTTGTAGGCATAAAATCCACTGTCGGTGGTAAAATTCTTATCGAAGGAAGTGTTGAGTCTTAAAATCTTTTGTCGATGCTAAAACCCTTGTGGAAAGAAGATTGTAGGCCTAAAATCCACTGTCGGTGGTAAAATTCTTATCGAAGGAAGTGTTGAGACTAAAAATCTATTGTCGATGTTAAAACCCTTGACGAAAGAAGATTGTAGACCTAAAATACACTGTGGGTGGTAAAATTCTTATCGAAGGAAGTGTTGAGACTTAAAAACTTTTGTCGATGTTAAAACCCTTGTCGAAGGAAGTTTGTAGGCCTAAAATCCACTGTCGGTGGTAAAATTCTTATCGAAGGAAGTGTTGAGTCTTAAAATCTTTTGTCGATGCTAAAACCCTCGTGGAAAGAAGATTGTAGGCCTAAAATCCACTGTCGGTGGTAAAATTCTTATCTAAGGAAGTGTTGAGACTTAAAATCTTTTGTCGATGCTAAAACCCTTGTCGAAGGAAGTTTGTAGGCCTAAAATCCACTGTCGGTGGTAAAATTCTAATCGAAGGAAGTGTTGAGACTTAAAAACTTTTGTCGATGCTAAAACCCTTGTCGAAGGAAGTTTGTAGGCCTAAAATCCACTGTCGGTGGTAAAATTCTTATCGAAGGAAGTGTTGAGTCTTAAAATCTTTTGTCGATGCTAAAACCCTCGTGGAAAGAAGATTGTAGGCCTAAAATCCACTGTCGGTGGTAAAATTCTTATCTAAGGAAGTGTTGAGACTTAAAATCTTTTGTCGATGCTAAAACCCTTGTCGAAGGAAGTTTGTAGGCCTAAAATCCACTGTCGGTGGTAAAATTCTAATCGAAGGAAGTGTTGAGACTTAAAAACTTTTGTCGATGTTAAAACCCTTGTCGAAAGAAGATTGTAGGCCTACAATCATCTGGCTGTGGTAAAATTCTTATCGAAGGAAGTGTTGAGACTTAAAATCTTTTGTCGATGCTACAACCCTTGTCGAAAGAAGTTTGTAGGCATAAAATCCACTGTCGGTGGTAAAATTCTTATCGAAGGAAGTGTTGAGTCTTAAAATCTTTTGTCGATGCTAAAACCCTTGTGGAAAGAAGATTGTAGGCCTAAAATCCACTGTCGGTGGTAAAATTCTTATCTAAGGAAGTGTTGAGACTTAAAATCTTTTGTCGATGCTAAAACCCTTGTCGAAGATAGTTTGTAGGTCTAAAATCCACTGTCGGTGGTAAAATTCTTATCGAAGGAAGTGTTGAGACTTAAAATCTATTGTCGATGTTAAAACCCTTGACGAAAGAAGATTGTAGACCTAAAATACACTGTCGGTGGTAAAATTCTTATCGAAGGAAGTGTTGAGACTTAACATTTTTTGTCGATGCTAAAACCCTTGTCGAAAGAAGATTGTAGGCCTACAATCATCTGGCTGTGGTAAAATTCTTATCGGAAGGAAGTGTTGAGACTTAAAATCTTTTGTCGATGTTAAAACCCTTGTCGAAAGAAGATTGTAGGCCTACAATCATCTGGCTGTGGTAAAATTCTTATCGAAGGAAGTGTTGAGACTTAAAATTTTTTGTCGATGCTAAAACCCTTGTCGAAAGAAGTTTGTAGGCATAAAATCCACTGTCGGTGGTAAAATTCTTATCGAAGGAAGTGTTGAGACTATAATCCACTGTCGGTGGTAAAATTCTTATCGAAGGAAGTTGTAATATTTAATTTATTGTCAGAATATTTTTAATAAATTCATAATATGTTTATTATAATAATTATCAACATTCCTAATATAAAATGTCACATTATTTCCTAATCGAGAGAGAAAGGCTCTAGTGTTGCACTTTAAAGTTAATGAACACGAACTAAAAACTGTCACTTCGAGAAACCTGATTTTTTTGAGTGCGACGATTTGTTTCATTATTCTCGTAGACGTCTTCTTCCGTCTTTTGATGCTGAGTGTCGATTTGGGGTCACCTTGGGTTTCAGTTGGCAGTGTGACAATCGGAATGGCCACCGGGGAAAGAGACCCTCTGCTCGTCCTTGGAAATGAGACAATTTCCACCCTGGACCGTGAGGTCGGCTCTGCCTATTTCCCTGGCGTCGTCGTTTACGACAGACTCCGTCAGTCGACCAGCAAAACGGAGAAAAGATTCTCAAATGAGTCCTCCATTTACACACTCATAAATTAAATTTGTGAGGTTAGAATCGCTTACCGAGAAGCACGCCAAGGAGATGATCGCATCGTATCCCTGCACGTGGCACTCCTTGGCAGAATGCAGTTTTCACAGTACTGGCAACCAGCTCTTCTTCTTACAGGACGTCAATGCCGGACTTGAAACTCCAAAACTGGCATCGATGATTGGAGATAATGCCCGATGATGGATTCACCACGAGGATGTTGTGCGAGAGGATGAGGTCCCAGGACGTCCGATCGCTTTCAGGTGTTGAAAAAAAAGAAGGAAGGAGGAAATTCTCCCGACGCACGAGTTCCAAAACCCCACCAAATTTCACCCCACGCCACGCTTATCACGTGATATGGCGGCAACGTCAAACGAGTAGAGTTCTGCGCTCACGACCACGAACTATGTTCCTGCGCAGTCGTCTCGCCTTCCGACACTGATTCGTGGGTTGCGGGAACCGGTACTAGGGACTTCTGGTTGTGCGCTCCAACCAATCACCGCAGCGTTCATAAATTACACTATGTCGCGGTGGGTATCACAAATTCCTACCTAATGCCTTTCTCTCATGCCTTTCTCTCTGTAGTCGTGCGGCCGCGTATACATAATAATTTGGATACATCGAAATTGCATATTACATTGCCCCTCCTACTTTTTCAAACAGTTGACACCAGCTCGACAGTGAAAAAGTACAATACATTTAAACGCATTTACGCTCGCACATGAGTTTCCTTAAAATCATAAGTTATATGAAACGACGCAAACTAAATAATCAGACGAATTATTTATCACATTCAAAATCTGAGACGCATTAAATCCAAAGCTTATACTCTATAAAGAAAATAGTTCTTTTCCTATGTCACAAGACGAAAATTTCCCTCCCTGTGGAGAATCTAGGTAGGCTCATAGAGCGTTGGCAAGATGCTTCCGAGATCCTCTGCAAAGAAACACTTGTGCCCTGACCCCCATATCAGAATCCATTCAACAAAGGAAATAGCAAATCTATCAGCCAATGATCATATCACTAATAAAATTAAGATAAGTCTAATTACGCTTTAGATTTTTTACGAATACGACAAAACCAATATTATATTTTTTCTATTAAAAACTATTGATCATAATTATACTTATAAATCTACGCTCTGAACATTAATACACTGTTTACATTCGGTATTTGTAGAGATGCAACAACTCGTGCAGCGACCTCAGTCATTATATGTTGGTGGACGTGTCCCCACCCACCGCATAATACTTTTTAAGACTGGCTCGATTAAAGCTTCCATTTTTTGTCTTTTTCTTTACCAAATCATATAAAATATCTGCATTATTATCTAATGTCTGAACAACCTGATAAGGTCCCTCATATAGATGACAAAATTTTCGAGTTATATTCTCAAGAGCATTAGAAAGGTGAGGGACTCGAAGCAACACCAAATCTCCGATTTCCAAATGTTCTTTAGTCACAGCCGTCTGCTGTTGGGCGCATTTACTAAAATTACGCTGTATATTATTTTTGGCAGTCAATAAGAGATAATCATAATTCACAGGTCCGGACTTAGGGAACTTAACTAATTTTTCAACTTCGTCGTAAATTGATTCGTTAAAATGCAATTCCCTCGGCGCGAAACCCGTGGATACGTGCGTAGTAATATTTAACATATTTTCAATTTGTGGGATAAACGTCGCCCATTTCGAATGTTTGTCTGAACAGAGAGCCCTAAAAATCCGACCTAATTCGCGCATTACACGTTCCGTAGGGTTAGATTGCGGATGACAAACGGAACTATAAACTACTCGTATCCCTTTACTCTCGAGCTCGTTTTTCCAAATCGGGGACGAAAATTGGGAACCGTGGTCACTCAAAATTCGATTTGGATTACCGCATTCGGGAATAAAGTCCTCAAAAATTCTTTTTAAGCTACTTTTCGTAGTTGCCCTTTTCATCACGTACAGTTTAACAAATTTTGAGAATGCGTCTAATACCACCAAAATGTGCTGTACGCCCCCCCTACTACGCGGAAGCGGACCATAAAGATCCACAGTTACCAAATCCCTCGGATTCTTTGACTCTACCAAAATGATATTTACCTTCCGTAGCGAAATTAGGGTATTAAATTCTTTGACACAAATCGCACGACTTCACGTGTCTTTTAGTATCCGCCTGCATTCCCCTCCAATAGAAATCTCTTTTTAAATACGTTAATGTTTTAAATACCCCAGAGTGACCCAACTTATGATGTACATCCTCGACAATTCCCATTTGCATTTTCTGTGGAACAACGATTTGCCACGCTTGACTATTTTTTTGTTTATGAAATAAAATATCTTCATGTATAAGATAGTTTTCCTTTTCTTTATCCATCATGTCACGAACTAACAGCTGTACCTGATCATCTTCTAGTTGTATATTCTTTAGGTTTCTGAAATCTTTTATGAGGAGAGGATTACCCTTTAACGTAATCTTTGAAATTTGACGAATCAAGGAGACCGATGGAATTTCATCATCGAATGCATCGATGATCGAAGGAACTAGAATACGATTCGATATTTCTTCTCTAAATTTTCCTTGCGGATGTCGACTCAAGAAGTCAGCAAGCACATTTTCAGAACCCTTTATATACTTAACAGAAAACGAATATTGTTGGAGGAGTATACTCCACCGCATCAGCCGAGCGCTTTTAAAAATGGCCGATCGTAAAAATGTCAAACTCTTATGATCAACCATTAATTCAAAAGTCTTTCCCAACAAATAGACGCGAAGTTTCGTAACCGCATATACCACTGCCAACAATTCTTTCTCCGTTGTCGTATAGGCTATTTCAGCGTCCTTCAAACATCGACTTACTACAGCCACCAATTGTAACTTTCCCTTTTCGTCTTTTTGGAACATCGCCCCTCCTATACCGTGGTCACTACCGTCGGTCTGCAGATGAAATTGAACTTCTGGACGAATATGAGCCAAGGTACATCCCGTTATAAAATTTTCCTTTAATTTTTTAAAAGCGTCAGAGTGCCTAGTCAACCAATCCCATCGACTACCTTTTTTCAATAATTCCCGCAGAGGATCTACAAACGAACTATGGTCCCTGTTAAATTCACGGTAATAGTTACAGACTTTAATATTTGAATAGTCTTGGTATATGTCGGTCACTTTACTAAACAAAATTAAGTTAAATTGATTTTAAGTGTCTACTCGGTTTTCGATGGAAAACACATTTGACATATTAAATGTAAGAAGCCGGGATTTGTGTAATTATCGCCGACAAAATCTCTGTTTAAAACGGGCTGTATAAGTACGTATAAAATAATTAATATTCATGGATTTTGTTTCCCTCTAGCGATAATCAATTGAACTAATGTCTATTGTACATATTTTGCGTTTCGTCCCGAGATCTCGTGACGGACTCTTCAGTAAGGCTAACACGAGAATCTCTGCCTTAGACGCAAAAATGGTTTTGTAAATAATTTGAACTTTAAATAAAACTAAACAATGAAGGAAATGTTTAGAATTATTGTAAGCAAATATGCGTAATTATTATGGTAACGGGATATCGTTACACAGTACGCATATCCGTAATATTCCCAAAATATAAAATTAATACTTATACCATAATAATTACGCATATTTGCTTACAATAATTCTAAACATTTCCTTCATTGTTTAGTTTTATTTAAAGTTCAAATTATTTACAAAACCATTTTTGCGTCTAAGGCAGAGATTCTCGTGTTAGCCTTACTGAAGAGTCCATCACGAGATCTCGGGACGAAACGCAAAATATTTACAATAGACATTAGTTCAATTGATTATCGCTAGAGGGAAACAAAATCCATGAATATTAATTATTTTATACGTACTTATACAGCCCGTTTTAAACAGAGATTTTGTCGGCGATAATTACACAAATCCCGGCTTCTTACATTTAATATGTCAAATGTGTTTTCCATCGAAAACCGAGTAGACACTTAAAATCAATTTTACTTAATTTTGTTTAGTAAAGTGACCGACATATACCAAGACTATTCAAATATTAAATTTATATTTTCAAGCGGTCGAAAAATTTATTGGATGCTTTCGCATCAAAGTATTAATAGTTACAGACGCCGAGAAACCGTTGCAACTGTTTCACGTTTTGGGGCTCTTCGAACTCCCTTATACATTTTAACCGATCTGGGTCTATATCAACTCCCCTCTCAGACACCATGAAACCTAAAAATGGCACTATCTTTTTGAAAAACTGACTTTTTTCCAGTCTCAAACTAAAATTTCGCTTTAACAATTTATCAAAAACTTTCTCCGATACTTCTAAGTGACGAGAAAACGATGATGTCCCTAGCAAAATGTCATCAATATAAATCGCGCTTTTATCTTCGACTTGTCCTTCGAGTGCAAAACTTAGAGACCTTATAAATCCACTACCAGCCGTTTTAAGACCGAACGGAATACGGCGAAACTGGTAAGTTTTGCCCTCGAATAAAAATCCAGTATATCGACGCGACTCTTCTTCCAATGGAATTTGCCAGTAACCATGCTTTAAATCTAATTTCGAAAAGAATTTTCCGTCAGGAAATTTTTGAAGAAGTTCTTTAACCAATGGGGGAGATTCGTGATCATCTTCAATAACCTTATTAATTTCACGAGCATCGAGACAAAGTCGAATATTTCCATCTTTTTTTTTGAACAATTCTTAAAGGGCTAATATATGGGGTGATAGCTCTTTCAATGATACCATTTTTAACCATGTTTTCTATTTCGGAACGTACCGATTCGCGCATCGCCATAGGAACGGGGTAGTTCTTTTTAATAAACGGCTTATCATTAATTAAATTAATTCTATGTTGATATCCCTTCGCCCCTCCTATCTTATCAGTGAATAGATTTTTATATTTACACAAAAATTGAAAGAATATTTCCCTTTGATCATTATCGAGGCACGTATCTTGTAACATTAAAGCGAAATAATCTTCTATACTTAATTTTTTCCCTAAACTTTGATCTAATGTTCGGTCGTCCGTCGAGTCACTTGTTGTAATTGTATTTACTCCACATATATCATCTTCATCTACTATAATTTCCTCATTACTGAAATCGTTTCGAATATTCATATCGCCCTTCCCCATACTTATAACAATATCGTCAATTCCATGATCGATCTCATTTACACAAACATTATTCGCAGCATGTAAAAATACTTCAACTTGGGGATTTTCGTTACTAACTCTCAGTTCAAGATCATGTCCATGTTTATTCGTTATTTTGGCAAACTCAACATTTTCATCGCGTTTAGTGTTTTCATCAACATTAGATTTACTCGCAGTTTTATCTAATTTCAGATGATCATTCATCAACTCTTCCTCATTATCCGAGTCATCAGCATATATCATTTCAGCTGGCATTACATTATTATCACAAACATTATCATTACAAACATTATCATCAGCATATATCATTTCAGCTGGTATTACATGATTATCACAAACATTATCATTACAAACATTATCATCAGCATATATCATTTCAGCTGGTATTACATGATTATCTGAAATTATGTCAAACTTTCTTTTTATTTGATCACTTCTTACTTTTTCTCGCGAATTATTTCTATTATTATCGGTATTTTCTTTTCCTACATTGTTTTCGAAATAAACCGGACATTTTTCTTGTTTTTTATGATTCGTTTGGTTCCGAATAATTCCATCATTTACAATAAACACGTGCGTGGTATCATTGTTGGCTGTGCATGTATTACTATCTATTCTCCTATTACCAAACCATACCGATTCTCGCGACAACGTTATTCCAAAACAGGTAATTGTTTTCGCTAAAAAATTTAGTACAAGTTCTACATATACAGGGTGGCCGATTTATCTGAAGACATCGAAATATCTCGAGAACTATGCACAGAATCAAAAAAGTTGTCGGATGAATGTTGTTCGACCCAAAGGGGGGCATCCAGTGATAATTAAATTTACCCCCTCCCCCATCCCCTGGAGGTGGAGTGGGGGCAAAAACAATAAAACTTAAATAGGAACCCCCATTTTTTATTGCAGATTTGGATTCTCCGGAAAAAAGTACACGAATTTGACCTAGGAGCTATTGCATTTTGGTTCACAGGTGACGCTGTAATCGATAAAAATCCAAATTTATCGGAAGACATTGAAATACCTCGAGAACTATGCACAGAATCAAAAAAGTTGTCGGATGAAAGTTGTTCGACACGAAGGGGGGCATCCAGTAGTAATGAAATTTACCCACTCCCCCATCCCCTGGGGGTGTAGTGGGGGCAAAAACAATAAAACTTAAATAGGAACCCCCAGTTTTTATTGCAGATTTGGATTCTCCAATATTGACAATTTTCGCCCGCGTAGCGGATATGGAATACGGTCATTCTAACAAAGCCGGGAAAAAATACATTTAGCGTTATCCAGGAACAACGACGTGGACGTAGTATTTTTCTGTTCCCTTTGGGGTGCTTGTTTTACGTGAGTCCCCTTGCCTCTCACTGTCTCACTGTTCACTTACTTGAGTAAGTGTTCGAAATGTTGACCTTCCACTTCAATGCATTTATTTATTCTTTCTTCAAATGACTTTATACATGATAGAATCATATCTGAAGAAATTTTTGCGCAAGCAGTTCTTATGCGTTCCACCATGTTTTCACGAGTCGTTGGTACTTGTTCATAAACCTTACCTTTTAGGTAACCCCATAGGAAGAAATCCAGAGATGTTAGATCAGGTGACCTCGCAGGCCAATTAATGGGGCCACCTCTACCAATCCACCTACCATTGTAATCACGGTCTAGTATTTCCCTTGCTACTCTTGAAAAATGTGCTGGGCAACCATCATGCTGAAACCACATTGTCCGTCGGACGTCCATAGCAACATCCTCAAGTAGTAATGGTACTTCTTGTTCTAGGAAATCTCGATATTTTGTTCCATTCAAATTACCTTCAATGAAATAAGGACCAATGAGTTTATTTCCTATGATTCCACACCAAACGTTCACCGACCAAGGACGTTGATGATTAACTTATCGTAACCAATGGGGATTTTCTACGCTCCAATAATGCATATTATGCCTATTGACCCCACCATGGTTCGTGAATGTAGATTCATCTGAAAATAATACATTAGCAATAAATTGTGGTTCGTTTGCATTTTTTGAAATGCCCATTCACAAAACACCACGCGGTTATGAAAATCATTGCCATCTAGTTCCTGGTGCAGTGAAATGTGATATGAGTGAAACTTATGACGATGCAATATTCTTTGAATACTGTCTCTGGAAATGCCGGAATCGCGATGTAATTGTCGTGTGCTTACATGTGGATTTTGGTGAATAGCTGCTAGTACAGCTACTTCATTAGCTTCTCCTGTAACTGTTAATCTTCGCTTCCTTTTTTTCATATGTACGCTGCCATCAGAGTGAAAGGCATTCACAACTTTGTAAAAAAAAGAACGCGAGCGAGCATTATCTGGAAAACGCTCAGCATACAACGCAACAGCATCGTCAATATTCCTCTTACATTCACCATAAATAAGAATCATTTCGATTTTTTCGGGAACTGTAGCAGGATTCATTTTTAACTTGCAATTCGATTTAAGCAATGAAGGGTAGACAAAAAATAGTCACGTAAACGGAAAGTTGTTATTCTAAAAGCAAAGTGACCTCCGACCGAATTACTACCAATACAATGGACTTCAAAAACAGTCTTACACTGAGAGACCGTGAATACTAAATTTTAATATGGGGATTAGAAAGTCGCGATATCCATTTACTTCCCTTCAGGAAAGTAGAGAAAAATGTAGGTGAACTGGTTACGTGTGACTCAACTTATGTATAAAATGATATGCTACTTTATTTTCGAGTTATGTCGCCCTCTAGCGTTATGTAATAGAGCCGGCGCCGGTGATGGCCGAAATGCAAGCGATGTACATGTATGAAACCACGCGAGTTCTCTCGGGGTCCGGTAGATGGCGACGAAATCCCCAAATAAAGTAAGAGTTTCGTTTTGTTTAATAGAAGCTGGTTTGACCGTCAATGCTCAGCTTATTTATTCTCATTTCGGAAAAAACATACAGAGAGAGAATGAATGAGCTGAGTGAAGGGACATGACGCGTTTTTTAATGGATTGCGTGATGTCCTCTTTTTGTTTATTAAATAATAAATTTAAAACCTAAATTGTAATTTTATTGAAGGTAGAAAACTTATTTATAAAATTGCTTCCATATTGTATGCACAATTTTTATGTAATCAGTTTTGATTTTTAATATGAAGAATATCAATTATTCATAATCTTAATTTTTCGAATGGACATTATTAAAATTTCATATTCAGAATAACAATTTTCGCAATTGATATTACTAAATTCTAATATTAGAAATTCTAATTTAGTGTTGAGTCTTAAAATCTTTTGTCGATGCTAAAACCCTTGTCGAAGATAGTTTGTAGGTCTAAAATCCACTGTCGGTGGGAAAATTCTTATCGAAGGAAGTGTTGAGACTTAAAATCTTTTGTCGATGTTAAAACCTTGTCGAAAGAAGATTGTAGGCCTACAATCACCTGGCTGTGGTAAAATTCTTATCGAAAGAAGTTTGTAGGCATAAAATCCACTGTCGGTGGTAAAATTCTTATCGAAGGAAGTGTTGAGACTTAAAATCTTTTGTCGATGCTAAAACCCTTGTCGAAAGAAGTTTGTAGGCATACAATCCACTGTCGGTGGTAAAATTCTTATCGAAGGAAGTGTTGAGACTATAATCCACTGTCGGTGGTAAAATTCTTATCGAAGGAAGTTGTAATATTTCATTTATTGTCAGAATATTTTTAATAAATTCATAATATGTTTATTATAATAATTATCAACATTCCTAATATAAAATGTCACATTATTTCCTAATCGAGAGAGAAAGGCTCTAGTGTTGCACTTTAAAGTTAATGAACACGAACTAAAAACTGTCACTTCGAGAAACCTGATTTTTTTGAGTGCGACGATTTGTTTCATTATTCTCGTAGACGTCTTCTTCCGTCTTTTGATGCTGAGTGTCGATTTGGGGTCACCTTGGGTTTCAGTTGGCAGTGTGACAATCGGAATGGCCACCGGGGAAAGAGACCCTCTGCTCGTCCTTGGAAATGAGACAATTTCCACCCTGGACCGTGAGGTCGGCTCTGCCTATTTCCCTGGCGTCGTCGTTTACGACAGACTCCGTCAGTCGACCAGCTAAACGGAGAAAAGATTCTCAAATGAGTCCTCCATTTACACACTCATAAATTAAATTTGTGAGGTTAGAATCGCTTACCGAGAAGCACGCCAAGGAGATGATCGCATCGTATCCCTGCACGTGGCACTCCTTGGCAGAATGCAGTTTTCACAGTACTGGCAACCAGCTCTTCTTCTTACAGGACGTCAATGCCGGACTTGAAACTCCAAAACTGGCATCGATGATTGGAGATAATGCCCGATGATGGATTCACCACGAGGATGTTGTGCGAGAGGATGAGGTCCCAGGACGTCCGATCGCTTTCAGGTGTTGAAAAAAAAGAAGGAAGGAGGAAATTCTCCCGACGCACGAGTTCCAAAACCCCACCAAATTTCACCCCACGCCACGCTTATCACGTGATATGGCGGCAACGTCAAACGAGTAGAGTTCTGCGCTCACGACCACGAACTATGTTCCTGCGCAGTCGTCTCGCCTTCCGACACTGATTCGTGGGTTGCGGGAACCGGTACTAGGGACTTCTGGTTGTGCGCTCCAACCAATCACCGCAGCGTTCATAAATTACACTATGTCGCGGTGGGTATCACAAATTCCTACCTAATGCCTTTCTCTCATGCCTTTCTCTCTGTAGTCGTGCGGCCGCGTATACATAATAATTTGGATACATTGTAAAATCTTTTGTCGATGTTAAAAACCTTGTCGAAAGAAGATTGTAGGCCTACAATCATCTGGCTGTGGTAAAATTCTTATCGGAAGGAAGTGTTGAGACTTAAAATCTTTTGTCGATGTTAAAACCCTTGTCGAAAGAAGATTGTAGGCCTACAATCATCTGCCTGCGGTAAAATTCTTATCTAAGGAAGTGTTGAGACTTAAAAACTTTTGTCGATGCTAAAACCCTTGTCGAAGGAAGTTTGTAGGCCTAAAATCCACTGTCGGTGGTAAAATTCTTATCGAAGGAAGTGTTGAGACTTAAAAACTTTTGTCGATGCTAAAACCCTTGTCGAAGAAGTTTGTAACTAAAGCATTTACCATATGTCTTTACAAAAGTGCGAAATTTTTTAAATTTAAAATTACTACGATAAATTTACTCCGCATTATTTAACCCTATTATTAAGTTTGGCATTAATTGCTGGGGTTGGTGCATTTGTTAATGTAATTAAATCTTTATACATTCTGCAAAAAAGAGTCGTCAAAAGAATGTTTTATAAAAACCACTTGTTTCGAACAAATAAATGATTTGAAATTAGTAATATTCTAGACATTTGAAAAACGTTTTTCTATGAAGCTGTTTTGTATATAATTAAAGATAAATGCATAACTTTTAAATTAAAAATACCCGTGATAAGATGAACTTGTTAGTGTAAATTCCAAAAAGATCTAAAACTATTAGGCAAAGAGCATATGACTATATTGGATCTAAATTATTAAATATACTATGTATGTTTTTCAAATGCATGCAAAATTATGAGACATTCAGTGCGCACTAGTGCAGTCAGTATGCTATGACTGCCGTAGTACGCGCTGAATTTTGCACGCATTAAAAAGGGCCTGAGCACAATGGAGCCATACATTTCAGTGAGCTAATAACGTACGCTTAGTGTACAATAATATTAATAAAATATCAATGAGTTTCGCTCCCCGTACATTTTCCGTACATCAATGTACAGCCTAGTTTCGCCTCCCGTACGTCTCCAGTACACTAATAGCGTGCGGTTATTGTACAAAAATATTAAAATATCATTCGGTTTCGCTCTCCGTACATTTTGCGTACATCAATGTACAGCCTAGTTTCGCCTCCCGTACGTCTCCAGTACACTAATAGCGTGCGCTTATTGTACAAAAATATTAAAATATTCGGTCTCGCTCTCCGTACATTTTCCGTACATCAATGTCCAGCTTAGTTTCGCCTCCTGTACGTTTCCAGTACGCTATTGGCGTGCATTTACTGTACAAAAATAAATCAGTTACACCTTTTGTACACTATGGGTACTCTTTAATGTACGTTTGATGTACACTTTCAGACACTATTTATGTACGCTTTTTATTCTACTGTTGTACGCTTAGAAAGGTCCAATTTACTTTTACTGTACGCTAATTACCCGCTTGTTGTACTCTGTTGTCCACTACACCGTACGTTTACTGTACATTAGAGCGTACTCTATCTGTATTTTTGGCGTACTCCGCGATTTTCACCAGGGTATGCAAAATTTTAGCTTTATAATGAATTTGAGTCACAATTTATACGCTTTTTACAGTAATCGTTATAAACAATGATTATTTGAACAATCAATCCGTCGCGAATTGTTTTGAAGCGATATTTTCCTTATTTCAAACATTATTTTTGAAAAGTTTGGATAATTTAACATTATACAGAATTAAAAATCGATATATATAATGATTATTTAAATAATGATTCCATCGCGAATTGTTTTAAAACGATATTATCGACATTTCAAACATTATTTTTGCAGTGGTTGGAAAATTTGAACTTTATAAAGAATTTCCCGCACAAGTTATCAGAAACCGTTATAAAGTATGATTATTTAAACAATGATTCCGTCGCGAATTATTTCAAAATGATATTTTCCTTATTTCAAACAGTATTCTTTAAGAATACCCAAAATTTTCACTTTATAAAAAATTTTCTGCACAAGTTATCGGCAATCGTTAGAAACAATGATTACTTAAACAATGATTTCGTCGTGAATTATTTCAAAACGATATTTTCCTTATTTTATAACCTCTTCCTTAAAATGCAGAAACTCTAAAATTTTCCGTAAATATAAAAGGGGGACGGGGGCGCGGGTCCTAATCGCGCGACGGCGAAACTTCTCGCGAGATGACCGGGACTCTATAAACTGACTCTCGCGGGGTATTAATAAAAAGCCTACTTACGGGTGGATCCTTCGGCTGACCGGTTGGCTGCTCCAGTGGATTCCGGTTGGGTTTGACACTTTGTCCTTGAGTCAGGTTGGATCCCTTGCTTCGGTGTTCTTTTTTTTCTTGCTTCACTGCGGGGCACGTCTTTTCTTCCGGTTTACAGATTTTAAAGTTTAACGTGGGGCGCAAACGAGCGTATGCTATGCTCTCGAGAGCCTCACTGATCCTGGATGTACTCTCGTGCTCTTCTCTTGCGCTGCGGTGCGCCAAGAGAGAGATGTCGGCGGCAGTGGCCGAGGCCCGTTATAAAGAATTTTCGGCCCAAATTATCAGAAATCTTTATAAACAATGATTATTTAAACAATGATTCCGTAGCAAATTGTTTCAAAAAGATATTTTCCTTATTTCAAACAGTATTTTTAATGTGTTTGGATAATTTAAACATTATACAGAATTTCCTGTACCAGTTATACGCATTTTTGAGATATCTATATATACAATGATTATTTAAATAATGATTCCATCGCGAATTGTTTCAAACCGATATTATCGACATTTCAAACATTATTTTTGAAGTAGTTGGAAAATTTGAACTTTATAAAGAATTTTTGGCACAAGTTATCAGAAATCGTTGTAAACAATGATTATTTAAACAATGATTCCGTCGCGAATTTTTTCAAAACGATATGTTCCTTTTTTCAAACGCTATTGTTTAAGTATACGCAATATGTTCACTTTGTAAAGAATTTTCGGCACAAGTTCTCAGAAATCGTTATAAACAATGATTATTTAAACAATGATTGCTACGAACGAAAGACGTCCGCAACGGGTCCTTGCTGGGTCAGGTCAGGTTCGAGGATATTTTGGTTAGGTGATATAGTGATGTACGATCACCAGATGAAGGGCCGTTTATGAACCCCACCTGAAATATCCCTTTGTCGTGCGGACCAAGTTTGTATGTCAAGCCAAGACTGTCATTCTTTCAGATCCGCCTCGACGAAGTCGACGGATCGTTCCGACGTTCCCATATACGTCTGCAGTTTTCGCCCCTGGGAACCTGCTGAGCTTTTAGTTTTGTTTTCGAGCACAGGCCTTTGATGCCATGTAAATTGTCGAAGCCTGCAGGTTCCCAGCCGAAATGTGCTTACACTTTCCTGGAACGTTCGTGTCGAATTTGCAGCAAGTTCAACTCGGATTGCGCACCTGGTCTCACAGTTGAAACGCGAGACTGGATACACGGTGTTCCGTTGCACCGTAACGCTAGACAGCCTATAATATTTCTTACATCTTAATTTGTTATAATAATTATCATCTAGCTAGTCTATAATATATGTTACAATATTAACTAGTCATAGTTTTATCTATGTGTTCTGCGATTGTCGTTAAATCTTAATCGATCACGCGACCGGTTACGACCCGCCGGTCGTATCACCTACCCCCCAAAAAAAATCACGACTCGCAACTCACGAGGTGCAGTGAGCAATCGCGTTATATGCATAATATGTTTACATGAATAGCAATGTGGTTCCGAGGGTGTTGGTTTCCGCCAGCAACTTTTACATTTTTATACTTAACTTTTATAACCTAATGTACATAGGGTACGCTAGTCATTTATTTTCTATTGTCTCTATTAAGTGCATAATTGTAAGTTAGTGCCCTGGAGAGTTTTCGCTTGCACTTTTGGCGTGTCACTACGCTTGCCGCCCGATTCACCTGATTCAGACGAGGATCTACCGCGTCATTATCACAACCGATATCTACGGCACTTGCACTATCGTCGAACTGCATTTCACTCTTCGTTTTGCGACGCGGACTTCGCATCGTTGTGACCGTGATCTTCTTGGATTTGCCGTATGCTGCATTGATTCTCTCCGAAAACATCTCCGGATGACAAGGGCACAAATAAGGGTCATATTGAGGGATGACCCGCTGTAGATGGTGGCGTTAAGCTTTTCCGCCATGACCTTGCTTCTACGCAATTCTCTTGCCCGATTGACTAGTTCACAACATTTTATTGAACCGTAATATAACGTGGCGTCTTCATCTTGCCGGGGTCACGACGGATCCGTCGCGCCCCTCCCTTCCCTATCAATCAATTGGCTGAAGACATAACTTGCCAATATATACACATATATAAACACATACATATCTCTTGCCATATACGCTAAATTATTGCAACCGATAATTTAGTAATCGACAAATGATGACGAGAAAAACGGATTTAAGCCAGACGGAAGTACCGCGGAAAAGAGGACGAGGCCGTATTAACTCGCACGTATTTGACACCAAACCAAACTATGTTATATGGAACTATATCCCAAACCCGTGTTAAAAGAACTATGTTAAATACAAAATTATAATGGTAGTTCATTCGCCGAGGTCCCGCTCGTGAAGACCAACGAAAAGAATGATATGCACGGGAAAAGAAAAAAAATCCGCCCGTGTATCCTGGGCATGTTAATTCGGGCATGAACGTAGTAATGGAAATTATATTAGAATCATATTCGAAAACACAATATTCGCTAACTCTGAACACGATGCGTCGGCCCGAAAGCGGACGGATGAAATAAAGAGGAGACCGATAGGTCCTTCCCCCGCTCCCCTTAGTCTCTCGTGTTCTACAACTCTTCCTCGTTGCTGGACGTGCCGCGAGACGATCCTTTATCATCGTCGAAGATTAGCGGATTGTAGCCTTTCCTCAGCTTATCGACATGTACGACATTTGTACGCATCTCGTCCAGCTGCAGCCATACATTTCGCGGTCCTACGATCTTCACGATTTCGTAAGGGCTCACGAATGTATCATCGAGCTTGCCGTGTCGTGGCTCCTATGCAAGCATTACCGTCTCGCCGACTCCGAAATGTTTGATGTTTTGTTTCCGGTCATAATAAGCCTTTGACCGGTGCTTAGCCTGGTTAAGGTTTAGGCCGGCTAGCGTCTGAATTTCGGCCAGATTTTCGGTAAGCTATCGTAAGTATTCCGGGTACGTGGGTATGCCTTCTCTAGGCGGTTTGCCTGAAGGTATACGTGCTGGCTTCCCAAACACTAACTCAGGCTGTATGTATTGCGAACCTTCATGTATGTTTGCGTTGTATGCAAGCATAGCATACGGGAGCCATACGTCCCAGTTCTCGCGATTCTTGACAAAACACCGTAAATATTCCGTCAGTACGTGATGACTCCGCTCTCCTATTTGATTGTGGGTGATAGGCAGATTTCGCTATTTTAAACAATCGCGCGAGTTCTCTGAAGGTTTCAGACATGAAACAAGAACCTTGGTCCGTTAAAATTGCTCGCGGGGCTCCGACCTGGCATATAAATTGGGTGGCGAATGCTTTCGCGACGGACAAAGCGCTACCGTCGGGCAGTGGTACCGCCATCGAATATTTCGTCAACAAGTCCTGTATGTAAGGACGTACTTGTCGCCGGTACTACATATCGCGTTCGGATCCCAAAGGTCTAATGCGACCTTGTCAAATACTTCTGCCGGGGTGTCCGTGATTTTCATGGGAAGTCGGTTTTCTGCCGAGCTGTTTTCCCATGCTGGCACTGATAGCATCGACCGATGACTTCACTTATGTCCGACCGCATGTTTCGCCAGTAGTGTGTGCGAGATAAATGGCGATATGGTAGTCGACCGGTAGTCGAACAATGATGTTCCCAAATCACCATGTACCGCTCTTCGGCTTGGGGTACTGCTAAGGAATCTTTGTAAATTATGACCGTGATACGGAATTTAATTTTTTCTCAGAACATCTCCGGAATACACAGTCATTGTTGTTTTGTGAGTATGTCTAAATCGTACCCAACGTATAGGGCTCGTATTCTGTTTTCAGAAATGGCCTTGTTTAACTTAGTAAGACAAGTATTTATGGCCGCCTTCCTCACCCTTTCACTGATGGATTGTTTGACTATCAGGGCGAATATAAGAATTTCCCTGATTTAATTACCGCCATTTCACCAACCTTGGACGCCATCTGCTAATTTTTGCCGCGTCATCAACTGCTTTTCCATAAGCAGTTTCTCCACCTCACTATCCAGCAGACAATCAGCGGTAGTGAAGAATGCGAGGTGCCTTTTTTCACTAGTCAGATGTTTAGCACTTATTTTCAGGATCGGTTCACCTTATTCAAAGCGATCGAGCCCATCGGTCGAGTCATTTCCCCGACCTGACCTCCCACTTGTCTCTGTGGACGAGGTCGGTAAAGGCTAGTTCACGGGTCCTTGCCCGTCGTCCGAATCCTCCAACTTTCATTTCCCGAAGAACCATCTCCAGGATCGGGTGAGCCACTTGCCTGAGATGACTCACACCCCCTGATTGTTTTATATACGGCGTGTAATGCAATTTTTAAAAGTATCTTGTCCTAATCGGGTCGTCATTGTAATGCACGCATATGTTGACCTTAAAATGCAAGGCGAATAAGCGTATGTGGTTGTCATTTGCGTAATCACTTGGAGAGAGGAGTATCGCGCTCGTTTCGACGGGCTCGGCACACTCGTCCAGTCGCCCAAGGGTGAGTAGTGTTTTTCGAAGTTCTTTCGGTATAGTATTCATTTTGTGCACCTTGATGAGAGAGTCGAATAGGCAATTTCCATCTGTTACTATCTTCTTGTCCCGAGCCAAAATTTCAAATGGTTCGTCACACTTTTCGGACACCTCATAGTTATAAAGCGGAGATTTGTTAGTCTCTTTGCAATCGACCCTGTCACTTGGAGACGTATTCGTATCGTTGCGATCAGAAGGGGGAAACATAGGATTCTCGTTGTCATCGTTTCGATGCGAGTGAGTTCAGTCGGCCTCGGGGGTACTCGTGCCTTTCCGTGTGCTGTCGTGTAGAGGAGGAACAGACCAGCTCTCAGTCTTAGCCGACTGTCCGTCGGATGCACTTCCATATACCGAAGGCAAATCCTTCCCACTCCACGATCCGTACGTGGCTCCCGTAGTATCACCCTTTCTGTCTGCGCGTCTGCTCTCTCTTTCCCTCAAGCGCGCGGAGGAGGCGGTTACTCTGTTCCTTAGCCACGGTAGGGGGTGGGGCGAAGTGACATCAGCAGGTTTGCTGCCTGCTCTCTTCTCTTGTACTTCGTTTCTCCCGCTCTGCGCTCCGTCCGTATGATTAGATTTCGATCGAGTGCGCTTCTCCGTTCGTTGCGCACTGTCTCTCTCCTTCTTCGGAATGTTTTCCGTACTCCTGTCTCCTTCCTTGTCACTCTCCTTGCGTGAGTGCGTATGGCGACGTTCTAGCCTTTTCCCACCACCTGAAAGAGCATTGCTCTCTTTGTCGCGCTCTTTGCGCCTTTGTATGCTAGGACGCTCTCTCTTCCTCTCATTGTCGGAGCCATTGGCTTTGTCGCGTAGCTTGCACAACCGCTCGGGCATTCGGTATTTTTTCTTGCGACGCCTCTTCCATATCTCGCTCGTTTTCGAGCTCTCACTGTCTCCTTCGTTTTCGTTGAGACGTTCAAGATTGATTTTCCCCAAATACGATGAGTGAAATCCTTTTGGATCGCGACTGGTGACGGTTCTTTCGGGGAGGGTTTTGTTTCTCTTTCCACGGATCTAAAGGAGTGCAATAATTATTGTTTCGATTATGCATGAATTCATTGATGTCAGTAATGACATCCTGCCATGAATCGGAATGATCGGGCATGGACTCTGTGTCCCTAAGTACTGTGTAGTCTAGTTGCGACTTGTTCGCCAGTGTCGGCGTTGCTGGGTGGGCGCTCGCAAAGCGCTATTCGCGTATTCGGCCGATTCTCGTTCGGAATCGGCGGATTTGGAGAAGTTTCTCCCTTATAATTCCTGCCCGACCGAGTGCTCACGGGTACGGTGACCGTCTTCGGAGGTTCTGACGCGTCGGCATATACAGGTACCCAACCCTAGTATTTACTCACTGAGGACCCTTTTGGCCGTCGTGATGTTTTCGGTGCCCTTTCCGTATTAACATCGCTTCTCTCGGTAGTTGTGGCAGTGTTTTCGTTCCTGCGTGGTATTTTATTATCCGTAGGATTTCCCGAACTCGAATCTGAACTTTTGCGAGTATCGTATTGGTGGAATTCCTTCCGTCTTTCCGATCCGCGTTCGACCGGTTTTTTCTTCCGGAGCGGAAACACATTTCCTCCTCCGGGTGTGTCTGGACATTTGACGATTGTTCCAGGAATTTCCACGATTTTGTCCGGAATACTGCGTGCGCTCCCGCTCCGGCTGTCCCCCTGATAATACCCACGTCGATTTTCGAAACCCCTCGACTGATTGAGGTTTCCCCGTGACTGATTCGCGAAATTTTGCCTCCGACCATTGGGATTTCCGCGATAGTAATCATACGGGGGAGTGGGCGTTCGCGGTTGATTTTTATTCTGCGACCTGCGCAACGTCAGGCATCGCTCTCGGGTGTGTCCTATCCGTAGGCAACGATCGCACTGCGTACTATTATATATTCTAATTTCGCAGTCCCTTTCGTTATGCCCTATTTTGTCACAGTAGGCGCATCTATCGTCGGGGAAACTATAGCCGTGAAATGCACCTTTACGGCCTTGTAATGAAATAGTAACAGTGCCTAAAAAGGTAGGCCCGAATGGGGAGAAAAACTGGAGGCTCGTCATCGATTTTCGTGAATTAAACGAAAAAACGATCTTTGACGCGTATCCAATCCCAAACTTTGCTGACATTCTAGATCATCTGGGTCAGGCGTACTATTTCACTACGCTGGACTTAATGTCGGGGGTTCATCAGATACTCATGGACGAGCGCGACGCGAATAAAACAGCATTCTCTACTCCGTATGGGCATTACCAACCGTATGCCCATGGGAATAAAGAATGGACCCAGTGCATTCCAGCGGTTAATGGACCTAGCACTTACCGGCCTACAAGAGGTAGAAATGCTGGTTTATCTAGATGACATCGTCATCTACGCAAAAAACTTAATTGAACATGGCAAAAAGTTCAATCGACTTATGAGTCGGTTAGCAGACGCGAATCTTACGTTTTTAATCACGTTTTTTTGGCTATTTTTTCAAGATAGCGGCCGAAATATTGACGAGCGCCAATTTCTGGCATCATATTCGTAATCAGGAGACCAAAATACATCAAAATCATATTGTCAAATATTATTTTTTGGAATAGCCAGTTTTTTTACCAGGTTTGCTATAGCGGATTATCGTTACGGGGCAAAAATGGTCATATTTAGCGATTTTTCAGAGGCGAGAAAAATTTTTTTTTGTAATTTGGATCTTAAAGATGCATACTCTGGGCACAATTTAAGATAAAAAAAGTCAAGGAAAAAAAATCGCAAAATTACAAGAAAAATAATAAAAAACACCCCACAAATGCGCGAATGCTAGAATGCTGGATATTTTTTTATATTTTTTTTTCGTGAATAGGGCATCTTAAACTATCGTTTTATCACTACTCACTTCGATTTTAAAAAATTCGATACACCCTAATATATATATATATACATATAATGGCGATACATATATGTGTATATATTTTGGTATTTACTGATGGTGGAATAAGGAGGGCAGCGACTTACCAGTCGATCGCCCCAACGATCGTGAAGACGACGACGACGAGTAGAACCCTTGAAGTCATCTCCACCAATTAATTGTCCTTGAAGAGTAGCCGTAAGGTCTCGGGTTGTAAGCGCAGTGCTTTTGTAGAGTCGTGGGGAAATCCTAGGTCCTTGACGACTCCGTACGTCCGTATTTATAAGTTCCTTGAATACTAGTTTTTTCTCACTGTTTTTGTTTTTACACTGTTTATCATATATTCCTTTTCACTTTTTTTATGCTTGCACTAGTTGTAATGTGTTTTTCTCACTGTTCTTATTGTTCGATTTAAGTTTTCAAAAAAAATTTTTTTTTATGGTTCAGGGCATGATTGGATTCCGAATACGTATATAAGAGGACGATACTCTACGTTATCGGATTGCAATCCTCCGGGCCCGAAAACTTAAGTATCCCATTTCTGACACCATTAAAGAAATTCCTGTTACGAACGAAAGACGTCCGCAACGGGTCCTTCATGGGTCAGGTCAGGTGCTGACCCCAGCCCTGTCGGATGTGGGTCGAGGATATTTTGGAAAGATGATATACTGATATACGATCACCAGTTTAGGCGATGAACGGCCGTTTATTAACCCCACCTGAAATATCCCTTTGCCGTGCGGACCAACACCCGTACAGAGGCAACGGCGCGCTATATCGCACGCACGGGGGGCGCACATAGATTTCCCGTCGTTTCTGACTCGCGACAGATTTCGAGCCGGTAATCCTCGATCTCGGTAGATCGTGCGTTAAGTTTGTATGTCGAGCCAAGACTCTCCTTCTTTCAGATCCGCGTCGATGAAGTCGACGGATCGTTCCTACGTTACCATATACGTCTGCAGTTTTCGCCCCTGGGAACCTGCTGAGCTTTTAGTTATGCTTCCGAGCACAGGCCTTTGATGCCATGTAAATTGTCGAAGCCTGCAGGTTCCCAGCCGACAAGTGCTTACACTTTCCTGGAACGTTCGTGTCGAATTTGACGCAACTTCAACTCGGATTGCGCACCTGGTCTCGCAGTTGAAACGCGAGACTGGATGCATGGTGTTTCGTTGCACCGTAACGCTAGGCAGCCTATATTATTTCTTACATCTTAATTTGTTATAATAATTATCATGTAGCTAGTCTATAATATATGATACAATATTATTGCGATTGTCGTTTAATCTTAATCGATCACGCGATCGGTTACGACTCGCCGGTCGTAACAATGATTCCGTAGCGAATTGTTTCAAAAAGATATTTTCCTTATTTCAAACAGTATATTTGAAGTGTATGCTAAATTTTAACTTTATAACCAATTTTCGTCACAAGTTACACGCTTTTTACAGAAATCGTTATAAACAATGATTGTTTGAACAATCAATCCGTCGCGAATTGTTTCAAAACGACATTTTCCTTATTTCAAACAGTATGCTTTAAGTATACCCAAAATTTTGACTTTAAAAGGAATGTTCGGCACAAGCTATCTGAAATCGATATAAACAATGATTATTTAAACAATGATTCCGTAGCGAATTGTTTCAAAAATATATTTATCTTATTTCAAACAGTTGTTTTGAAGTGTATGCAAAATTTTAGCTTTATAAAGAATTCCCTGCACAAGTTGTCAGAAATAGTTATAAACAATGATTATTTAAACAAATTTCTCTATCTGTCTCAAGACCTTGTCATTGGTGGGAGAGCTTACGAACTTCCGCTCGCCCATAGATAGATTACCTGAGGAGTCCGCATAAGTGGACCTCCACTCCATCATCGGGCTCCCCGGGGACTGTGACACCAATTGGTGTCCGATTTCGGGAGTCTGTTGAGTCCTGGGGACTATGACCCATGTTTTGAGTCCGATCCCAGGCGCAGGATTGGAGGTATTTCTCTGGTCTACCCAAGGACTGTGACACTGTAGGTGTCCGAACTTGTGTGACTATTAGGCAACCCGAGGACTATGTCACCAATTTGGTGGCCGATCTCGGGTCGGTAACCCAGTATACTCATCCGGAGCAGCTCTGCTGCCTGGGTGGGTGTGTCTCAGGTGGGTTGGTAAGAGGGGGGGGGGGGCAACCTGCCGCATCTGTGGGTTGAAAGGAGGATCCAACTAAGGAGAGACAGCCCCTAAGTCGGAAGGTGTGGTAGGCACCGTGCTGGAAACTGGCAAACTGCCGGGGATCGACTTGTTATTTGGGTAACATCCTGGATGTCTTGGTACCTGGGGTTAAGAAGGTACCGCCAAACGGTCCCTTCGGGCACCAGGCGCCACACCTCGTATTAAGTTGCCTCATCTCGGCATGCCGGACTCTGCCGGGAGGAAGACTATTTCCCTAGCTGCTCGTCGGAACACAATGCAGACAAAAATTATAATAAACAAAAATCCAACGCCTCAGGTGCCTGGCACCGAGGAAACAGCATCGGAAGTGGCGCATGACACTCCGATGGAGACGGGTACGGCTGAGGACGCAAATCCATGCCAAAAACTCAGTGGCGCACAGCGGAGGAGAGAGCTGCGGCTGAAATACGAAGAGGAGAAGGTAAGGGCGGCAGCAGAAGGGCTCCCCCTCCCCACTCCTCTTACTTCTAGGAAAAGCGGTTCGCGGAAGAAGAAGAAGGCGCTATCCGTGGCTGGGGCTGGAACCCGTCTGGAGGAGCCGACTACATCGACCGTGACATCCGCTAATGCTCCCTCTGGGGATAAAAGGAAGGCTGAGAGGAGCGTTTCTGATCCCTCGGCTAAACCCCAAGGGAAGAAAGCAAAGGGTAGGCAGGAGCAAGTCTCCACCCCCAGAAGGACCTACTCGCAGGCGGCTGCCGGGCTCCCGAAGGTTATGATCGCCTTCGGTGAGGACGCGGAGCTGCGTGTCGAGAAGGGAGTTTTCGACCAACTCAGGGGGGTCATCATGGACAGGGTGGTGGATATCGCGGACGGGAATTCATACCCAGGTTCGTGGAGGCCACCCTGAGGGGGGGGGGGGGATTGCTACCTTTCTCTGTGTGGATGAGGGGAGTGCTGGTTGGCTGCGCGGAGTTGTCCCGCAGATCGCTCTTGAGGAGGGCCGTAAGATGAGGATAGTCCTCCCTGAGGAACTCGTAAAGAGGGTAAAGATGACCGTGCTGTCACCACCATCCAGGAGAGAGACCAGCGTTTTGCTTAAAATAATTAACAAGCAAAATGCTGACTTGAAGGTCGGGACGTGGGTAGTCCACAAAAGAGAGGAGTTGCAGAACGGCACCCTCTTAGTTATCGGTGTGGACGAGGACTCGGCGAAACGCCTTGAGTCTCGTGGTTACCGAGCTTATCTGGGGACAGGTGAGGTTGTGTTTAGGCCAGCCTCCAGGAACCCGACAAGTTCGGCGAAGAAAAACTCGCCCAATGGTCAGGTATCGTGCTGAAATTTTTCAGATTAATTTGCATTACAGCAAAGATGCCTCAGCTTTACTTATGAGTGGTCTAAATGTGATACGCACAAACAAAGCCATGGCATTAATACAAAAGCCTTGGTGCTATAAGGGCCAGATACGAGGTCTGGGTAGAATTGGCACAGTCTACGCTAGTGGGCTGCATTAAACACAGAGAGCATGTATAGTTTTAAAAAACATATATGCTGCTCTGTTACAAGAACTCTGTTACAAGAACTCTGTTACAAGATAGAGAGAAGAGGTTGGTGATAGCATCGGCCTACTTTCCACATGACAGGGAAACTCCTCCTGAGGAGCTAACCAGGTTAGTCAGGTATTGCGAAAATGAGTGCCTCGATCTCCTTATTGGTTGTGATGCAAATGCCCACAGTAAGCTATGGGGAAGCACCGACACAAATGAGAGGAGAGGACCTTATGGAATATCTGTTGTCAACAAACCGCGAGATCGTAAACGAGGGCAACGAGCCCACCTTTGTAACGGCAAACAGACGAGAGGTCTTGGATCTCACTCTGTGTAGTCGCAGCATACGTGGGGAGGTTCAAGGGTGGAGAGTGTCAGATGAACCTTCACTGTCGGACCACAGGCTGATTCGGGGTAGATTGGAGAAGATTACCCCCCTGCGACATGGTTCCGAAATCCAAGAAGCACGGACTGGCCCGGATACAGAGGAAGTCTGGAAGCCAGGCTGGGGAGCTTTAAAGGAAAATATGGAACTCCGGAAGATCTAGAGTACACGGAGACCATCATTAGAGGTGCCGTGTTGAGAGCTTTCGAGGCCAACTGCCCACTCAAGAGGGTAAACCCCAAAGTGGGGAAACTCAAATGGAGTGTGGCGTTGGAAGATGGCCGTTTGGAAACAAGAAGCCTCTTTAACCGGGCGAAGAAGGCGCGCACTGTGGAAGCATGGACTGCCTTTAAATGTAAGTCTAAAGCTTACAGGAAGCTAATTAGAGAGTCTCAAATCCAGGCGTGGAGGGATTTCTGCACAGAGACAGAAAACATTTCCTCCACTGCTAAGCTTGCGTAGATACTCTCCAAAGAGAAGGAGGGTAGTCTACGATTTATAAAAGGGGAAAATGGCGAGTTCACCAATTCTCCAAAGGATATACTGGAACGGCTGCTAACTAGCAACTTTCCAAACATAGATCTTGGGCAGCGAGAGACTACAAGGGAACACTCTCAGAGAGAGTAGAAACTGGGAAATCGCTGCCCAGGTTGTCAATCCAAAGAAGATGTTAAGAGTGCTAATGGCCTTCGAGGCGTTCAAGTCGCCTGGACCAGATGGCATTTACCCGGCCCTCCTTCAGGAAGACCTGGGGGTCATTCTGGGACTATTGACTGGACTCCTTAGGGGGTGCGTGGCTCTCGGTTACACACCAAAAGAATGGAATATAGCACGAGTTTCATTCATACCGAAAGGAGGAAGTAGAGGCTTCGTGGAAGCAAAGGATTACAGACCAATCAGCCTAACATCTTTCCTATTGAAACTCTTGGAAAGACTGTTTGAAAGGTATCTGGTAGAAGGACCTTTGAAAACCTCACCTTTACATGGTGAACAATACGCATACCAAGCTCGCAAATCTGCTGAGACAGCATTAATGTCCGCTGTGGGGTTTGTGGAGAAGCAACTCAACATACGGGGAGTGTGCATAGGCGCCTTTCTAGATATTGAGGGTGCTTTCAACCGCACCTCGATGGAAGCGAATCGGAAAGGAGCGGAAGCGCATGGGGTACCGAGAGAAATTGTCAGATGGATCTTAAGTACCCTAAAACAGGTATATTTATATTGAATGGCAGGGAACAATAGTGGGGGGAACGGTCTCCGAGGGTTGCCCTCAAGGAGGTGTGTTGTCCCCGCTCTTATGGAACTTGGTGACAGATAGTCTGATAAGGAAACTAAACGATAGTGGAATCTATGCTATAGGATATGCGGACGATATCGCTATCATGGCTAGAGGAAACTTCGAGGAAGTCTTGCAGGAGCTAATTCAAGAAGCCAACAAACAATAAGGGTTGTGGAAAGATGGTGCATGGAGAAAGCACTCTCGATACAACCGGAGAAGATAGCCGTTATCACCTTCTCGAGAAGGTACAAGATGAAAAAACTCAGAGAGAGAAATGATGATAGGGGGGAAACAGATTCCATATATCGGAGAAACCAAGTATCTTGGAGTAATCCTGGAAAGGAAGTTGAACTGGAATGGACATCTGGAACAGAAATGTCATAAAGCAATCGCAACTTTTTGGCAATGTAGAAGAGCACTAGGCTGCAGTTGGGGTCTAGGACCAAAGCAACTTCTCTGGATTTACCAGCACATAGTGATACCCAGAATCACCTACGCGGCAGCGATATGGTAGCGTAGAGTGGAAAAGGCCAATGTACAACAAAAACTAAATAGAGTACAGGGTATGTTCCTAAGGGGCATCTGCTCGGTAAGGAAAAGTACACCCACAATTGCAATGAGAACTCTGTTGGGGTTACTCACCTTGGCCCTTCCTATTAAAGGCGAAGCGAGGAAAACCGTATACAGACTCAAATGCATGGGAAGTGTAATAGGCAGACTGCAAGGGCTAGATGAACTCTTTTGTGGAAGCCTGAGAACCATGTGGAATCAACCACAGGATAAAATCCGGATCCTCGACTCGGGGGAAAATAACTTTACGATATTTTTCGCGGATAGAGAGGACTGGGAAAGAAATCCGGTAACACCTAAGCATGGAACCATCTGGTATATTGATGGTTCCAAAACAAGTCAAGGTGTAGGTGCAGGGCTCTGCGGACCGAAGCTTAAGGAGAACTTTTCCCTTAAGCTCAATACATTCAACACTGTCTTCCAGGGAGAGGTGGCGGCCATTGTTCAATGTGCCGAGACTCTTTTGAGGAAGGAGGTGGCAGGTAATACGATATGGATATGCTCCGATAGCCAGGCGGCATTGAGAGCCATAGGAAATCCTATCGTTAAATCGGCGCTAGTCAGAGATGCAAAGGCAAGTTTGCGACGTCTGGCCATACGTAATAAGCTCAACCTAACATGGATCCCCGGACACATGGGTTGGAAAGGAAACGAAAGGGCGGACTCCTTGGCCAAGTCGGGCATAATAAATGGCCTGGGCATGACCGGGAGGGTTGCTATGCCCTTTCAGGAAGGACTTAACAGGCTGACGAGCCATCTTAGACCTCAGCAGGTTAAGGAGTGGATCAACCACAAAAAATGCAGCACAACCAAAAGCCTTGCAGGTGAACTGAAGGCTGATAGATGGGCTGAACAGCTGACCAAACTGGGCAGAACAAGGATAAGAGTTTCCATTGAAATCCTCACTGGACATGGGAACCTGAATAAGCATGGCTTTACGGTGGTAAAGAAAAATTCCCCGCTGTTTACTAAATGCGACGAAAACATGGAGGAGACCACAGCACACTTCCTCTGTGAATGCCCTGCCCTAATGGAAACAAGAAGGAAATTCCTAGACTCTCCATTTCTGGCGAAGGAGGAAATCAGGGCGCGAAGTCTTCAGTAGATTCTGAACTTCTGCAATAAGGCTGGTTATCCAGCTGAACCCTGAAATGGCATCAGGAATAGCGTACAAATTGCCAAGTGCGCTGATTTCGGGGGTCTTAACCCCGGACCTGATGAAAGCCTTACCAATACCAATACCAAAATGCCACATATAAGTAATAAATAATTCTAAAATGTCATCATTCGCCAACTGTATATCAGCATTCATTATAAGGAAGATTACAGGAAATTGAAACAATTTAGATTAATGCGAAACACCTATATATAATATTACAGAATAAAATGCGAAGGAGATGTGCTCAATGTAGCACTAATATTAATGAATATAGAACACAATTTATGTGCAAATTTTATAATTTTTCGTTGTGCTTGACATTTTAAAAAACTGTTTTATTGCATATCATAAATAAATAAATATTAGTGAGGTTACATTGAAATATTAAATTTTTTTTTTTAATATTGTTAAAATTTAAAAATTTAAAAACTAAAAAAATAAAAAATATAAAAAAGAAATTTGCATTAAACAATAAATTTTTCAATTTAACATACATTTCGTAACAGTACATATTTGTCAATAAAATCCCGGTCTTGAAATATTTTTTTAATATAAGCTCTAAAAACTGCGAATTTTCTAAACAAAAGTTGTATAAAACTTGAATTGTTTATAACTTTTTTAATTTAAAAGATTTTTCAAAACCCTTTTAGGATATCATTACTAACGAATAATACTACAAGAAAATATAATTAGTTTAAATTATCAAGAATGTTGGTGAAACAGGGGGCCAGTTCATATAGCCTGACTAATGTATAGAGACGAACTGCTTGTCTACTCGACTACTTGTCTTTAAAAACAAAACATTATTAGACACAAGCCACTTGTGTCGGAAAGACAACCCATGAGACAAATTCTTACATGATACATGACATTACGACAATTATTTAAGTTCTTAACACCGTTGTTTACACTTTTTGTATTCGTTTTTAATTTCTTTCCAGCAATCAACTACAACGATTCTTTTGTGAATTAAAAACCGCACTTACAAGATTCAACATTGCATTAAGAAAAAGTCCACTTACATTTGCGTAGAGTTTCTGGAGCTACAAAATTTTTATTTTTTCACTGGCAAGGATTCTAGAAGACCACACACCGCTGTCAAAATTCCAAGTCGAAGAAGGTGCTCCATGCTACTTTTCAGGCAGATCTCTGCATTGTATTATCTCACAGGTCATCAACTATAAACTTCAATATTTATTCCACAAAGGTGTCTTGTATTCTACAAGGTCATTACTATTCGTATTGAAGGTAATGCCGAATCGATCGTAATGCCGCTGATCAGCTGAGTACTGGCCGCCATATGCAAGATCTGAGTTTCTGTTTCGACACGGTCGCAAAGTCCCGGCGATTGTCCTTGTTGCACTTATTTTGAACGACATCATCCTATCTCTGTGTCCTATCGTTCACTAACGGAGCTGTCAATCCTTGTTGCACTCATGTTAAACGTATCTTCTATCTCAGTGTCAAAGCGTCTGATAAAAAGAAGGAAAAAATGTTCAATCGTGAATCTTGAAAGCCGATCAAATTAATGATCCATATCTCACGATCTGCTACTGCGAAAGTTGCCATCCGTTCCTCTAAGCCGATTTTAATCAAACTAGGCTTAAATTGAAGATAAAAAAATATTGAGCATAGCCTGAATGAGGAAATATTTGTAGGAGAAGCGTAGACGAAACATATGTGTTACATGTTGTGACATTTGAACTATGTTAGCGGTAAAGGAGTAGCGGTAGCTGTACTATACATATATATATATATATATATATATATATATATATATATATATATATATATATATATATATATATATATATATATATAATATGTATAGGATTTTGGATAAGAACTTGGCGCGTGGAGCGACCGCTTCTCTTGATTATGGCGCTATAGACGTCCATAGTATTTAATTTTATAGAAAAGAAAAAAAAAATTGTTTTGAATATAATTATTGAATAGAAATATATTAATTTGATGCATTACATAATTAAATAGTAGATTTATTATATTGTCTTAATTAGGTTGAGTACCACCTTAGGTAATATAGAGTTGGCTCGATTTAAAACTTAGCGACGAATTAAAATTGGAGAAGTCAGTCGATCATTAGAAATAAAACTTATATCAAGCGTTGTTTTTTTTAATTTCTTTTTAATAAATAGATGACAGGGTCTTAGTAACTGAAAGTGCTGGAACTTTGGAGTTAGATTTAGTTTACTGACTTTATAAAATTAAAAGTTATTTTAAAATTCTTAAAATGGGAGATTCGTATTTAACTATTTAGTTCTTTTTCTTGTTGTGAATTATAATTGAGTCGTCTGTTTAATAAATTATTTTCTAAAAAGAAGACTACTGAGAGAGAATAGATTATTGTGTTTCAGAAATATGACGTCGAATTAATTAACTACAGTTTTAACTTTTAATTTATTTTACATATTAGGGCGTAAAAATCTAATGAAATTTTATTTTAATTATTTAACAAAAGTATTAAGTGATATAAATTGTTAAAATGTCTTAATAGCAAAAAGTTGACAACCTTTTATGAGATTAACAGTCAATAATGAAAATTAGTTTTTATAGGATATATGATGCTGTCTTCATATTTTAATTGATAAATTGTCAAGCATATTTATAAAAGGATGTCATCATTTTTGATAAAATACAGGACATCAAATTAAAATTATTAGTGATTTCGTGGAAATTGAACATAATTAATAATAAAATAAGATTATCTTATATATAAATTTTAATTGGACGTATATTATTACTTGATTTTTGAATGGACGCATACGTTGGATTTATAATAATCGTGGACATTAGTAGTTATATAATACATACGATTGTTAGTAAAGTTAAAAAGAAAATTTTTAGAGAGAAAATGGAGCGAGATGAATATCGCGAGTTGGATGAATGGGTGTTCAATTCATCTAACAACGAGTTAGAAAGTGTATTAGATCGTTTAGCATTCGTTAGGTCAGGTCGATTATTAGTAAAAGTTGGTCGACTAATGAACCGCCTAGAAGGTAATTACACAGCCGCGGATTTTGAAAGATCTATGCAAACGGTAGATGAAATGGAAAATGGGCGTGGTCGCAACCAACAATTACAAACATTTATAGAAAACATAGGCTAATAGATTTGATTTGATTTGAAACCATTAATTTCGTCCTGGACAGAAAGGTCCGTGGACAAGCTTTACAATATAACAATACAAAAATACAAAAGTAGAAATCTTTAACACTAAACTTATTTTGTAAGTAGTCCCGCTCGATGATGGACTGGGATTTAGCTTAATGACTAAATTCTAACATAATATCCCACAATATTAATATGAATATAAAACAAAGTAGAATAGGATAAACTAGAATATAATAAAATAATATATCCTCAGTTAGAAATATTGTGAGAGTGCCGTTTTAAATGCTGTTAACGATAGAGAGTTACGAATGGCGACAGGTAGTGAATTCTACGACTTAATGGCGCATATCCAAAAGAAATTTTGAAAATAGTTCATAATGACAGATATCTGAAAAGGGGATGAAGTCAGACGTGCAGACTGCCGAAGTATTGTGGAAGAGTCGATGGAATTGTCAGCAATATATTTAGGCTGCGATATGCTAAGAACTCGAAAAGTGAGAGTGTCACGATAATATTTTATCCGAACTTTTATAGATAACCACTGCATTTTCCGTCGATAATGGTCAAGTGATTCATCTCGTCTTAAAGTATATATGAAGCGAATCGCAAGTTTATTGATGAGGTTATGGATGAGGACTGAAGCATCAGCAAAGACAAGGCAGACGAAATCAAAATGAGGCATGTCAAGTACGTTGGCCATCATCAGTTTGACTGCACTAGGCAAAGCGGGGCCCTTGAATCGCAGTCTGTATAAAGTATAATGTACCTTACATCTGGCAGAAGAGACATGAAAATTCCACGAAAGATCGTATGCAAGATAGACGACTAGATCCTGGACTTCGTTGACATATTGTACAATATGGTTGTTTACGATAATTGGCGGCACGATTCGGACATTTACGGAAGCGTGATTGCTTCTTTATCCAAAGATAATGGCTTTGGTCTTCCTCTCACTAATTACAAGCCTACAATATCATGTCTAACTAACAAATCTCTCGCTTTCTCCATTTAGGATGTCTATTGTTTCTGAAATTCGACTGATGAGAGTGGATAAGAGTGGTAACCTGGCAGTAAGATAGGAATGCATCCACTTTAGAGCGATGTCATCGAAACCCAATGATCGCAGGCAATTGAGAATAAGGGGGTGATTGAGTGTGTCAAATGCTTTCATGATGTCAAAAAGAACCAGGATAATCATAAAACCTTTTTCAATTCCACGACGGATGTCGTCTGTGAGTTTTAAAATGAAAGTCTGAATGAAATGATTCCGCCTGAAACCAAACTGGCCAGGATGTAAGTACTCATTTGTCTCAAGGAATGTCACAATTCTCCTAGTTACCAACACATCTAGAATTTTAGCTAATCGCGGTGGATTAGCTATGGGACGGGTGTAATTAGGTGTTATTGGGTTTGCTATTTTATTGAGAGGAATGATGCAGGATAGTTTCTATAAAGCTGGATACTCCCCGGTACGAAGTGAGGAATTATAGATAGCTATCAATGGGCTGATAATAGTAGATGTGACTCACTGCGTATAAATGCGTTGCAATCCTTCAGGACTGAGGCTTTTTGATTTAGACAAGGACGACATAAGAACACTAAGAACTTCTGCGGGCTGTATTGGAAAAAAAGAAAATTGTGGAGAGTTCGAGTTTGGAGGTGTCTGTAGAATCTGCTGAAGTTGTGTTTGGGTACAAGCGGGATGGGCTGCGGAAATTGAGGCATAATCACTGTTCAATTCGTCAGGAGAAAAGTGTTGCAGTGCTGACTGAGAGGGTGAAGTTGATAGACCAAATTTACGGAGACGAGCCCAAACCTTAGTAGGATCGGTCTGATTATGAAGAAGATTCCTGACGTAAAAATTTTTCGAGGCCTTAAGGGATGCCTGGTCTTACGTAGTTTCCTATACTGCAACATGATAGAGGTATTGTGAGTGCGTCTTGCTTTAAAATAAATTCTTTCACGGTGTCTGCTACGGAGTGCACTTGTTATTCAAGGTGCTGAGTTTTTTTTTCAAAACTCTAGTAACGAACGGTGCAAGTTTATCTAAGTATATAGTGACAGCAGTGTAGAAAACCTATAAAGAGTCAGTATTAAAACATAAGCTGCTACTAAAGGGATTGCAGGACTCCGGATAGTTTTGTCGCAACGATTGAGAAATGTCTCGCTCTAACGACACAGTATTACATGCCGTGAAATCGCGACAGGTTATTAATTTACATCTATGTGAAAAAGTATTAACTTTATACGATATCCTAATCAGGTCGGGCCCTGCTACGAAGGGTGTATCAGATTTCGAAAAATTTACAACATAGAACAACAGTGATAGGGTGGAAGTTCAGACTCGAGTTCATCAAGAATAAGATACATCGACTACGACCAGTTTTGGGGATGGACGAATACATAATTCGACATTTCAGCACTCTGAGAATAATCAGTCGACACCATGAGAACAGGTTGGACGAAACCAGAAATTAGTTAAAGACGAATTGAAATCGATTGTCCAGCAAGTCTGTCAAGTAGTCGTTCAGCAGATTAAAAAAGGATGGGATAATAGTACGACGCTTGGTCAACCGAGAAATAACGACAAGGTAGCCTTCCAAGATACATACAGTATAAATTGTCCGTCGAATGTAGATGAGATGAGGTTGGTAGAGGACGAAGAAAATGAACTACAAGCAGATCGGTTAAAAGACTTTTGGTGTGCACACAGGGAGAGGGGCGATCGTTCATCAATTAATCAAGATAATCCTCAGAATTCACGAAATGTGAGTTCCGGAAGACTAGACCAAATCTCAAGAATTAAGGACCTGGAAGAAATCATTCGACGCTGGAAAATAACCTACACTGGCGTCGAGCATCATAGTATTGACGACTTTCTAATCAGAGTGCAGTAGTGTAGTCGAATCGCTGGGATTACGAGTGAAGAATTGCTTCAATCTCTACCATATCTGCTTACTGGCGTCGTATTGCAATGGAAGCGGTGGGAATATGCAGCACCGACTAGAACGAGAAGTCCATTTACGGATACAAAATCCAGATGAACCGGTACGGGTTTACATGATCTGTCTGCATTCAATTCTAAATGGTTAGATACCGGAACCATGCGTCGAAACCCAGTTGGACTGCCTACATCACAACCTACGGCCAGAGTTCGACGTCCTGATGCATCAAGCAAGAGAGACTGAATGAATTTTAAAATGTAGTCAAGCTTATCGACCCCCACCAGCTCGGGAACAATCATTTTGCCCGGAAGTGGCTTATCGTGGAACATTCAAAGGGTCGGTAAAGAAGAATGTTGACTTTGCGTTTATGGATGTCGAAGATGAAGACGGCCAATCAAAGAAGAGGCCCCAACAGCATACACCGAAAATGTCAGCGCTGTCTGAAGTGGACATTCAGAAGGCAATGGAGAGAACCTGCGGAAAATTAATGGCAGATATAGAGAGGCGACTAGCCAATACAATTGACCAGAAACTGAAGAATATTTTAACGAAGAAGGAGACTTCTTTTACACAAGAAAATCCACCATAACTGCAAAATACAAAGAGATTTAACCAACCAAGGCAAGCAACACCACCCCGTGGTTTTAGAAACCCGAACTTAGCCAGAAGAACGTGGACAGGTCAAGAAGCCGTTGGAAGGCGGCGAATCAAGGAGAACCGGTCAGTTCAGTGAAGAAAACGCCACCCCCGATAAACTCATCTAAAGAATTAAATTCGGGTAGATTCGACGCCCGACATGGTCCACAATGCTTCAATTGCTGCATGCAGGGCTATATGATATATAATTACCCTGGCTGTCAGGGTAACGCTATCAATGATGCGTAAGAGAGGTCGCACCTATCCCTATGACACAGACCTCAGAGCAACAAAGACATGCAGCCACTCATTCAAGCCATCCTGAATTCCACAAGACGACTGAAGAAGGCTTTGCTCGTTGTTAGGTTACTATAGTAATTAAAGGTCATCACCTAAGAGTCTTATTTGACCCTGGGGAAGCACGTACCGTCATCGGAAAAATCGCCTATCAATTGTCCGACCCCTATGGATTTCATATCGAAACCTATAAAGGAGGTAGAGCGCGAGTAGCCGATGGACGATCTGTGGTAGCTGTCGGCCAAATTAGAATGCCATTTAGCATTGTAGCAAAGATTATGTGGTTAACAGCCTTGTTAATGACGACCTTAGAACCAGAATGTTTATTAGGTGCCGATTTTATTCGTGCCTTCAAAGCTATACTTCACCTCCGTGTAAATTATTTAATAGTTGAAGGCAATCCAAATATAGTACCTGTCGAAGTGGCGACGGTTGCATTTCGTAATGAAGAGAACCAACAGCCGTCAGGATTGCGAGAACTAACACCTGATCGACAGAGATGCCTACAAGAAGTGGTTAAGTCTATCCTCCCATCCGGCTGTATCCATATTGGATGTACTCATTTAGTCAAGCATATTATTGAGGTGGATAATGTTCGACCAATAAAACAGAGGTACTAGTGGTAAGCCTGCTCTTCCCTCGGGAAGTTTGTCGTTCCTGGGACAGCTCGAGACAGTCCCAGGGAAGGAGGAAAGGACGAACCTGTTCCGCCCCGGGTTCCCCACCTCTAGGGGAGAGAGTGTCGCCTCCCGAGTCACCCTAGACAACCTCAGGGAGTCTGCTTGAAAGTGCTGGGCGACCCACCACACTGGATGGTGGGCTACGGGCACGTGGTCCGTCGCGAGGGACCGAGACAAGCGGCTTCGGCTGTGACCGCTGTGAGATACACCGCGCAAGCGGGGTCTAGTGAGTTGGGCGGCTGAGGATCCAAGGTCGGGGATCCGAGGCTGCATCGTACCTCAGGGAAGGAGGAGGAAGCGAACCTGTTCCGCCCCGGGTTCCCCCATCTTTAAGGGAGAGAGTGTCGCCTTCCGAGTTACCCTAGACAACCTGAGGGAGTCCGTCGGAGTGTTGGGCACCACACTAGACGGCAGGCTACAGGCACATGTTCAGCCCGGAGGGACCCGAGACAAGTTGCTTCGGCTGTGCCCATTTTGAGTTACCCCGCGCAAGCCGGACTTGTTGAGCCGAGCGGCAGAAGACCCTGAGTAGGGGGTCTAACGCCACATATCTAAGCATGGGCCTCTGGCACGGCAGAGATCCATGAGAGCGCATAGCGCATTAGAGACGTGAGTGGCGTTCCGCCATCTTGGCGGGCGCACGGTTCAGTATGCAGGGGAGGGCGGCCAATCCCGTATAGGCAAGTACTCAACTGGTAGAGGGCTGGTGTTTGAATTATGGCCAGTCCTCGCAATGTCTCACCAGCTCATATTAAATGGTACTCGCGGGGGCTGTTCCAAGCAGGCGACCCTTTCAGCCATTGGTATTGGACTCGCGTGGGTAATGGTTTTAAAACCCTGCGAGCTGGGCCAGGAGCATTCTGTTAGGACTGAAGGACTCTCCCCGGGTCTGAAAGGTCTTGCTTGCTCCGATGTGTGAGTTGCAATGCAACTCGGGTGCGACCCTGCAGAGTGTCGTAGGGATTAGAAAGGTCCCCTGCTCACCGAGGAGCTCGAGAAGTCTTGCCGCTTTGCGATAGATTGGTAGAAGGGGTCTCGCGTTGGTCCACGCCATGGGGCCCGAGCCTTAGAGCCTTCAGGCGGGTAAGGCTCGGTCAACAAATACGAGGTGACTGAATGTTATTTGAACGACATTATAATTGTGACCAAGTCGTTTGATGAACACATTAAATGGGTGAAGTACGTCCGAAATAAAAGCAAAGATGCCGGATTAAGCGTAAATTTGAAAAAAAAAGTCTTTGGAAGGGAAAAAGTACGCTATTTAGGAGTACTTGACAATAAAGATGGATTTCGGCCTGATCAAGAGAAGATTCGATGTATTATAGAATACCCGGCGCCAAATAATATCAAGCAATTGAGGAGATTCATGGGTATGGCGTCGTGGTCTAGGAAATTCCTAGGCGGCTTTGCAACTATAGCGAAGCCACTAACGCAGCTAACGAAGAAGGATCAATCAAATCTCTAGGGACAAGCTCAACAAGCTTCGTTTGAACGTATTAAACATTTATTAAGTACGGCCCCTATTCTACATAGACCTCATTTTTTAAAAGATTATGTTTTGGAATCAGACGCCAGTAATACCGGAATTGGAGCTGTGTTGAGTAAGTCATTCGACGGAGACGAGCGTGTGTTAGCGTTCGCTAGTCGAACATTAAATCCAGCTGAATGTAATTATTTCGTTATCGAACGTGAATGTTTGGCTGTACTTTGGGCTATTCGCCAATTTCGTGAATATGTTGAGGGTCATCATTTTACCGTAATTACAGATTATAGCAGTCTACAATGGCTATGTAAGTTACAAAACCCCAACGGTCGATTAGCTTGATGGTCCCTAAAATTACAAGGTTACCAGTACGACGTAAAACATCGAAAGGGTTCCTTACATCACGTTCCAGATGCACTATCGCGTATGTATAAAACGGATGGAATGCCAATTAGTTCGATGCAAGAGATACCGCAGATTCAAGATAAATGGTATCTTCAGAAACGTCGACAAATAGAAGAGGAACCACATAAATACCCATATTGGAAAATTCTTGGAGATCGACTATTTGTGTATCGACCAGATAGAATTTGGATATCTTAATGGACGACGAGGATGCGTGGAAGCTAGTAGTTCCACCAGAAAATAGAAGTAGGATTTTGAAAGAAAATAATGATGTTCCTACGGTAGGTCATCTCGGCAATCGTAAAACTTACGATAAGGTTACTGGATGTTATTTCTGGCCGACAATGAGGAAGGACATATATACGGAAGTGAAATATGTACGGAAATGTTCTGTCTGCCAAAGAACTAAAATCCCACCAGTGGCTCCATCAGGATTAATGGGTCGCCAACCAGTGTCTGGGCCATAAAAAATAGTTGCGACGGACGCTATGGGTCCGTTTCCTACAAGTTTTTAAGATCGAGAATATTTACTAATCTTTAAGGATTTATTTACACATTGGAAAGAATGTGTACCTGTTAGAATAGTAAATGCTACCCAGTTATTAAAGCGTTGACAGATAATGGGAAAGCTTTTCAAAATGCGAAAGTTGACAAATTTTTAGAAGAAAAAGGATTTCGATCATCGCCAATCCAGTGGAACGCATTACTCGAACGTTAAAAGGGTTGATAATAGCTTTTGTTGATGAAAATCATCGCTCTTGGGATAATTGTATTTTGGCTTATAATACAGCCGTTCATGACTCAACAGGAGAGAGTCCGGCTATGATGAATTATGGACGTCAATTAGTTTCATTAATCATTCTCGACTTCAGGAAGACGAAGTAGCTTAGAAAAGTCAAGAGGAGCGAGCAGTTAAGAATTGGATGGATCGAATGAAAGCCTTATGTGCGTTGCAACAAGAAGCTACACGTAATGTTGAGATTATACAAGAACGTCAAGCTCAAGCATTATTACGATATCAAAAGACGGGACGTCCATTTTAAAATTAGGGACTCCGTCCTAAAGAGGAACTAAGTCCTCTCAGCAGCAGCGCATGGATTAGCTGCAAAATTGGCCCCGAAATTCGTAGGACCGTATACTATTTCCGGTAAACTGACTATATGAGATAAAAGATGGATCAGGGAAAAGTATCGGTAAAAGCCACATCAATCAATTGCAGCAATACCATGAAGAGGAAAGTCCACTATCAGAGGCTTCAACAATGGTTGAAGAAGATTCGTCGAGTTATTCTGAAGAAGTCAAGGAGCATCAATCAACATTGCTTGAGCCTGAACGGGAAGTAGTAGACCAATCCAACGCTATAATTGTACGCTCGGATGTTCATCGAGGGGACAAGGTCGAGCGACGACCACATGGTAGGCCGAGAAAGATTAAGTTAGTTGATGCGATGCGCGACGGGCTCGATAGGGTAGATAGGCGACCCGCACAAGTCAATATGCCTCGGGGGATTTAGGGATCGCTGATTATGAATCTAAAATCAGATTTTGAAAATTGAAAATGGCCGATCCAAGATGGCCGACCGAAATGCAAAAAATTACCCAAACTTGAGGAAACTGGGTTCTTGGAGGTTTTCGGGATCAATGATTACGAATCTGAAAACAGATCAATTTTGAACCATGGTAATCGCGGTGTTACTTCAATTGTGAGCTGATGTTTGACGGATAATGAAAAATCTTATTCTACAACCAAAAAAGAACTCTCAGCAATTGTTTATGTTATTAGGAAGTTTAGGCTTTACTTGATGGGAGTTCGGTTTCAAATCATAACTGCACATAAATACTCGATTTTTTAAAATTCCACTGTGTATAATAACTCGCGACTCGTTAGATGGAATTTACTCCTATAACAACATAACTACTCTGTGGAGTATTGCAGAGGGTTGAACAGCATTGTAGCCGATTCTTTGCGTAAGCTAGCGTGAACGTTATGGTGAAATAGTATATAGTTAAATGTGGAAAACCAAAGTAATTTTCTCTATGGTACGCGATAGTATGACAGGCAAATTCTTTCATTTATTCGAGGGCCCCTATAGAATTCTCAAAGGCCTAAGAAATAATTCATTGGGGGGGGGGGGGGGGGGAGGGGTATACAACACGGCTTCCTTGCCAAAATATTTCGTTTTTTAAGATAAACCTAGTCAAGAGGTTTCTGATAGGCCGTGAACCTTTCTTGTGTTGCGTGGAATTATACACCGTGTTTCTTAACCTATTGAACCCCGTTTACCAGCAGATAGAGCGTAAAATTCTGAAATGAAAGTTCCTTTGCCGAAAATGTTTTCAAGCTACCGTTTTCAAGTTATTCAGCATTGAAATGAACCAATAGGAAAAGAGCTTTGCGATTATCGCAATGGTAGAATTGTCGGTGCATGTTGAGAATAAATACGAAGAAAATGCACATCGTCCATAAACCGCGCAATTGTTTTCTAGCGAAGCAGCGGAAAGTTCGAAAGAGACTGTCAAAAATATCGATCGGATTCGAATGTGTAACCTGCCACTGGTTTTCGGTTTCGAAAGGAAAATTAAAACTTTTGATTCGAATTTATAATGGATCAAAAAATGATTATTATACAGGTTAGGCATTCATGTATAAAATAACGTTTCATATGTTTCGAAACACTGGAAAATATTTTCTAAATTGTGTAATGAGAATATAAAAGTTAAAGATTTAAAATTAAGGGATCGACAGTTTTTGAAAAAGTACTTGGATTTAAAATCAGAAAGCATGGAATTATACAAAGTCGTAAGATGCATCTCTTTTTCCTTTTGAAGCCCCTGGGTGGAATTACGCATACAAAGACCACCCTGAAAAAGTCCCTTATTTTTTTTGTATGAATTGCAAACGGCACAGAACCACTTTTTGAGCTCCAATTTTTTTCTTTTTGCAAAATTACATCATCGACTTTAATAATCAACATCAGTCAGAGTTGCACAAGATTAGCCCGTAATTGTTATTAACGAATAGTTCATAAAAATCAATTCTAAAAGGCACAGACCCATTTTTGGGCTCCGATTTTTTTCTTTTGCAAAACTAAATCATCGACTTTAATAATCAATTTCATTCAGAGTTGCACGCGATTAGCACGTAATTGTTATTAACCAATTATGCATAAAATTCATTTCTAAATGGCACAGAACCATTTTTTGAGCTCCAATTTTTTCCAATTGCACGATTAAATCATCGACTTTAATAATCTCTACATTTAGAGTTGCACGCGATTAGCGCGTAATTGTTATTAACAAATTATTAATAAAAATCATTACTAAATGACACAGATTCATTTTTTGCGCTCCTTTTTTTTCCTTCTTCAAAATTACACTATCGACTTTAATAATAGATAGATAGATAAGTTTATTTCCCATAAATAAGAATACATAAATTCTATTGGGACAAGGATTCATTTCCGAATTACATATATAACGCGATACAAAATAAACTGACAGGTAACTAAAAGAGAAATACAAAACGGGAACGGAAGGTTTAAGCCGCGGAAAAACGCAATACATGTTATAGTAGGACGGAACGAAAACGTAAGTACAAACACGATCTTACGGGTTAAGTAAAAAATTCCTTCTGCGGAAACAACATTTAACAAAGTAATACAGCAGCTTTGCTGCCTCCAGATCATCGGCTGCTAACAGATAGCGCAGTGGATTTGTCGCTGAGCACTCTGCCATTCGGGCACTTTTGAACAACAGTTCCCGGTAGGGTTTCGCTTGCGGACAATCACCTAAAAAGTGATAAAGGGTATCGTATGCGACGTAATTACACAGCGGGCAATTCGCGGTCGGATCGAACTTAAAGGAGTTGTGATCGAGAACAAAAGTACGCGATTGGAACGTGGCGGTACGCAGTTGCATCCTCACTCGGGCGTATGCTATGGGACAGCGGCCGGGATATAAATTTTCGAAACCATCGGAGAACAGTCTGTAAAGAGGGAACAGAAGGGAGTTCGAGGATGTGTAGCGCAATAAGTCGTTTACTCGCTGTTGGTGCGCAAATTTCTGGCAAACGTTGGATATATTTGCTTCCCAAAAGTCCGAGGACAAGTTGGTCCACAAATCCTCAAACTGCGGAGAGCACAAAACAAGCTTCAACTGCGATACCCAGTTATAAGCTGGTAGGTTATTTCTCCTATGATCAAGTTCAAGGAGACGCAGGAACCCCATACGGGGGAGACTATCGTAAGGTTGTTTCAGCATACGTATAAAAATAGCATCGCTTGCCTTGTGATCTCAACAGAAACAGGATAGAGCCCAAGTTCAAGACGAACCAGATAAGCCGGAGCCGCTCGAGGCAAATGAAACACACGCTTGAAGAATTCAATCTGAATGGCTTCAACGTGATCAAAATACTGAACGGCGCAACAAGGGGCAGCATAGAGCAGCACTGAGACTATCATCGCCTGGTATAATTTAAGGATACCGTGCCATGCATCCGCTTTCACTGAGGCCATCAGAGCGAGGACAGAGGGAAAGCAGTTTCGAATACGCATTTGTGATCGCTATTGCACGGTAATTTTCCGGGTTGTACCTATCCCCCTTCTTGAAGAGCATGAACAAGCTGGCACTCATCCACCCTTCCGGGAATCTCTCATGTAAAAATATGTAGTTTAAAAGGTCGAGGGTGTACTCTCGCCATTGACCGTATAGCAGTTTGAGCAGCTCCGCAGGAATACCGTCGGGGCCGATTGCCTTGCCGGATTTCAACTTGCCCATGCTCCTCAGGAGTTCCTGTTCTGTAATGGGGAAGTCTAGTTCGCTGTCGTACGTGCCTGAGAGGGAAACCGAGGAGAGGTAGTCGGATACAATGTTGACAGGTGCTCGTTCCAAGATTCAATGGAGATTGCCGGAGTTCGCAAAGGAGAACGTCTGTGGGTACGGATTAAGGTCCAGAAAGTTCTAGCATCTTTTACCGCAGCAAACTTATCAGTGAATTTAGCTGCATAAAGTTTCTTCAATTTAGTAATACCCGAAGTATAAAGTTTTTTAGCAGCCAGATAATCGGATTCCGACTGAAGTGAGAAACTGGTGCGAAGGGCTGTGAGCGCCCGAGTCATTTCTTTTCGCGCTTGCCGACAGTCTCCATTGAACCACGGCATGTTAGGTCGCGAGGAGTGACGGCCTGTGTAAAAAACTCGCAAAAGCCTGGCGGAATTCGCCACCCTCGACAGCGTTGAGGAGATAAGAGGGAGAATCGTGGCAAAAGGCTGGTTTGCAATGTCTGCACCAGGTGTATCCGTGTTGGATAAAGCCTTTTTAAATTTGCGAGATCCTTCTGGAGTTAGCAAGACCCTCCGTCTTCCCCCGCTACACGTCCAGGATGGCAAAGCCCCCTATCGCAAAAAAGACAAATCAAGATTCAGGACGACGGAGAAATGGTCTGAACCTCCGGGGATCGTACCAATTTCGAGATTGCTGACAAAAGAAAGGTGGCTACCGGAGATCCAGACCAGATCAATTGTACTTTGACCGCGCTCGCTCAAGAAAGTAAAATTAGCCGAGGAATCGGATCTTGTACGCCCGTTAAGTAGAACGAAATTGTTTTTGATCATAAAATCGTACAATAGAGCACCTCGAGCGTTGGACGTAGTATCGCGAGAGTATCTGACGCGAGCGAGTAGCGAGTTAACAAAAAGATCAGAAAAGTCACGTTCGAGGTCGAGAGAGTCCACTCGGGAGTTAAAGTCACCGCAAAGTACAAATATAGCTGTTGGAAACGAGACAGAAAGGTTGTCTAGAGTAATTTGCAAAGAGTCAAGAAGGAGAGAGAGGTTGGTGTTAGGAGCGACATAAAAAGAGCCAATAATTACATGAAACGGAACAGTTTTAACTTGTGAAAAAATCCAATTGGCGGTGACCTCAAGAACCCCAGGTGAGCCCTGAGACGGTATAATTGTGAGTAGACCACCGCTGTACCTGCCCCTGGTGCCCTCCCGAGATGCTGGAAAATTGAAGAAGGTATGGTCCTGGAATTGCGACAAGGTAACGACGTCGTGCCTCCAGGTCTCGTTTAAACACAGAATGTTGGCGGCAGCTGCATCAATTAAGGCGAGATTCTGCGGTCCGTGCATATTCTAAAGCAGAATAGAAGTTTTAGGGGCCGTTGCCGCAATTACATGTCCTTTATCCCTGATTGGCCCAGAGGGCGGCAGTGAAGACAATATTGGACGACGTACGAGGCGATGTGCAAGGTCTGCGGAGACAGGAAAACCCACCCTAACCTTGCTTATGGGGTCGGATACCTGCTGTTTTTTGGGACTCTACGTGCCGGAGATTCTTTGGATGACGATGGTTGAAGCGCATGTGAAGGTGCCTTGAGTTTCAGACCAGGTATGCCATACACCGTCGATTTGCAGCCGAAGATGTCTTCGTACCACCTTTTCCCCTTCTTTAGAGGCTTGATTGGCCAGTCTGCGGGCATGAAAAGCAATCATTTCCTCGTGCTTCGTCTGATCGCCTGTGATGAATACGGTCGGATTTTTGGCAAGAAGGGAGCGCTTGTTTGCCAGAATATGAGCTCTAGCTCGAGCTGACGTTTCCTCAACCAAGAGGGTAGCAGGCTCCTTTTTAATGAGGTAGGCCACGTCAACTACACCCACTAAATTGAATGAGGCTTGAAGAAATTGCTCGACTGCAGCAATGATGTCACCAGTCGTTTGAAGGCCTTTAATTAAGACATTTTTTTTCCTGGAGTGTTTGTCCTGTTTCTCAAGCCTCGCACTCAGAAGTCGGATTTCGTCATCCTTTTTAGCCATAGCTTCCTTTAGATCCGCGATCTCCTCCAAAGCACTAAGCAGCTGGGTGGTATCGGTCCTTCTTTCCAAATTTGCATCGCCGATCTTGTTGTTGACAGCGTCAATTCTGACGGATAGTGCAGTAATAATAGCATGTGTTGGATTGCCGCAGGGTCCATTTCGGAATTTGAAGAAGGAGACGTGTCTGGGGATGGCGAAGAAGATCGTGCTCTGATCTTTGAGCATTGCGAAAATTCCTTCTCTGACTTCGGCGAACGTTGGCGCTTGGCGGCTTCGTAATAGTGCGTGATAGTGCTTTGAGCGAAACTTTCAAACGATCGCCATCTCGAGGCTGTCGTAGGTCGGCCCACTTGAGGTGCTAATGATGGGGATACGGCGGCAAGCTCGTCCCTCTTGCAAATCAACGCAGCAGTAAGGATTGACTCAGAGCGAGACGGAGAGGGAATCCCCTCTTGCGACATAAACAACTTCCAGATTATGCAAGACGTGTTAACTCAGAGACACGAAATGTAACTAACACATGATAGCACGGACGTAAACAATGTTTCGAGCGAAAACTTGCAGAAGATGACAATATTATGATATCAACATGCTTCTATAGTGTATTTCTACGAAAAGCATTCAAAACTTGAACTGTCAAAACTTCAAAACTCCAACGATGTCATACAGATGATAAAAATTTTCAGTTTGCCACATAAAACCATCAATCACAAGTGATATATTCACGTAAAAACTCGAGCACAGCAAAGACTCATCAAACAGGTCACCAAACGTGTACACCACAACGCATACAACAGACAGATATGACGGAGATGATTCACTAAAGATCGAGATACATTTCACCAAAGCAAAAAAGTTTTAAAAACTACAATGCGAACAGCGGCTACTATTTACGATCTTAACCGAACCGGTGGAGCAATTTCTCAAATTATAAATTAGCGATAATTAACAACAAAATTGCCGGAGCGAAACGAAATGCGACCGGCATGCTCAACGGCTTATTGACTTTAATAATCAACTTCATTCAGAGGTACATTCGATTTGCACGTAATTGTTATTAAAAAATTATTTATAAAAATCATTTCTGAACGGCAGAGAACCACTTTTTGAGCTGCAATTTTTTCCAATTGCACGATTAAATCATCCACTTTAATAATAACTATAATTAGAGGTGCACGAGATTAGCCCGTAATTGTTATTAATACATTTTTCATAAAAATCATTTCTAAGCGGCACAGATACACTTTTAGATCTCCAATTTTTTTCAATTGCACGTAAAATCGTCGACTTAAATTATCAATTTGATTCAGATTAGCACGTGATTAGCACGTAATTGTTATTAACAAATTGTTCTGAAAAACCATTTCTAAACGACACAGACCCATTTTTTGAGCTCCAATGTTTTCCAATTGCAAAATTAAATCATCGACTTAAATAATCTATTTGATTGAGAGTTGCACGAGATTAGCACGTAATTGTTATTAACAAATTATTAATAAAAATCATTACTAAACGACACAGAACCACTGTATGAGCTCCAATCTTTTCCTTTTGAAAATTAAATTATCGACTTTAATAATCAACTTCATTCATTGTTGCACGCGATGAGCACGTAATTGTTATTAACAGATTATTCATAAAAATCATTTCTAAACGGCACATAACCACTGTTTGAGCTGCAATTTTTTCTTTTTGCAAAATTACATTATCGTCTTTAATAATCAACTTCAGTCAGAGTTGCACGAGATTAGCACGTAATTGTTATTAACATATTGTTTATAAAAATCATTTCTAAACGGCACAGAACCATTTTTTTCAATTGCAAGATTAAATAATCGACTTTAATAATTAACTCCATTAGAGTTATACGCGATTAGCTCGTAATTGTTATTAACAAATTATTCATTAAATCCATTTCTAAGCGGCACAGAACCACTTTTAGATCTCCAATTTTTTTCAATTGCAAAATTAAATCATCGACTTAAATAATCTATTTGATTGAGAGTTGCACGAGACGAGCACGTAATTGTTATTAACAAATTATTCATATAAACCATTTCTAAACGGCACAGAACGATTTTTTGAGCTCCAATTTTTTCGTTTTGCATAACTACACTATCGACTTTAATAATCAACTTCGTTCAGAGTTGTACGCGATTAGCACGTAAATGTTATTAACAAATTATTAATAAAAATCATTTCTAAACGGCACAGAACAACTTTTAGATCTCTAATTTTTTCTAATTGCAAGATAAAATCATCGACTTCAATAATCAATTTTATTCAGAGTTGCACGCGATTAGCACGTAATTGTTATTAACCAATTATTAATAAAAACCATCACTAAACGGCACAAAACCACTTGTGGGTCACCAATTTTTTCCTTTTGAAAAATTAAATGATCGACTTTAAAAATCAATTTCATTCAGAGTTGCACGAGATTAGCACGTAATTGTTATTAACCAATTAATCATAAAATTCATTTCTAAATGGCACAGAACCACTTTTTGAGTTCCAATTTTTTCCAATTGCACGATTAAATCATCGACATTAATAATAACTATAATTAGAGTTGCACGAGATTAGCCCGTAATTGTTATTAATAAATTTTTCATTCAGAGCTGCCCGCGATTAACACGTAATTGTTTTTAACAAATTATTCATAGAAATCATTCCTAAAAGGCACAGATTCATTTTTGGGCTTCAATTTTTTCCTTTTACAAAATTTAATTGTCGACTTTAATAATCAATTTTATTCAGAGTTGCACGCGATTAGTTGTTATGAATAATTTGTTAATAACAATTACGTGCTAATCATGTGCTAATCTGAATCAAATTGATTATTTAAGTCGACGATTTAACGTGCAATTGAAAAGAATTGGAGTTCTAAAAGTGTATCTGTGCCGCTTAGAAATGATTTTTATGCAAAATTTATTAATAACAATTACGGGCTAATCTCGTGCAACTCTGGCTGAAGTGGATTATTAATGTCGATAACGTAATTTTGCAAAAAGAAAAAATTTGAGCTCGTACAGTGGTTCTGCGTCGTTTAGAAATGATTTTTAAGAACAATATGTTGATAACAATTACGTGCTAATCGCATGTAACTCCGAATGAAGTTGATTATTAAAGTCGATAGTGTAGTTATGCAAAACGAAAAAATTGGAGCTCAAAAAATGGTTCTGTACCGTTTAGAAATGGTTTATATGAATAATTTGTTAATAACAATTACGTGCTAATCTTGTGCAATTCTCAATGAAATAGATTATTTAAGTCGATGACTTAATTTTGCAATTGGAAAACATTGGAGCTCAAAAAATGGGTCTGTGTCGTTTAGAAATGGTTTTTCAGAACAATTTGTTAATAACAATTACGTGCTAATCTCGTGCAACTCTGCATGAAGTTGATTATTAAAGTTGATAACGTAATTTTACATAAGAAAATAATTGGAGCTCAAACAGTGGTTCTGTGTCGTTTAGATATGATTTTTAAGAACAATTTGTTGATAACAATTACGTGCTAATCGCATGTAACTCTGAATGAAGTTAATTATTAAAGTCATTAGTGTAATTTTGCAAAACGAAAAAATTGGAGCTCAAAAAATGGTTCTGTGATGTCTAAACATGAATTTTATGAATAATTTGTTAATAACAATAACGTGCTAATAGCGTGCAGCTTTGAATGAAGTCGATTATTAACCCATTAACGTCAAATGTGCACATTTGCTCATGCCCACTTTCAACGCTGTATAGAAAAACCCAATCGGTCAGAAATGATCATGCAAACCATGTTTTCTGATATATTTTTTGATGAACTTTCAGAATCTGGGGTGAAAATTTCAAAAAAAAGTTTGTGTCAGCCTCATTTTTGCAATTTTTTGGGAAAAAAACGTGAAATTTTTCAGATTTTTTTTTGAAATCCAAAATTTTCATAGGGAATCCCTTGAGCTAGAGGTCTAAAACCTTCAGAAATCGTGCACAAACTATTTTTCCTTGAAAACCGTACTCCTACGAACATCAAAAATCAACTTGGCGAATCCAAAATGGCGGCCGAAAGTCAGAAAAAAATAATGAATTAATGATTAATTTTTTTCTCGAAAAGGAATCGCTTTATAAAAAAAAGTCACTTTACAAAAAGTGTTTAGAATCATCCAAAGAATACGTGTGAATTTTTCCAGGACGTTTTGAGAAATTTTTCCGGAAAATGGCCAGAACCAAAAAATCGACAGTGGCCCAAAACTTCTTGGAAAAATTCGCACGTATTCTGTTGCGATATGCATGACAGAATCGGCGGCACTAATGGTCTCAGAACCATCTCTGAGGCTCCGCGCGATCTGCACCTACTTTATCAATGTACCGACTCGCGCGACTTATAGTATTATGTGATTTCAAATTCCGCGGATTTGACCCTTTAAATTCAATTGCGCTCGACTCCGCCAAAGGTGTTAACCGCAGGAAACGGGATTTTCCCGATAACACGTTTTCGGTAGAGTAGATTCGCTTGCGCTTCGCGACGCGTGGCACGCGCTCCGTCGTGAACTCCAAAAAATCGCTACTCAAAAGGCGCTTTCGAAAACGCTAAATTGTTCAGCATTCGTGCTCGTTATATTGAATCGCGTTAAAATAAATTAATTTAGTTCGCTGTCGATTATATATTGTTTGTAATTGCAAGAGGCGAATAATTGTGGATTCAACCTCTCCACTATCACGCGGTTCGAAGACTTGCCGACCGCGCCCGCGTACTCGCACAAACATAATAAAGTGCATTAAAATATCCGCCGTGCATCATTTATTGCCCTTACACAGAATTCCTCGCCGCATCCAGTGGGTCTCCCACCTTTTACTGCAACCCTGTAACCACGCACCCGCGGCCATAGATCGTGGTACGATACCGTTGAGTATCCGGTCTTAAGCAATCATTTGGCGATCCTTCCAGGATTGCAGTTGCAGTGCCTAAAGTGCATTTTGGGTTACCAAGAACTGTGGGATTCAATTTGGATTATAGGAGTACACCGAACACTGGACATTGAATTCACTTGTGCATCGCCAGTGTCAGTGCCTGTGCTAGTGAAACGGTGAAATGACTAAAACCCATTCATAATTTGCAGCGCAAAATTTCAAATTTATGCGTGCGTTCTAGCGCTAATGAGATTAAGTATCTCCGCATAAAGTGCGCATCTTCGGCCATCTCCGGCCACGCTACGAACTCTTACGACTTCGCATTATCGCGTCGGATCGTGACGTCACGGCGAGTTGCTACGAAACGGCAACTCTTCCCGTAAATACTTCTCGAGACTTTTCGGCCTTATCCGGTCCACATGGAGTCTCGACTCGTGAAACTCCGCACGACTTCGCTATTCAGTCGTGCAAAGCAGTCTGAACTCGGCTAGAAGCGACACGGGTACGAGTTTCTCACTCGCTCTCGCAATTCCCCGCTGCAACGCTCTCGCACGCCTTCGGCCGCTCTCGGCCTCGTAGGAACTCTCGCGAGTTTGTTGATTAGTGTCTCACTCGACAATTACACGCAGCAAGGAAGCCTCTAGTGCCCCTTCCGCTCGTTGCCTAGAAACAATCACGCCCAGGCCACGCATTGAGTGATAAACCACCACTCACGCACGCTCGCGCCCCTCTCGGGACGCCTCTATCACACGCGACGACTGCATTCACGCAGAAGCTCGCAACACAATCAGATGCAACTGTTCGAATTTCGAATAGCGCATAACTGAATTAAATCGCAGCAAAAGCATCAAGCTTAACGCAAAGATGCCAAATAAAAGCCGGAATAAAGACGCGGACGACTATCACGAGTTCATTCAGCTCGTCGCACTTTAAACGCACACGTTTGCCTCGATTAAACGAGCCGCGGCACTTCTGGAAAAGCCGGATGTCACCGAGTAACAGGCGAAAGCTCGCCTCATCCTGATTAAAGACAAATGGACTGAGATGACGCAACGAAATGGAGATATCCTTGCCGTGCTGTCAAATCCGGTCTGTGCATCGAACGATTATTTCGAAGGCGACTTCATGGGACGGTCAGAAGAAATTTTCCTCGACACCATTGCTGGATTAGAAACCATCGCCAGTAATAGAGAAACAGCCACATCTACGCCGATTAGAAGTTTACCGCCAGTCATCGCAGAACATCGATCTCGAACGCAGGTACCAGCGGTAAAGTTACCGCACTTTTCGGGTATATACACCAAATGGATTGAGTTTCGCGATCATTTTTCCTCGCTTATACTTAAAGATCCGTCATTCGATGATTTTCAAAAGTTGTATTATTTAAAATCATGCCTCGACGGCGAGGCCGCGCATGTGTTAAAAAATTTGACAATTAACGCCGAAAATTTCGGTATCGCGTGGCAACATCTTAATGAGCGGTACGAAAATAAACGTCGGTTGTTACGTGCGCACCTGCAACTGATTATTTTCAATAAAAGTAATAACGCGTGAAAACTCTGCGTCAGAAATACGGCGTCTCTTGGATACGGTTCAAGAGTCTTTAGCCACGCTCAGTAAATTGGGACGCCCTGTTCCTGAGGAAATTTCCACTTTTCTTATCGAGCAGCGACTTGACGGTGGAACGTGTGAGGCGTGGGAATTTACACTAGCAGGGGAAGAGTTGGGAACCATGGCTCAAATGGGCAAATTTTTAAATTAAAAAATTCGGTCACTCGAAGCGGTAACGGAATTTGAGAAAAGCCCAAGGATTGTAGCTTCGTCGACACCGCATCGCCAAAAACCGGCCTCCGCCTCCCGCGCTCAGGTCCTCCACGCGGACGCAAGTTCATACGTAAATATGAAGTGCACCATGTGCAACGCGACGCATCCGATATTTAAATGCGTTAAATTTGGTGCATTATCTGTTTCTCAAAAATGGGATCACGTTAAACAACATAATTTATGGGTAAATTGTTTACCGTGTATACATACTGCACCACGGTGCAAAAGCGAAAGATCCTGCAGTCATTGTAAAAAGAGGCATCACTCGCTCTTGCATGATGCACCAAAACTCGCGAAAACGAATGTGGCGACCGCATCTCAACCGTTGGCCAGTCCGTTAAGTGTGGACGCGAACCTAGCGCAAACGCATTTTAGCAATCCCAGTATTACTGCACACATACTACTGGCCACCGCTTGGGTAGTTGTGACAGCGTCGTCACAACGCACGGTAAAGCTACGCGCTTTAATCGATCCCGGATCGCCACGCACCTACATAACGCGAGAGGTCGAAAACCTCCTACGCACTCGTGCGTACGATACGAGTATTAATGTTACGGGAGTAGGACAAATGCGTATGGAGAAGGTTACGAAGGTCGTTCCAATTTCTATCATGCCTGTTCATAACAACTCGATCCGACTGTCTTCAAATGCGCTTGTAATTGACCATCTGACGAATTACGCCCCTCAGTTTAAGTTTCCGCTAACGCACTGGTCCCATATAAAAAATATTGATCTCGCCGATGGTAACCCCACCGACGACACCAAGATCCATGCACTCATTCGATGAACCGGTTGCAGTGGACACCGTCTTTGGGTGGGTTTTGTGGGGTAACAGCGATACAGGCAACACGAGCCTCACTGATCCTCCGTCCCTGGAAGTCTTGAATGTGCACACGCATCACGCGACACCCGAGCCCGATCTAAGCGCCTCCTTAACTCGCTTCTGGGAAATCGACGATGTCCCAACCTCCGCTACGGTCACTGAGGAAGATAAGTGCTGCGAACAACACTTTGTTGCCACTCACTCTCGAACCCCGTCCGGGCTGTTCAAAGTTGGAATCCCATTAAAGGAGACCGATCGTGTCGTAATCGGCGACATTCGCAATCGCGCTCTGCAGTGCTTATACAGCATGGAACGCAGATTAGCATCTCGCTCCGTAGACCGCGAGGCGTACACCGCGTTTCTCAGAGAGTATGAAGCTCTTGGCCATATGCGCCTCGCACCCGTACAACACTTAACATCTCCGATAGTCTATCTACCGCATCATGCAGTAACTAAAGTTACAAGCGCGACTACGCAGACGCGCGTGGTGTTTAACGTGTCCGCCGCGTCCGACAACGGACAATCGCTTAACGACCTACAGTTTACTGGGCCAAAACTGCAGACAGACCTGCTTACCATCCATATGCAATGGCGCACACACAAATTTGTGTATGCAGCGGACATTGCCAAAATGTATCGGCAGATCCTCGTCGATGAACGGGACGTGGATCTGCAACGTATCCTATGGCGAAGCTCACCCTCGGAGAAAATTTCCGAATACCAACTGCTCACCGTTACGTATGGAACGGTGAGCGCTCCATACTTGGCTCTACGCGTCCTTCGACAGCTAGCGTAGGACGAAGGAGCTGGCTTTCCGAACGCGAAGGAAATACTCCTGCACAATTTCTTCGTAGATGATGCTCTGTTCGGCGCAGAGACCGCTAAGCGGGCCCGACTGATTCGTGACGAAGTCATTGCCATACTCGCTACTGCAAATTTCCGACTTCGAAAGTGGGTGAGCAACGCTGCCAAACTGCTCTCAGATATTGACGAGACTGACCACGGGTTATCTTGCGATAAGACGCTCCAAGACGACGAGAGCGTCAAAATCCTAGGCATCTCTTGGTATCCTGCTTCAGATGCGTTTACATTTTATTTGAACTTAGCTCCACAATCGGTGTGGACCAAACGAGTGGTGCTCTCTCATATAGCACGCATCTTCGATCCCTTGGATTGGATTGCCCCGGTAGTAATCGTAGCCAAAAATTTCATGCAAGGTTTGTGGCAACACGCTCCTGATTGGGATTCGCCACTCACGCCTGAATTGACTCACGCATGGCTGAAATTTTACCAAGCTTACCGGCGCTTTCTCAAGTCATCATAACCCGCTGGCTCGGAACGTCACCTTGTACCAAAAACGAAATCCACGGGTTCTGTGATGCATCCGCCAAAGCTTACGCTGCCGCAATTTATATGCGCTGCACGGATGCTCAAGGCCAGTCACATGTGTCCCTGCTCGTGGCCAAGACGCGAGTCGCTCCCGTTAAAACGTTATCGATACCTCGCCTAGAGCTTTGCGGTGCCGTCCTACTAGCGCGCCTCTTAGCTCAGGTTAAGTCTATCCCTACATTCGCGAATAATCGATTTTATTGCTGGACAGACGCGACCATAGTCCTCGCTTGGCTGCAGGGTTGCCCATCGCAGTGGAAGACCTTTGTGGCAAATCGCGTAACTGAGGTCCAGTCTCTTACGCCGGACATGGCTTGGCGTCACGTGAGCAGCGCAGATAATCCTGCCGATCTCGCGACACGAGGTGTTTCCGCGGACGAAATCGCCATGTCCCGGCTATGGTGGCACGGCCCATCATGGCTTCACTTGGATGACGACAAGTGGCCCACTCTCGCACCACTTCTCGCTCCCGATGCGCCGCTTGAACCGAGAGCACATACATTTCACGCCACGACATTCGACGAGACCACGACAGTCGCCAGTAACGTCTTCAATAAATTTTCTTCCTGGCCGCGTCTGTGCTGTGTGCTGCTCCGAGTCTTACATTGGCCTAAAAAATGGAGAAAGACACATTCGGACTCCAAGAACTCGTATATGCAAGCGCTGAACGATGTTAAGCTTCGAGTTTTCTCCATTCTCCAATCAGAATCGTTCCCAGAGGAATTATCGATTCTATCCGGGAATCCGCCATTCCCTGATGGCTCACGATATTTGGCCACAGGGCAGAAACTCGCCAAAACGAGCCCACTTAGACGGCTCAACCCCTTCCTGGACACGACAGGAGTCCTCCGCGTTGGTGGACGTCTATCCTTGACACGTCTCTCTTTTTCCGCTAAGCATCCGGTCATACTTCCATCCGGACATGTCGCTTGGATTATGGTTCGACACGCGCACTTGCGTTGTCTCCACGGGTCTATTGTGCTCACGTTGAGCACCGTGCGGGATCAGGTATGGATACTGCAAGCGCGAAAGAAGGTGAAATCAGTGGTTGATGGTTGCGTTCGATGCGCTCGATACGCTGCCCAAACACCGTCTCAGATGATAGGTTCACTGCCGCCGGCGCGCGTCCGACGTCCTTCCAGTGCCTTTGCGGAATGCGGCGTAGACTACACGGGCCCCTTCCAGATGCGATTGGCGGGCGGTCGTGGATATCGCGCATTTCCGGTTTATATTGCCGTTTTCATATGCATGGCTTCGCGTGCTGTACACCTAGAGGTAGTCTGCGCATACACTTCGGACGCATTTCTCGCTGCTTTCGAGCGATTTTATTCGCGTCGCGGGTTACCGAAGAAAATGTACAGTGACAATGGACCAAATTTCAGAGGAGCCAATAAGGTGTTGCAAGCTGCGTACCGCGCCGCGCTTATTAGTCAGGTATTCCAGGATCGCTTAGTTGAGGAGAGTGTTGAATGGCATTTCATCCCCCCTAAGGCGCCTCATTTTGGAGGCCTGTGGCAGACCGGTGTGAGATCACTAAAATACCACCTCAAACGCATCCTGGAATCTCACACGCCTACCTATGAGGAGTGGAACACGCTGCTCTGTCGTATCGAAGCGTGTTTGAACTCACGTCCGCTCGCGCCGCTTTCCGATGACGTCGAAAGCCTCGACGTGTTAACGCCAGCGCATTTCCTTATCAGCGGCCCCTTACTGGCAGCACCAGCCCCGCCTACGATCGATTATGCGACAAATCGACTAACTCGCTGGCAACTCTTCCAGCAGCTTCTGGAGCGATTCTGACGGAGCTGGGCACGCGACTATGTCACGTCCTGCCAGCATCACTCTAAATGGTTGTTTGGCAGGTCTCAAATCAAAACTGGGCAGATGGTGCTTATGCGCCACGATCAACTTCCACCGGCGAGGTGGTAGCTAACCCGTATTACCAAATGCCATCCCGGGCAAGACGGCTACGTGCGGGTAGTCACCGTGCGCACTGCCAAACGGACCTTTAAGCGCCCTATTGTACAGCTTACACTACTCCCCCTGGATATCGACGGAACATAATTCGCGTGCTTAAGGATTGTATCTTAGAATTAAGGAGCTTAGGTTTAGTTTTACGCATTAGCGCTACTGTTGCGATACCTGTCTCGCTAGGCGGGCGGTTATGTTGCGATATGCATGACAGAATTGGCGGCACTAATGGTCTCAGAACCATCTCTGAGGCTCCGCGCGATCTGCGCCTATTTTATCAATGTACCGACTCGCGCGACTTATCGTATTATATGATTTCAAATTCCGCGGCTTTGACCCTTTAAATTTAATTGCGCTCGACTCCGCCAAAAGTGTTAATCGCAGGAAAAGGGATTTTCCCGATAACACGTTTCCGGGAGAGTAGATTCGCTTGCGCTTCGCGACGCGTGGCACGCGCTCCGTCGTGAACTCCAAAAAATCGCTACTCAAAAGGCGCTTTCGAAAACGCTAAATTGTTCAGCATCCGTGCTCGTTATATGGAATCGCGTTAAAATAAATTAATTTAGTTCGTTGTCGATTATATTTTGTTTGTAATTGCACGAAATTGCACGAATGTTTCGAAATATATGAAACGTTATTTTCTACATGAATGCCTAACCTGTAAAATAATCATTTTTTGATTCATTACAAATTCGAATCAAAAGTTTTAATTTTCCTTTCGAAACCGAAAACCAGTGGCAGGTTAGACATTGGAATCCGATCGATATTTTTGACAGTCTCTTTCGAACGTTCCGCTGCTTCGCTAGAAAACAATTGCGCGGTTTATGGACGATGTGCATTTTCTTCGTATTTATTCTCAACATGCACCGACAATACTACCATTGCGATAATCGCAAAGCTCTTTTCCTATTGGTTCATTTCAATGCTGAATAACTTGAAAACGGTAGCTTGAAAACATTTTCGGTAAAGGAACTTTCATTTCAGAATTTTACGCTCTATCTGCTGGTAAACGGGGTTCAATAGGTTGAGAAACACGGTGTATATATGGGGGAAAATTTGTCAACTTGCCCAAAATTCAGACGACGGATTTTAGTGATCTTGGGCTAAAATGTTTCTTATTCACCCCTATTTACGGGCCCATGTGTTATTTTGCAGAATTTCAAAATGGCGGATCAAAATGGCGGCTGGAAACCAGAGAAAAATTCAGAGTTCGGATCAAAACGCTTGTAAGAAAGAAAATTTACGTTCTATTCGATTGGTTTTGGTCTCAAATTGTCGGTATCTGACGGCTTCACAAAGTTGGTGAGATAGGTTGATGAAATCCAAGATGGCGGATTCAAGCTGGCCCGCCATGGCGCCTAAAATCTCTAAATTGTCGGGATTTAAAATAGAATCCTCAGGTAAATGCTAAAATTAGTTTACGGGGGGTTTTGGAGGTCGCCGATCATGAATTTGAAGATGGATTTGCAAAATTCAACACGGCGGATCCAATATGGTGGACAAATTTTTGAATATTTTTGGATATTTTTCGAAAATCACCCTATTGACTCCAAAATTTGTTTACGGGAGTGTTGAAGGTCACTGATCATAAATCTGAAAACGAATTTGCGAAATGGAACATGGCGGATCCTATATGGTGGACAAATTTTTGAATATTTTTGGAAATTTTTCGAAAATCACCCGATTTAATATAAAATTTGTTTACGGGGTTTAATTCGAAAAGTTTTTATGCCGCTGGCGTTAGCGTCATCCGATATGCACCACGCGGAGGTCGCATAGTCGGATTTGCATGTCCTTCGGGTGCTTTGATCAGATTGATGACGATAATGAATAATATCGGTCCTAGGCCCGAAATTTGGGATACATCGGCTGTGATATACTCGGGGTCTGAAGTTAAGCCGTATAGACCTATTATTTTATGAGAACGGTTAGATAAGTATGAGTACAGCCATCTCAACGCTAGTTCATCTAATCCAATATCACGAAGACAAGTCAAAATTACAGAATGATGTAGCATATCGAAAGCCTTCGAAAAATCAAACAGTACTATTCCGGTGACTACCCCACAATCAATACCCAAACGTACGTCATTCATGAAATATAACAGTGTAGTTTGGGTAATGTAAATTCTTCGGAATCCACACTGCCTAGGATGTAATATGCGATTTTTCTCCATGTACATGGTGATTTGCTGAGTTATAAGCGAGTCGATAACCTTGGAGAGATGAGGGGATTTTGCAATTGGGTGAGTATCGAAAGGACTTAATGGATGTACCTTTTTATTCAGTTGGATAATGTATGATGATTTCCAGAAGGGCGGAAAATGTCCAGTAATGAGTGAAAGATTAAAAATGGTGGTTAAATATGGTGCTATGGTTGAGAACATGTTTAAGATGCTTTAAAAGAAGATGATCAGAGCTAAGTCCCCGCAATTTCTGCGCAACTAGATTGTGGAGAACTTCTTGACATTGTATTGGGGAAAAGGTAAAAGTTGGATACGAAATAAGCAGCGGCTGCTGAATGATGTTGTTGAGAGTCACGAGATCACATAACGGATTAGTAGAGGAGATCTGTGCGAAGTAGCAGCTAAGTATGGTACATGAAAAATGAGGAAGGGTAGACATAGCAGATTTATTTGCAAGTCCTTATCTACGAAGGCAGGTCCAAAATTTGTTCGGACTCAGTTGTTGAAGTACCAGGTCAGCTAAATAACGTTTTTTTCTGCTTTTAATGTGTTTTTGATATCACGGACCATATTTCTATATTGCCCTAAGAGAATCTGACTATGCATTCGCTTCTCACGCTGGTACCATTCATCACGCTCTTTAATTCTAGCTCTGTGATACAATCATATACGAGTAGTATATTAAGACTACACAAGTACATTCATTATTTTCATTATTTCCATAGTTAATTTCACAGTGATGATGATCTAATAAAAAAGATTAGGAAGCGTAAGTTTCAGAACTGCAGAAAATTCCCAATTCATGGCTATATAACTGCAATGTTTCATAACTGCAGGGTTTCAATTGAGGTTGTCAAATTTGTACCAAATTGTTATAAAGCAAAGACCCGCCGAAAAGGAGTTTAAAATGTAAAAAAGGTTTTAACCTTATCACCGGAATCCACAATCATAACATTAAGCTGAGATAATGACAAACCAAAATGGTGTGTTAGTCCAAATGGAAAAGAAAAAAGTGTATTATCATAAATAAAATCTTTGAGATACTTAAAATCAAACTTATTATTTAACAAGTTACAATTTAAGTCTCCGGTTACAATAAAATTTTTTTACGCGGAAATATAAGAATTAAACTTTGATAAACATTCGGCAACAAGTTGACTCCCAGGGAATCGGTACATGATGATAAGTATAAATTTCTCGAGGATGTTTTAATATCTAAGAAAATATATTCTGGGGTGTTAACATTATTGTTTACTGAACATTCTAAAATACTATACGAAAGATACTTATAAAAATAACACGCGACACCTCCACCTTGAATGAAGTGCGTCTGCCTGCACGCGATAATTGCCCGATCAAATTACAAGATTATAGTTTATGACAGATACACACGAAGAATCGATGAGAGAAAAACAGATACATTACAACTATTTCGCTTATAAGATGAACTACGCTGTGATTATCAAACGATATTTTTTAGATCTTGCTTAGTGGCAATCAAGATCGATCCAACGCCCCCGTCTTTGCATACAAATACATTGCCGTTTCTTGCCTAGATGCGCTTATAACCGGTATTTTTGGCCACTGTTTTTAATAGTTTATATGTAGATGATGGGAGAAACTCATTAACACAGAGGATTTTATCGGCATTTCCTGCGTACGATAAAATCGGAAATAACTGTTGTACGGTAAGTTTTCCCAATTTTTTCTTCGCTTCTACAATAAAATTCCGGACTTATACGGCCTTGAAATGGACCTTAAGAGCAATATATTAGGCAGTAGAAATCTGACTGACGGCAGTAGAATATGGAGCAGAGGACGGTTTTGTCTATATTTTATTACTGCTTAGAATGTCACTAACTAGAGCCGGCAATTGTAGGTCGCTAAGCACACGGAGAATAATGGCATCATTTCATTCGTTACAGAGTACATCTATTCGGTATGCCGTTAATAATTAAATCGGGCGTGGGTCCAGCAAGTGCGTTCGAATGCTTCATGTATGCAATGTCTGTCTTAAGCTCATTGCACAAGATTGTATTTTGCTGCACAGCAGCTGTGAGAGTTAACATGTCTTGCCGGATTGCAATTATATCATTGTGAACTATCGCAACTTCGTTTCGCAATTCGTTTAGTGCTAAAAGCAATGCGAATTGGTAATTAGAAGTCCCCATGACGAACGTCGTTGTAGTAGACGCGGTAGGTATGATGGATAATGCAGCGATCGGTACAATAAGCGTAAGTGGGCGAGACGATGATAACAGCGGCTTACGGGTGGGAGCCGCGACCGGAAGAGGAGAGGACCTAACACTCGCAGGTGGGTATATGCACGTGGCTAGAATACTCACTGCGGAAATACAGGGAAGAAGATAAGACAGATATCGAACGGAGCACACTGTCTCACTCTTGCCTTTAATAAACGCACGGTCGAACGACTCGTGAAAGAGAGGGAGCGAGCGAGCGAGAGAGAGAGAGAGAGAGAGAGAGAGAGAGAGAGAGAGAGAGAGAGAGAGAGAAGCAGAGAGAGAGGTAGGTAGGAATTAAATATTAAAGGTTCTACGTAACCGGCGGAACAAGATGGGACATATTGTTTACTGCAAGAAGAGTCGAGGTGAATGGGGTGAAAACATTTAATGCCTAATTGAGTTTTGGCAATATTTCATACTATTTATCTAAATAATAATAATTAATAAAAGTAAATATTACAAAATTAATAAAAATGACATTAGCAATAATAAAAAAGTGGCATGGAACTAGTTGTTCGGAATATTATGAAAGCTTCGAGAAATAAGTCCAATGGCGCTGCTAGGCTCGTCGTTGAAAATATAGTAAAATGGTACATGTATGCTCGATATGCACATGTTCGCGATGCACAAAAATATAAAATAACACAAAAAATGAAGTACACGTATGCTTAATGCAATTACGCAAATTTTCTGAGCCAGATAATGGGAACAAGGTTTCAACTGAATCCTACTTTGCTGATTCTACATTAGGTACATATTCACTTTCAAAGATGATGGTTATTATAAACAATTTATGTCAAGCTAGAAATATTTTACCTTTAATAAAGTAGAAAAAAGATGAACATTCGTGCGGGAATGCGCATGCATATGTAAAATCGACCACGAATACAAGAAGGACTGGAAAGTAAAAACGACAAATTGGGGTTTACAAAAAATAATATAAATTTAAAAAATATATAATGGCAGTAGCGAATGGAAATGAAACAGAAATAATAAAAATTATTATCGTAAAATTATTTATATATATATTATTATATATATTATTATATATATTATTATATATATATATATATATATATATATATATATATATATGTATATACAGGGTGGCCGATTTATCTGAAGACATCGAAATATCTCGAGAACTATGCACAGAATCAAAAAAGTTGTCGGATGAAAGTTGTTCGACACGAAGGGGGGCATCCAGTGATAATTAAATTTACCCCCTCCCCCATCCCCTGGAGGTGGAGTGGGGGCAAAAACAATAAAACTTAAATAGGAACCCCCAGTTTTTATTGCAGATTTGGATTCTCCAATATTGACAATTTTCGCCCGTGTAGCGGATATGGAATACGGTCATTCTAACAAAGCCGGGAAAAAATACATTTAGCGTTACCCAGGAACAACGACGTGGACGTAGTATTTTTCTGTTCCCTTTGGGGTGCTTGTTTTACGTGAGTCCCCTTGCCTCTCACTGTCTCACTGTTCACTTACTTGAGTAAGTGTTCGAAATGTTGACCTTCCGCTTCAATGCATTTATTTATTCTTTCTTCAAATGACTTTATACATGATAGAATCATATCTGCAGAAATTTCTGCGCAAGCAGTTCTTATGCGTTCCACCATGTTTTCACGAGTCGTTGGTACTTGTTCATAAACCTTACCTTTTAGGTAACCCCATAGGAAGAAATCCAGAGATGTTAGATCAGGTGACCTCGCAGGCCAATTAATGGGGCCACCTCTACCAATCCACCTACCATTGTAATCACGGTCTAGTATTTCCCTTGCTACTCTTGAAAAATGTGCTGGGCAACCATCATGCTGAAACCACATTGTCCGTCGGACGTCCATAGCAACATCCTCAAGTAGTAATGGTACTTCTTGTTCTAGGAAATCTCGATATTTTGTTCCATTCAAATTACCTTCCATGAAATAAGGACCAATGAGTTTATTTCTTATGATTCCACACCAAACGTTCACCGACCAAGGACGTTGATGATTAACTTGTCGTAACCAATGGGGATTTTCTACGCTCCAATAATGCATATTATGCCTATTGACGCCACCATGGTTCGTGAATGTAGATTCATCTGAAAATAATACATTAGCAAAGAAATTGTGGTTCGTTTGCATTTTTTGAAATGCCCATTCACAAAACACCACGCGGTTATGAAAATCATCGCCATCTAGTTCCTGGTGCAGTGAAATGTGATATGGGTGAAACTTATGACGATGCAATATTCTTTGAATACTGTCTCTGGAAATGCCGGAATCGCGATGTAATTGTCGTGTGCTTACATGTGGATTTTGGTGAATAGCTGCTAGTACAGCTACTTCGTTAGCTTCTCCTGTAACTGTTAATCTTCGCTTCCTTTTTTTCATTTGTACGCTGCCATCAGAGTGAAAGGCATTCACAACTTTGTAAAAAAAAGAACGCGAGCGAGCATTATCTGGAAAACGCTCAGCATACAACGCAACAGCATCGTCAATATTCCTCTTACATTCACCATAAATAAGAATCATTTCGATTTTTTCGGGAACTGTAGCAGGATTCATTTTTAACTTGCAATTCGATTTAAGCAATGAAGGGTAGACAAAAAATAGTCACGTAAACGGAAAGTTGTTATTCTAAAAGCAAAGTGACCTCCGACCGAATTACTACCAATACAATGGACTTCAAAACAGTCTTACACTGAGAGACCGTGAATACTAAATTTTAATATGGGGACTAGAAAGTCGCGATATCCATTTACTTCCCTTCAGGAAAGTAGAGAAAAATGTAGGTGAACTGGTTACGTGTGACTCAACTTATGTATAAAATGATATGCTACTTTATTTTCGAGTTATGTCGCCCTCTAGCGTTATGTAATAGAACCGGCGCCGGTAATGGCCGAAATGCAAGCGATGTACATGTATGAAACCACGTGAGTTCTCTCGGGGTCCGGTAGATGGCGACGAAATCCCCAAATGAAGTAAGAGTTTCGTTTTGTTTAATAGAAGCTGGTTTGACCGTCAATGCTCAGCTTATTTATTCTCAGTTCGGAAAAAACATACAGAGAGAGAATGAATGAGCTGAGTGAAGGGACATGACGCGTTTTTTAATGGATTGCGTGATGTCCTCTTTTTGTTTATTAAATAATAAATTTAAAACCTAAAATGTAATTTTATTGAAGGTAGAAAACTTATTTATAAAATTGCTTCCATATTGTATGCACAATTTTTATGTAATCAGTTTTGATTTTTAATATGAAGAATATCAATATTCATAATCTTAATTTTTCGAATGGACATTATTACAATTTCATATTCAGAATAACAATTTTCGCAATTGCTATTACTAAATTCTAATATTAAAAATTCTAATATTAGAATTTGTAATATTAAATTTTCATAAAGGGATCAAATTGTCCCTATTTGCCCCCTGGATGCCCCCCTTCGTGTCGAACAACTTTCATCCGACAACTTTTTTGATTCTGTGCATAGTTCTCGAGGTATTTCAATGTCTTCAGATAAATTTGGATTTTTATCGATTACAGCGCCACCTGTGAACCAAAATACAATAGCTCCTAGGTCATATTGGTGTACTTTTTTCCGGAGAATCCAAATCTGCAATAAAAACTGGGGGTTCCTATTTAAGTTTTATTGTTTTTGCCCCCACTCCACCCCCAGGGGATGGGGGAAGGGGTAAATTTAATTATCACTGGATGCCCCCCTTCGTATCGAACAACTTTCATCCGACAACTTTTTTGATTCTGTGCATAGTTCTCGAGATATTTCGATGTCTTCAGATAAATCGGCCACCCTGTATATCGCCACAATAGGATCCTGTCGATCCGCAGTGGCCAGGTCATGAGGCCTAACCATATTGGAATATATATATCGTAAAATTAGGGAGAGAAAGGATAAAAAATAAATTCGGCGTATTGAAAAGTTTCAAATATGACATATTAGGCATATGGATTGTTTACGTAATATTTAACGTGAGTCTCTTTTTTACGCGTTACTTCCACGTCTTAAATTAAACACACAAAAATATATTTTCGTTCTTTTAATTTTCGAAGCTTCTCAGTGAATTTTCCACAGTCGAAAGTCATAATTATTTACTCCAGCGACTCACGATAGTTTTCTCTGGGAGCGACATCCGGACGATGAGGCCCCCGTGACACCCGAGAAAGCTAAGATATACCTGGTACCGATCTCTCTTGCAATCCCTGCCCGGAAAACACATGTCGGATTACATCATAAAGAAGCTCGCCTCGTTAGTGACAGACAAAGTTACGAACTTCTCGAAGTTCTTGTAAATTTATGATTGTTTGTAAATCGGCTCTTGGTCATACAACCCGCACACGGCTAATGTCCTTCTGACCAAGAGCGTTACCGAGTAATAAACTAAAAAATGTCAAATATTTACAGAACACTTCCTGTTGTCAACCACATGTGAAAAACCAACGTAATAAGAATAAATCATCTTATCCCAAATGACGTAACGTCTTCGCTTTTCTTCTTTTAGTAAGACTAACGATTACAATTGTAACTATATTATATCGGTTAACAATTAAGCGTATTTACTATTAACATATTGTCAACGAACAATAAGATTTCTGACGGTAGATTTTAATTCTGACGACCTGTCTTACTTAATATTGTATTTTGGATTGCACGCTAGTAATTAAGTAATATTTCTATGATTAAAGTTATAACTGCTTATTGCAAATATCATGATTGTATTACATGATGAGTACGACATCATTTTTATTGTTATTATTCGTATCATGCAAAGATTTTATGTTACCATTTGATATTTGTTATACTATTATTGTTGAAGTTACTATTCTGCATTGTACGTAGCATCTACTTGCAAAATCGTCAATATTAAGTACCATCATTCCGATAAGTAATCATTTTTATGTAATTACATTTATCAGGAAGATAGTACGTAGACGCTGTATCCATTTTTTCATTCCCCCGAGCTTGCCCATTTCTTTTCTCCTCCGATTTTGACGTACATGATTTGAGGGACTCTCATCGACTCAACGGTGAGAAGGAGCAACTCCAGACCAACAGCCACGATAGAAACATAGAAAGACGACGGATTCGACCAAAGTTATAAGGACCATAGGCAACTTGCACGTTCGTAAGAAAATCTTCTTGTTTATATAATTTCTGATACTAATATTATTTCCTTTTCCTTTTTCTCAACATAGGAACATCGAAGTGAGAATCAGTCACGCAAAATAAATTTTATAAACATATTTATTTGACTTTGAATTAAATGCTTAGCGTTGAACACTTCTTTGTTAAGGTACCATCCTTGAGGTATTGATACAAAAGTTATTTTCTGAAATTGGACGCTTACTCATTAAGGTATCAACTTCAAGGTATCAAATCCCATAGCCTGTTGAGATTCGCATTGAAAATACATTTGATTTATTATTAATACTTTTGCTTCAAATGCTCGGAGTTGAACGTTTCCTCGTCAAGGTACCAACTTTGCTGTATTGATTTAAGGCATTCTTTCAGTATTAGATACGAATGCTTGAAGTTAGACGCTTCTTCGTTACGGTGCCAACTTTAATGTATCAAATGTAATGGCACATTCTGTATTAATTAATAAACTAAAGTTAACTTCACATTTCCTTCATTATCCCTCCACAGTTACTATGTGCCACATAGTTGTTGCATTTTACCGAATTTGCAGGCCTGTTTCTGGTTTTATGGCCATTAAAATCAATTGATATATTATAGAGAAAACAGGAATAGAATTATCTCTGGTTTAAGATTATGCAGTAGGCTAGAAGGATACCAGATTTCCAAGTAATTCGTTTTTACTACGTTTTTATTCAAGAACGAAACTTATAAACGAAATATCTGGCATTATGTAAAATGTAGTTTCCATTTTAAAGTTTCCCAGATCTTGACACTAAGTTCTATGATACAAGAAAAGTTTGTAGAGGACTACAGACTAACAGACTACATATGTTTTTTTATTAGCGGTCTAACAGCTGCATTTACAGATACAAACTCTTGCATTTTTTTACAATTGAACAACGAAATCGATATTAGGAAAATAAATACTCAACAAATAGTAACAAATTGTTCACCTACCTTGGTTTTGTGTTTGCTTTACAGCTCTGAGGACCGATATCAAATGAAAATAAGTAAACATTATTAATTTAATCGAACATTTATGAAAAATAAGTCTGCCATATTAGGTCCCCGATCTGGAATATTGAAAATCTGATTTCAGATTCGATTGCTTAAACCCAAGAAGCCTGTAAGGTGTAATATACACGTACATTTAATTTCTTTATAAAAGTATACAGGAACGAGCTTTCATATCAGATTTGTTAATAACTTCCAGGATAATTGTTAATCTACGAATAAATACATTGAAAAATTTGTACATTCTGATTAAAGTACAGTCATTTATGAATATTTAGAAAAAAAAAACATTCATATCGATTGATAATTTGCGCGGCGATCGCCGGCATACATTATTCCACAACAATATTAGAAAGTGCCGAGGTAGTCGTCAATTTGCAGAGAAAAACGCCCCTTAGGCCCAACATGTGGAAAGAATTAGGACAAAAGACAAAGGACAGGTTATTTTCCCCCGCGTTAATGACATTTAAACGTCTATTTGCGGGTCGGCTCTCGGGTGGAGAGGTACAGGACAGAGACAGACAGTACATGACAGAACTCGACAGATACAACACAACACCCACCCAGAGCCAGTCCCCCCTATCCCAATATCGGTACCACCAACAGATTCGGCGGTCTGTGCCTTAGCGAATACGACGCGGGGCTTATCCCATCTTTATCCGAGATAAGACCCACGACGTACCGACCGCGGATAAGACGCTGACGGTACCGATAACTGCCGATGGGGGTCGGCAGCGGGACCAAATTCGTACCTTCGCCCAGCAAAGTTCCCCGGTTATTCTAAACTGGACATAAGCAGAGAAAATTGCACGGACGGGGATTCGAACTCGGGACCTTCGCGACCTTCAATTCGGACGGACTAAGACTGACGCCGTAGCCCACACGACCATCACGCCGACGATGTGGAAAGATTTAACGAAATATTGAAGATAATTGTAATAGCCGACTTAGGAGCGACTCTAAAAATAATTCCCTTGCGGCCAGAATAATATTTGAATGATAACGAAAAATAACAGGATCCTGTAAGTTACACATCTCTGAAAGGGCCAACTTCGAGGAAATTAAAGTCAGAACAAATTTGGTGCATGTTCTCCGGCTAATGTCGCTGAAGAGACGAGGCAACGTCGTGCGAAATAAATGCATTACAATTTAAATCATACGTCAGAAGACATCGAATTGGCGGAGAAAATATTAACAATGTCTATATATTTTACCCGATATGCATGTGATAAATCAACGGTTTCATATTTGAGTTTATTGTAGTAATGAAAAGCTAATAATTATTAATTTCCATCATACTATAAATATAATCCATTTATAACTACATAACATATATTCTACAAGAAATAAAATATACTCGAAAGATGCTATTTAATTAAGTATCAACTTTAAAATAAATTTTATTAATGTTCATTTATTAATAGAAAAGTTTGTTATTTGGTGAATGTGCAAATACGCTTTATTTTACATTTATTCAAATAATAACAATTTATTTCACATGTGTATTTGTAGTAAATCAGTCTGCCATTATTTTATTTAACAGGTCGTACATTAATTATTCATTATTATTAATCATTAGTATGTAAAACTTAGACTCTTATGTAATTGAAATTGTATGCTTAATGACAATTTTAAGTCAAACTTTACTGTAAGGAAACAGGTGTTATTGGGACATTAGGAGGTGCTGGAGGAGGTGGCGGAGGTTGAGCATGAACTTGATGTGTTAAAAGAGTATGGCTAGAATGGTGATGGTGTGAATAATATAATGGTGAACTGGATGAAACTGAGCACGTTTGTCCAATAACACCACCGACAGCTGCGCAGTGGGTTAAACCTGCGGATGAACTTACATTTGGCTGCTGCGAATTTGGTTGTATTGATGTAACATTACTTCCTGCAGGTATTGAATTACCTGCAGAAGATTCGTGGTATAATATTGGCACACGTACGAGACGTTGCGCTGCATGAACCATACTATTTGCTTCTAATTCTGCAGCGATTTGCCTTTTCCATTTATTTCGTCGATTTTGGAACCAAATCTTTACTTGAGTTTCAGTTAGTCTTAAGGATGTTGCTAAAGCGGCACGTTCTGAAGATGAAAGATACCGTTTCATATCAAACGTTGATTCCAGCTGAAATACTTGGGTCCTCGAGAAAACTGTCCGGGTTTTCTTTTTGCGCTTCATGTTATTGCTATCACGTCCTTCGATACTTACTTGTAATGTTTGACTTGTACTGTTGTTGGCAGGGAGATTAACCGATCTAGAAGTCTCACAGTCATTATCATTGTCTGGAATATCTTCGGCGTCTCCTGGATCATCTTGGGCACATTCTTCGGGGCTTGATGGTGTGTGCATATGGTGACGTAAATGATCGTCTCCAGTAGTGTTATCGTCATCAATTTCTTCTGTGAACAACATATATATTCATTAAAAATAACATGTTTAAAAGATCTTCGTTGTAAGTTATGGTTTGTTTGATATGTACAGGATTCGATCATTTCATTTCTATCATCATATATTATAAATAGATGCTCTAATGTGAGGCATAACTTCAGAAATTACATAAATATATAATAATGAGATATAATAGATACTTTTATGCCATATCAAATTAACACAATTTTTAGCTTGTTTCTAAGAAACCCAGCTGCAAATGCTTGCAATTCGTATATTTGGCTAATCAAAGCTTTGACGTGAATAAATGCCGAATTTTTAATCGTTAAGTCGGATTAAAAGAAACCATTCCCCGCATTAGTTTTTTGTGTTTGCGACTTAATTAAAATTACTTCGAAATTTTTCTCACCAACTAAACTTATTCACATTTTTTTTATATACGTGGTATTTCCTGAAAACGGGAAGACATTAACAATTCTTGGTTATTAACTTTTAATAAATTTATTCTGGAGGGCTGCAAACTGATTCACTTTCTTTATTAACATGATAATTTTACCATAAAGTAATGGAAATAACTAATTATAAACCTGACAAAAAAATTTCAAAATTAAAAATGGCGGATACAATATGGCGGACTGCTACTGTAACAATACTGAATGCATACGTGTAAAATCTATTCTTGTTGGTTTCTGGAGCTTGCGAATTTATACCCTCAAATGTTCTGCGATTAACACAGGGTCAGGTTTTTAAATACGTTTTGTGATTCTATTATATTTAATATTTAATATTTAGAGTTCGCGTATAATTGTTCGAAAAGTGATGTTATACATATCATTTGCAATTCTCTTGACGAGACCTTTCCATCGAATAAAATGTCTTTTCAAATTTGTTCAAAAATACAAGTAGGAAATACTGTTTCAGAAGTGACTCTTGTGTGTTCCGAAGTAAAAATGTCTCACAATAGTATCTCATCAAGTCTCGTAAATATGTCTTCCGAAAGTATCGCTAAACGGCAAGTATGATACTTTAAGCGATACTTGACACCTCACGGATCGAAAAGTATCGCTGATATCGTAAAAGTATTGCACAAGTATTTCAGATATAAAATAAACTTAAAAAACAAATTAATTAAAAACATTTCATAAATTGAATTTGAAACAATTATTGTACAATTTTTATTCAACATCGCAAAAAAATTTAAAAACATATTGGTCCCGGCTTGGATTTGAACCTGGAACCTTCAACTCTCAAAGCCGGTACATAACCACTGCGATATTGCATACTCGATACAAAATGATAAATACTTGAAACAGAATGCAATCAACTGTTTCAACTATCTGTCATTTTGTAACCAATAAACAATGTCAAAGTTGCCCGAGTGGTTAGGTGTTCGCTTCGAGAATCGAAGTTCCTAGGTTCGAATCTGAGTGAGAACAAACACGTTTTTTTTTAATTTATTTGCGATTAAATAAATATGAAATAATTCTTTCAACTTTACATTATTGTTGTTAATTTATTTATTTTTTATTTTTATTTTATATCTAAAATACTTTTGCGATATTTTTTGCGATACTAGCGATACTTTTCAATCCATGAGGAATCAAGTATCGCTCAAAGTATCGCACTTGCTGTTTAGTGACACTTTCGGGAGACATATTCGCGAGACTTAATGCGAGACTATTTTGGACCATCAGCATAACGACACGAGGCACAATTAAATAATTTTACTTATATAAATGAATTTTACCTGTATAAAAACTAAACTTATAAATATTCGATTCTTTCCCGCAATAAATATCACAATCGAACAGATATCCTTGGGCGTTACAAATTCTCCACATTTTAATTCCAAAACGCGAAGGTTTGTCGTTCATAAACTGAAGCAAAATGGTTCTTCCATGAAATTTCACAATCAATTCATGACAGACAAAGCAGTTTTTTTTAATATCTAGAACGTTTCGTACATTTCAAGCTCCATCATCAAGATTTCTATTTTCAGGTTTCCAATATTTTATTTTCGATTTAATGAACAGAACTTTGTTACGACTCATCGTAGAAGCTACTGGAGAGCATGCCAACAATAACCTCGTAGACCAATAGCCCTTCTTGGATTTTCGTTCGTTGAAAACGGATGTAATAGTTATCCCTAGAAAAATATTCAAATCGTCTAACATTAAATTGTAACCTATACGTACGTGTACTCTTAATAACACAATTTTTGAGATCAATAGAGAAGAAGAGTTGAAACAACTGTACATATGAAGAATCAGGAATTAATTTTCTCGTTTTCTCAGGTAAGAAATTTTCATCTTCAGGATTACTATTGTATTTTTTTCTCCGTTTGCTCATACATAAGTATAGTTAGGCTCTAATTTAGACGGATTTTCTTCATAGTTATGCAGAACTTGTGTACAACTCATTTTTGGAATTTCATGCAGTGAATTCTGGCAATCTTTTGATTCAATAATATCGAAATCAGAATTATCAGAGTCATCCTCAGAAATAATTATTACATCATAGTACCCATAGGATCTTCTTCGACGTTTCGATAACAGATCTGACATTTTGTCTACCAGTTTACAATGAGAAATATTATCAATTGAGCCCAAAAAGTGACGTTGCTATTTTGCTTACAAGGGTTGTTATCATTGACGGATAAAATTATTCGAAGCAACACATATTCTATCAAAAGGTGGTAGTTTGAAATGTTTGCGTATTTGAGAAAGTGCAATATCAAGTAACGAAAGTCTCTAATTTTTGAAACTGTGTTTGGATATCTAGTCATAGATATGAATATCAATTTTGTTTTAGAGCGCAAGTGAACCAGAAGAAAAGAACAAATACTTCGCGTTATTGAAAAGCTGTATGTACCAATAAAAGATAAAAATTCTTTTCAAAGAATTTTTCAATTTTATTATGAAAAAATTATTTGAGAATGATGGACTGAGGGTGTGCCCCATAGAATTCGAATCATGATAAACGGCAAGCCCAAAGTAGAATAATTGTAAAATAATAAAAGTGTATGATTTGATAACGCTCTCAAATAAAAATTATTTATATTTTCATAGTGTTTCAGTCTTTCACAATTAACTTGTTCCTGACACATTTACTTTATAATTTTCATGATTCGCTTGCCTGTATAGCAAATCGTAAAATCAGCAAACGAAAAAAAACCGGTCAGATTGAAAAACAGCTTAGTGGTGCTGTGTCTCGCCTTTTGCTTATACATATTTAGTTAGTAAGTAAATTCTCCGATGTATATAGTGTATTCCTGGTATAAGCAATAAAGTCGATTATTATTATTATTATTATTAATTACGATTAGCGGTAGTCGAAAGTATATAATGACAAACTAAAGAAGCAGGATGAAACAATACGAAAATCTACAGGTCTTTGCAGAGCAATAACGAAAGATACAGTTTTATTATTTAAAGATGATGGTACTTTCTCTTGCCACTTTTCACGATTTGACCACAGTGTAAACGGGCCGTAAGATGAAACGACGGAATAATCATCGAAAAGTTCAGGAATTTTTTATTTGAAAATTTGCAGATTCTCGGGAAAAAATGTTACTGAACAAAAAGTTTTTAGAATTTTTACAGAACTTCACGAACATTCTTAAAATTATTCAAAATTTTGGGCCTCTGTTTTGGATGCTTTCACCTTTATTTCCATAATGGGCATATGCACATTTTAAAGTTTAAGGTTCGAGGCCACGATTTCATTATCTGTTAGTGGAGTTCAAATGATTTCAAAGAAATAAAAAAAGTTCATTTGAAAAATGCATGTTTTTTTTTTAAATTGCCCATAGTTTTTCACTGTTGCATTTTTTGAAAAATCTAATAGCAGATTCTGAAAGTTCAGTAAATTTTACGTGAGATATGCCTTATGCTAAATTTTTTAGAACCTTTTTTTTACACAAAATACAACCGTCAAAAATTGTGCTGAATAAGTCCATTCGAGACTTAGTGGATTAAGAAAGAAATTTACACAAATAGTTCCATTTCAGGTTAAATGGAAAGGATCACTGTAGATTAAAGAGAATATAAAAGTAAAGAAAGAAATTTTCAATATACCTTATATTCATCGAGGATATGAAATTATATTTCTATGAACTTATATAACGACTTATTTGCCCAGGCTGGTCCACGACGGAATATTTGTTTCCGACGTCCTCAAGACGCAACCCACGGCGAAATCGCCCACCGGCTAGCTTGGTACGGCCAACATCCCTGAAGGGGAAAAGGTCGTATAAAGAAAAAATAAGTAATAAAAATGCAAAAACAATATAAGATAAAATCTGCCCAAGGGCGTTTATTGTAATTCCTGAAGGGAGAGAACGTTACAATATAACAACGCATTCCGCGTGACCTACGTACTACGTCGTCTCGTACCCTGGTGCGACATTATCGGATACGCCACTAGATTCGCCCCAGAGGCATAGAAAATGCTCTAGGTCAAGCTTACGAGACAAAAGAGAAGGACCGAGAGAAACAGACACCGCCAGGTTATTCCGAACCGAACCAGTACTTACACTCTCGTAGAATTCCCGTTGAGGCTCCTGAGGTAGTTGTAACGGGACGTTACGTTTGTCCAGGAGTCGTGCCGCGGAGTGATACAATCGTTCGAATCGATCGATAGTAGGGTCGTTGCAGATACGAACGGCCCCGAAAATGCCCGAGTGCCGCCGGATACGGCGCACGGAGATGCGCGGCCGCGGAGAGAGCCGCCGAGAGAGTCGCTTTTGAGCCTTCAAGAAGGAAGGATCGCCGAAAGAGTCGTGTTTGAACCTTCAAGAAGGAAGGATCGCGTGATAGAGTCGTTCGAGAGCCTTCAAGAAGGAAGGATCGCGATAGTCGTGTTAGAGCCTTCAAGCCGGAAGGATCGCGTGATCGAGTGTCGAGGCAACCTTCGAGCGGGAAGGAATTAGCAACCGTAGAGATAGAGTTAAAGTTAGTCGAGGCGAGAACCGAGGAAAGCCGTCGAGGAAGAGGACGACGATACCTGCCGTCTACCTAAGGGGACGAGACGCCAAATGAGCGAGAGCGAGCGGGCGAAACGCCAACCATTGTGAACAATAAATGTAAGTCGGCCGTGGGCTACACTTGTGATTAATCGTCATAAATCTGAGACGGTCCGAGGGCCTCATATCCTTTTTATAAAATATTATTATTGTTTTTCCTGCTACAACCCTTCCGTAGTTTGTGCGGGCGGTGTGCGGTGCCGCCAAGGGAATTTCGCGATCCCCGTTTTCAGGCGCGGAAGGAGGGAGGAGCCGACCTCCTCTGGGCAAGTTCGTGCCCTACCGGAGTTGCCAGCTAGCCGGGCTGAGCAAAAACGTCGTCCACCTGGCGCGGAGTTTTCCCGAGAAAACTGCAAAGCCCGCTTCACGGGCGGCGGACGACAAGCCATAAATTTTGGCCACGGTAAAAGCAGCCATTGTATAGTATAGTATCCTGCAGGATCAAGGACTACACACGCGATCGCGTCTGCTTGTTTTCGAAGTTGCAGCTCGGGATCTTCCTGCAGGGGATGCTGTGTCCAAAGCACACGGATCCACCAAAATAACCCTGAAGAGGTTTACACTTTTCTCCAACTCGAAATTAATAATCACGTCGATTTTTCACGCGCTCGACAATCGTCACGAGTGTCACAAACGGTCGCTGGTCGAACGAGTTTTTTTTCTTTCGTCTTCCTCCTCTTTCCTTTTTCTTGTCGCAGCCCAGAAGGGGCCCGTCAAATATCTCCCGACATGGAGATCGGTTCTCTGAAGGGGGTTTGTATGGTTCGGGTACATTTCATCACGCGACGAGGAACATTTCTCGTGGGTGGGATGGTACTCTTCGGTTGGCCTCGAGGTCTACGTTCTGTAGTCGGCTCTTCTGCCTCTCGGGAGGGCGGATTAAGGGGAGCTGCTCGGGATATCGCGAAAGAATCTATCCAGAGTCGTAGCTAGAGGTCTTTCGTCTCTGCAGGAAGTTTTTCTGCCTGCGGTGCCACAAAAGGCTTTAGATCAGAGACGTGACTGACTTCATCGCTCTGACCCTGCGAGTCGCGCAACTTGTAACTTATGTCGCCTACCTTTGCAGCGATGGTATGGGGCCCGACGAATTTCGGTGCTAATTTGGCCGCAATTCCCTCCACGGCCGATGAGAGGATGCGGTTCCGATTCCAAACACGTATTCCGCGAACTAATAGGAAGCTTAGATAGTATGGCGTTCTTGAATTCCGGACCATTATTGGATAAAAATATCTTCGGTGATCCAAATCTTAGGATGAATTTTTCATCCAGGGCCGATGTGATCGCAGGGCCGGCCGGTCGCCTTTCTAAAAGGACTTCTGCCCATAGGGTAAAGAGATCCTCGAATACGACTATGTACTCATATCCATGTTTCCTATGGGGAAGGGGACCCATCACGTCGCCTGCGACGTACTGCCATGGACGTTCCCCATTCCGACATCCCAGGAGTCCAGCCGAAGCTAACTGCGAGACTTTACGCTGCTGACAGACCGGACAATTCTGCACGACAAGTGCAACATCTTTATGCACAGATGGCCACCAGTACTTCCGTGCTAGACAATCGTTCGTCTTTTTCTGGCCAAGGGGATCGGCGGTCGCGTCTTCATGGCACTCCCTCACGGCATCGCATCGCTTCTCATTCGGAAACACAAGCTTCCATGCATCCACGGTGGTCTTTCTGATCTTTCTGAATTTCAGCGTGTCGTCAACAGTACCATTCATCCGACATGGTTTCTGGATCAATTAGCTTCACGGTATTGATTTCAGGGACGACGTCCTCGTACATGCGGGACAGGGCATCCGGAACGTAATTCAACGCTCCTTTTCTATGCTTCACTTCGAAGTCATAGGTTTGAAGCTGCAGCAACCATCTTCCAATTTCCTGATGTGGTCTGTGAGTACCTTGAAGTGGTACCCCTCAACATACGAACGGAATTTTCGAATCGCCCACAATTCCCGCTCGGTGACGGAGTAATTACGTTCCGCAGGCGACATCTCGCGAAAGCACGAACTCGATCGTAACCATCTGCTTCCTGGGTGAGGAGGACAGCTCCGAGCCCACTGTCGCTAGCGTCTGTTTGGATCGTAAATTCGGAGTTGAAGTCGGGCCGTTGCAGGACTGGTGCCGTAGCGATCATTTCCTTCATCTGGTCGAATGATCTCTGACTCTCGTCCGTCCACAAGTAGCGTACATTCTTCTTCGTCAAGTGCGTCAGGGGCTGCAACTGTGGCGAAGTCGCACAGGAATTTCTTGTACCAGGAAACCATTCCCATGAATCTTCGCAATTGTTTTAGATTTCGAGATACGATAGTAGCAATCTTGTCAGGATCCGGCCTGAATCCCTGGTGATTCACCAAAACGCCGAAATATTTCACTTCGTCTTTACAAAAATGACTCTTCTCTTGACTCACCGTCAGACCGGCACCTTGAATCTTCTTCAAGATAAATTCGGATCGGATATGCATTTGGTGCGGTCAACGCATTCAGCTTACGGTAGTCGACGCAAAATGGGTATGTCCCGTTGCTCTTTTTGACCATTACTACGGGACTTGACCATCCACTGGTCGAGGGTTCTATAATACTCTGTGCAAGCATATTATCAACTTGCGCATGCATGTCCTCCTCGATGCGGTGCTATACAGGATAATATCGCTGCTTAATCAGATGTTCAGCAATCAGAGTAATATCGTACTCTATCAGATTGGTACATCCAAGAGTTGCAGGGTCAGCCTGAAGAACTCTCTTTGAATGTTTATCCAAATCGTTCCGTTCCTCTTCGGACACTCTTGTGGTGTCTCCAGTCGTTGGAGAGTCGTTGGATTAATAAGCTTTGTAGGCCAAGCATTTTCATTAAGACCTAGCCACGGAGGTCCTTTAACCCACAGTGAAGACCGCAGAAAATAAGCTGTGAGTAACCCACGTGCGGCTAAGTCGGCGGGGTTTTCGGTACCGGGCACGTATCGCCAAGTGGCGTTGGGAAGTAAATTCTGGACCTCCGAAACGTGATTTGCCACAAAGGTTTTCCATCGCGTGAGATGGTTGCTTAATCAATGTAACGTAACTATAGAGTCAGACCAGCACACTAAGGAGAGCTCTGAGAAACGGGAAACTTTAAGCACACAATCGAGCAATCGTGCTAAAATCACGGCGGCGGGGAGCTCAAGCCTGGGAATGTTCAATTGTTTCAAGGGCGCCACCTTCGTGCGGCTGGTAAGTAGCGATATGCGAGCAGCTGAGTCATTAAATACTCGAATATAGACTTTAGCTGCGTATGCTATGCTTGATGCATCAGCAAATCCGTGAAGTTCGCAGAGCGTTTCTTCGGGTCCTTGTCCTGTCCACCGAGGTATGGAAAAGTCGATCAACGATTGCAGGGCATCGTAGAAAGACCTCCCTTGAGGGCACACCTCCTCGAGTAAAGGATTGTCCCACTCCACAGAAAGGAACCAAAGTTTCTGAACGGGACTCTTAGCGACAATGGTCACGGGTGAGAACCAACCCAGCGGATCATAAAGGCGAGCAATAAGAGAAAGCATGGAACGTTTTGTCAGTCTAGATACCGGAATGCGATTAATGCGAAACTGATAAGAATCCTTCGTTGGGTTCCAATAGACTCCCAGGATCTTGATTCCCTCAGTGTCTTCCAGTGGCGTTACCCAAGCGAGTCCATGATTTGAAGGAAGGAAATCAGCCAGCAGATCGGTCGAATTGCTGGCCCATTTTCTGAGCCGGAAACAACCTTCACGAAGACGCTCTATGAGCTCCGAGCGAACACGTCGAGCGGTGGGCAGGTCGTGACCTCCGAAGACGCAGTCATAGGGAGCATTAAATACCACTCTTAGTTTAGTTCTGGTGCTGGTTGCTTTATTGACTCCATGATGAGGGAGATATACAGGGGTAAGCTTGACCGGAGGAACACTGAGACGCATCATATGAGATTGATGCTCAAAATCGTTTAAGAAGTCGATGTAAGCCTCAGAATCGAGAGGACATCGAGACTACCGCTTTTCCAGAGCAAGGAGTAATTTGAGAGTCGAATTTCGGGATGAGCCCATTTTGAGAAGGAGTTGCGACCGAAAAGGAAGGTGCACTATATAGCGCCCCTCTGCATCTCTGGAATGGGTTTCTTGAAAATGTTTTTCACATTGCTCATCTTCGACACTGAGAAGGAGAGATTCGGAAATTTCCTCGATTTCTCAAAATTTCTGGATTGCAGCAGGCAACTTGTCATTGGCACAGTGATGCGCTAGTGTAACGGTCGGTACGCTCTTCGAGGATGGTGCAACCAGATAACATCCACCCAAAAACAGTATTTTGAGCTGTCGGTTCACCGACTGCGCTCTTTAATGAGACCATCGAGCAATGGACACCGATATAAATCGGAACCAATGATAATGTTGATCGGTTCGGAACTAGTTGGGTCTGCATCAGCTAATTGTAAATTCCGAATATGTGGTCATTGCACAAGAGTGCAGGCAGATGTGGGAACGTATGAGCTTAGTGTCTTCAAAATAAGCGCACGCGCATTAAAACACGGTTCAAGTGAATTGATGGGCGTAATTTGAATATCGGTAGCGCGATTTACGTTCCCGGTGGACGAATCGCCGATGCCACTAATGGCGGTCAATACGGGAACTGTAGGAGATCCGAGTATTTCCGCAAGACTTTTAGATACAAATGTCCACGTAAATCCCTGGTCCAGGAGAGCGCGAACCATCAAAGCTGGAACGCTGGGAGCGTGAACGCGCACACGTGCTGTTGTGAGTAAGACGCAAGCAGACTCAATAGGCTTATTCAGTGAAAAATGCGTAATAACGATATTCGGATACTCGACGTTCGAAGTACTGGGATAGAACGGCGAGACACGTCCCGATGTAGTAACGTATGATGTTTTCGGTGGCAAACAAGACACGCGTGAAAGCTGGAGTAGTTCGAAGCGTTATGAGCGCCTAAACAATTCATGCACAAACGAGCACGCTGCACGAATTCTTCGCGTTTTGAAATAGATAAGTTTTTGAACCGATTGCACATAAACAACGCATGGTCACCCGTACATGACAGACAACGCCTTTTCGCAGGCGCGGAAGTGTACGACTGCACTTACGTTTTATTTTTCGAAAATGCATTTGAATTCGACTTTACGGACACGTTCGGCATAGAGGGAGAGCACGACGAAACGAATGTGCTAGGGGACAGAGCGTGTAATGCACAGGCGCGACTATTGAGAAAGTCCTATAACTCGTCAAATTTCGGATAACAAATTTCAGACCCGAGTTTAAGTGACCAACACCTCTGCGTTTCGGGATCAAGTTTTGATTCGAGTACGTGACCTAATATTGAGTTCCAATGTTCGACGGGCTCTCCTAATGACTTTAAAGAACCTAGAATTGCAAGTATTTTATGATAAAATTCCCGAAGGCTAGAGGCTGAATCTTTCTGAGGCATTGGTATCGCGAACAAAGATTTCAAATGTGCATCAATAATACATCTCTTATTGCTAAAATGAGTTTCCAGTAATTCCCACGCAATTTTAAAATTGGCACCATTTGAAATTAATAAATGGTCGATCATTGACAGAGGGTCGCCGACAAAACAGGACTTCAAATAGTGCAATTTTCGAATATCATCTACGGATTGATCATTAATAATTATTGAAGTGAAATAATCAGAAAACGATTCCCACTTAGTATAATCTCCATGGAACTGCGGCAGGTGAATGCGGGGAAGACGTGCCGAAGGACGTGAGTTGAAACCTTGGTGTTGCGCCCCGGAAGACTCTCCAATAGCTAGCGAATGTGATGGCAAAGACGTTGCAGTGAAAGAAGTCAGTTTTTCTGCGATGTCAGACGCAGTGTCTAAATACACAAACTCCTCCGAAGCGTACTGTTCCTCGAAAAAGTAAGAATATCGTCATATGGTTTCCACATATCTCTGTCGAATCTGGAGCTTCGGCAAGGATATTTCCGTTGATGCTGCCAAATTATCGCGAATCCGATGCAAGCTATCAAAATTGGCTTCTTGAATTGCGACAAGTTCTTCTATTCCGTAATGTGGAGTTTCTGTGGACATATTCGATGTAGAACACTATTTGACGTAATATCAAGATCACGAGCACAACTGTGCCAAAATTGCCTATGACGCACGAATCACTCAGCGAATCAAATGTAGATGTGCAATGCTTAGCGAACCATACATATATTGAAACAAGTGGCGCGTTTCAGGCACAGCGGCATACTGCGAGCTTCGTGATGCTTGCGGGACTTTAGGAGAGACAGCGGTACCGGCGCGGGGGACGCGTACTGATGCGGCGCTGGCGGGGCTTCTGCGACTCCAGTTGGGCCGGTTACGGTGCGGCGCGGGGTTCTGGAGGAGCGGGTGACACTCCAGCGGATCAGCGGCAAACAGAGGCGTTACCGGAAATGGCTTTAGCACGCATGCACGGTGGATACTGCAAAATCTTGTCGACCGCGTGGCGAATTAATTTATCCCAACATTGCAAAATTCGAACTCGTGTGTTTTTTATGGCATACGGTTCGCACAAATGTTTTTAATGTTTTTTCACAGTACGAGAGTAGAGGGGGAATGACAGTTCTGCGCCACTCGCGGTTTCGGTGGATCGCGAGGGGTACCTCGCGAGATGACTCGCGAATCAAGATTGCGAATTAAGGCCGCGAATTAAGATCGCGAATTAAAACCGCGAATTGATATCGCGATTTGATCGCTCGAATAATTATTGCCATGCTACCTCTCCCCTCCCTCGAAACACATGGATGGTATACGAGTTGAGACGCGTCTAAAATCCATTAATCATTCCCTTCTTTGAAAAAACACGTGTACCCTCGACATCTGGCGCTCGGGGCCTGGCGGTTGGTTTTCCCACCACTCATTCAAAGCGTGCTTGAATAGCGCCGGGGAGGTCGGCATCGGCGTCGACCACCCTTGGAAAAACACATGTAATTTCTAAGAATATTACATAAAATGTTGGGACCTATATCTCGTAAAGATGGTATACGAGTTGGAACGCGTCTAAAATCCATTAATCATTCCCATCTTTGGGAAAACACGTATACCTTCGACATCTGGCGCTCGGTTTTCCCACCACTCATTCAAAGCTTGCTTGAATAGCGCCGGGGAGGTCGGCATCGGCGCCGACCACCCTTGGAAAAACACATGTATTTTCTAAGAATATTACATATCATGTTGGGACCTATATCTCGTAAAGATGGTATACAGGTCCAGACGCGTCTAAAAACCATTATTCATTCCCATATTTGGGAAACACATGCAATTTCTAAGAATATTACATAATATGTTGGGACCTGTATCTCGTAAAGATGGTATACAAGTTGGAACGCGTCTAAAATCCATTAATCATTACGTTAATCATCGACCCCTCTGTTAAATATGACCATTTAAATAACCCATTTTCTTTTTTTTTTGTACAATATCATGCAGGAAGGAAGATGAAGAAAATACAGAAGATGTTTTTAATAAATGTTATTTATTTTTCTTATTTCTCATATTCATACATAACAATATACAATAGCAATCACATGAAATTCATATTTTCATTATCATCAACTAATGCATCGCTTTTAACTTGACAATTGATGCAGTCTTTAATCATAGGTGGTGGACCATCTATCGTATCATAGCTTGATTCGAAATGTTTATAACATCGACGACATTCACGTATAGCAGGTGGTAAGCAAGCCCATGCTTCTTCAATTTGCCGATCAGCAAACATGCAAATGAAATCAATCGGCAAACATTCGATATCTTTTGTTTCCATCAATGCGAGTCGTTTTACTTCGTAATAAATCCTTAATGAACGTTGTGGAGATGCAGGTTGTTCACATAGATTTTCCAATACCCAATTCTTAAGTTTTTTTTTTTTTTATTACTCCAAGTTTACTTACAATCTGTCCAACATTTAGCAATAAGACAATAAATAAGTGTATTTACTTTAAGATACGTTTACATGAATTTCAGTAGGATATTCCAGTGAGTATCCAAACTCGTTTTAGAGTAACTAAGTATGTTTAAATAAATAATATATAAATTTATGAGTGTATTGTGAATTAATTTATGCAGACAAAATGTTATGTTTCTTGAGTCTGGCAGTTATAATAGATGTCCTAAGGAGCTTGCTAATTAGTTGATTTGGATGGTTTTGCAGTCTAGTATTGTATTTTTTGTAGAACATCGTTATTTCTTCTTTCACGGTTGGTATCTGAAGGTCATTGCGGATTATTTCATTTGGAACGAACCATGGCGCTTGCACTATATTTCGTAGAATTTTTGATTGGAATCTTTCTAAAATATCAATATTTGAGTTTGAAGAAGCACCCCACAATTGGATGCCGTAAGTCCAAATTGGTTTCAGAATAGCTTTGTAAAGCAGTAATTTATTTTCGGTTGAAAGTTCCGATTTCCCTCCTATGAGCCAGTACATTTTTCTCAGTTTTAGTCCTAGTTGTTTGCGCTTTGTGTATATGTGCTCTCTCCATGTAAGCCGCCGATCTATGTGAATTCCTAAATATTTAACATGATCTCTTTGGGGAATGTTTTTGTTGTTTAGCGTGACTGGTGGACACGTGTCTTTTCGCAAAGTGAATGTTGTATGAATGGATTTGCTTTCATTGACTTTGATTCTCCATGAATTGAGCCATCTTTGAAGTTTGTTTAAGTAATTTTGTAAAAGTCTTGATGCTGTAGATGCTTCCAAGTGTGACGTTATAATAGCTGTATCATCTGCGTAAGTTACTGTAATGATACCCAAGGACTTAGGTAAATCTCCTGTATATATTAAATATAATGTTGGGCCTAAAACACTGCCTTGAGGTACACCTGCATTTATTAGTTGGCTCTGCGATATTATTTTATTTATTTTTATGTGAAAAGTTCTGCTTTGTAGATATGATTTTAGTAACATATAGTGCTGTTCAGGAAAATTAGACTTAAGTTTGTACAGTAGCCCCTTATGCCATACCTTGTCAAATGCCTGGGCGACATCAAGGAAGACAGCAGTACAGAATTGTTTTTCCTTAAGGGATTTCCTCGCGGCTGATACAATTCTATTCACTTGTTCTGTGGTGGAGTGATTACATCTAAAGCCAAATTGATGATCTGGGATGAGTTTTTTATCAAATATTATAGGATTGATTCTAGAAAGTATTAGTTTTTCGTAGATTTTTGAAAGTATTGGTAAGAGGCTGATTGGTCTATAAGATGTTACATGTTCGACTTCTTTTCCAGGTTTAGGTATTAATATAATTTCTGCCACTTTCCACTGTGTGGGAAAATAGCATAAGCGGAAACATGCATTAAATATTATTAATATATATCTTATTGCTATTTCTGGTAACATTTTGATCATTTTTCCTGTAATATTGTCATATCCAGGGGCTTTTTTGTTGTTAATATTATTGATTAATCTTAGTACTTCCTTCATTTTGACCGGTTTAATTGCTATATTGTTAATTTCGTCTGTGGCTACAAGTAGAGTGTTTTCTTCTTGTTTCGTGATTATTCTTTGATGAGGTTGGAATACTTTGCTTAGATGTTCTGCAAATGTTGTAGCTTTTTCCTCGTCTGTTCTGGCCCATTTTCCATATGCGTTTTTAATTGGTGGGATAAATTTTGTTGCAATAATTAAACAATAAGCAGAAGTGTTTGCAGGAAAATTTTCCTTTGATTCAAATTCGAGTCGAACATCGACAGGTGCATGTTTTAAAGCTTCATTCTGCTTAGAGCAATCAATAATGATTAATGGAGCTTTCTCTAAAAATATTGATTTATTTAATATAGGTTTACCAGTAACATTTTTATTATAGTAACTTGTTTGAAAATTGATATACATATCATATAATAAAGAAAATTGATTATTTGCAATATCAAGGTTTAAATTACCATACGGATAATATTTTGAATTCAAAAATACTTTAACATTACTAATGTTGCAGTGATCAAACAGACTTGCATTTCTCGCCTTGTCAATTTTCTAGCCGTTTGGAATCCAATAATAATATATCGTGGCTTTTCTAATTGTGTCGCTGTTTTCACAGACCACACGTGGGATGATGCTACGGGCAATAGAGGATATTCATAAAGTTCCCATGTCCGGAAACTTAAAGATATGCAAGGATCTTTTTCAATGAAACGCAGCAGATGTATCTTTTCCCTATCAGCCAACGTGACATATGGAACTAACCATTCTATTTTATTCATCTCAATTTTATAATTTTCGTCCACGTTTTGTATAACTGCATTATCATCATGTTTAGATCTTGTTAAAACAAGTTCATGCTTTACATTTACAATTATCTTACGATAATCTTCAGCAAATCCGAGAATCATACTCAGAGGCATGATCACGTCAAAATAACCATTATCATTTGTTATCTTTAGATTTGAACTAGATATCCAACCGGCATTGATTAAAACGGGTTCATGATTTGGTGTGTAAAAAGGATACCCCTTCATCAAGCTGGTAATACCAACATTTCTATTTCGATCAATTTCAACTCCATTCAACTCATACCGCGCCTCATCAAATAAATGACAGATTGCGTTAGATGTTAGATTAGTATTATTTGCTTTAGTTCCATCGGTTTTGGTCAACCTTCCACTAACATGTATCAAACTTTTACATGGTAAAATACATAAATCTTGATGTTGCACAACAATACGAATTTCATCATTTTTGCCAATTGAGCTCGTATTATAAGATTGATGTGCATGCAGCTCGTAATGAGCGACAGATTCGTCGAAAACGACTAGGTTTTGAATGCTGAGTATTGGATCCTCCATTATTGTTATTGTGATAACGTGCGATAAGCAAGCAAATACAACAACGGCAATGACAGTTTTTATTATTCACTGTCTGATATTGTGGTGATGATGCAACTTGAGTCCCAAGCTTTTCAGAAATAGAACGTTTCGACGTGTTAACGTCTTGCGAATTTGCTGACGACTGATATGTTTTGCCCATGGTGGTTTATTATTATAGTAACTATTAAGGGTTTGACCATTGTACATAATACCCATTGTTACGTAGATTTAAGATGTAGTCGTATTGTAATTGTTTCACCACGAAAATTCACCAATTCACCATTCTGATCAACAATACGCAATTGAATATGATCTATTAATCTGACGACAACAGGTAAGTAAATGACATGATTCGGCACTTCCACAATCTTATATCCGGGAGCCACGGTAGGGAAAAATTCATGAATCGTATGCGCTCTACTGTTATTAATTTAAGCGCCTGCAGTTATATTGCACTATACGCGAAGTGCATTAACTTTAATTATGGTTACTGGCAAATCTGAAATGTGCAACTTGTTTGCTTCCAAAATTCGTCTATTGAAACCCAATGTTCGCCCAATCGAATCGATTGGTGTAAAATCAATGTCTTGATTAGACCTGATTTCACTGCGTAAGGTATTATTATTGGGTTTTATATCTAGTGTAATATCACTATACTCTGATAGCTTGCTTCTAATATATTCTGCTATATCCTCAATTTCATAGCTCCCGATCGGCACAGTAATTTGATGGTTACCAATGTGAAATTTATTATGAACGTCAACATTTGGGATTGAATTAAGCGTTAAAAGTTCAATTAAGCCCAATGCATAATTCTTCTGCGGTGAAAGTTCAATAGGTGGAAAGTATTGCGCTTCCAATACTGAAGACTGTCACGAGAGCGTCAACGTAAAAGTATCATTCATACTGATTGTTCAAATTACACTGATTATCATAACATTTTATGCAATATATTTATACATCTGATACTTGTTTGGACAAAACAGCTGATTGCATACAAATTTGAGACATAAATGCCCACAATCAAAAGTGGTATAGTCTTGAAATTTTTCACGGTTATACATAATGCTACCTACACCGAGATATTTTCCCAACTCAGCAGGTGGGGTGAGGTTTCCAAAGCTGTCAAAATAAACGACTTTAGAGCCACGTTTCCGATATGCTACCCAATGTGTCCCTGGACCGCTTGCATCGTCTAAATTTATGACTGCACATTCATTAACTTTGGGATTCTTTAGTAAATTATTACGCATAAAGACACCTCTAAAATTCGGAATTCCAGCTTCTTTCGAATATTTTAATATATCTGCATCGGTGAGTGCTCGATGCGGTAGCTTTACAAGTTTTTCGATTTTTTCTACATTTAACACCTAATCCCGTTTTATATCGTTTTAATTTTAAACCTAGACCATTTTTATAAGGTTTAAGATATAACCCTTTACCTATAGCTATTGTCTCCATAGCACGATTATGCCTTTCACTTTCAAGTAACTGCTTTTGATCAGCTTTTGCATCATTAACAGCCTTGGTTATACCTGCTGTGCCACCGACTAATGCACCTGCAGCATTTAATCCAGCAAATATGGGTGCTAGGAATGGTAAGAATCCTCCGACCTTTGCAGGTATCGATAGCTGTCGAGTCTTTTGTATGAATTGCTTACCACCTGCTTCTTTTACGGCTTTACGTGCCCCTTTCAAAGCACTCGATTTAACACTTTGAACATTATTACTTGGTGACATTGACATTTTAGCAGCCGCAATAATGTTGCTCAATGATGCTGTTTTCTTTTTTGACGCTTTTTTCTTCCTTTTAAGTCCCATGCCTAATTTACTTTTTAGTTTCATTGTGTTTGCAACACCCCAAGCTGCCGCCTTTTCTGCAATGCTTGCGTCTTTTGCTAAAACTCGCTTCCAAGCCTGCTCCGCTAATATTCCATCGGCCTCGCTTCTACCGGTGGGATTTTCACGAGTTTTGGAATAAGCAATGTCGTGTTCCTTGCAAGCCTTATCTAACGGATTTATCCCCGGATCTCCCCTTGCTAACCGCTGCTTTAATTTTGTACCAGGTCCACAGTACTGATAACCGGGTTATGAAGTTCTACCGGTAATTTATTAATTAAAGAATTGACCAATCCTGTCCCACTCTTTATCCGGTTTTGTTTCTTGTTTCTACTTACATATGTAATCATTTTAAGATGTGCATCATTCAAATATCAAACAGTTAATGACTGACATTACATATAAAGGCGCTACTTATACTGTTATGTTCAGTTATTATCAAAATGTGATTTCATACACAACCAACAAAAATCCCAATCATCAATTTTGATGATTTAACATCAACTGTACAAAATAATGCAACTAATCATAAACGACATGGGGAGTTGCTGCCAAATAGTATACGTGCACTTTTCTGTGGCCCGTCTAAATGCTGAAAAACCAATACATTACTCAGTCTAATCATCGAACAGAATGGATTAAAGTTTGAAAATATATATGTATATTCGAAATCGTTAAATCAGCCGAAATATCAATTTTTACAAAACTTACTCGACTCTGTGGAGGGTATAGGATACTTTCCTTTTCACGATAATGAACAGGTAGTCCCACCCGCCGAGGCTAGGCCGAACTCTATTATTATATTTGATGATGTTGCATGCGAGAAGCAAGATAACATTAGATCTTTCTTTTGTATGGGTAGACATAATTGTGTCGATTGCTTTTATCTCTGTCAAACCTATGCTCGTGTTCCCAAGCATCTTATTCGAGATAACGTAAACTTTCTGGTTCTCTTTAGGCAGGATGAAATGAATCTTAAGCATGTGTATAATGATCATGTCAATACGGATATGACATTTAACACTTTCAAAGATATATGTGCGTAATGTTGGACAGATAAGCATGGCTTTATAGTAATAGATAAAGACAGTGAATTAGAAGAGGGAAGATATAGAAAAGGTTTTGATTGTTTTATAAGCATAAATGATTTTAAGAACAAAAAATGTTGTAACAAGTCAGTGCAGAGTGAGACTTGCATGCATTAACATGTTCTCCTCACTTCAACAGCAGCAATACGTATTACGTCAAATTGTCAAAGCTAGCGAATCTATTCCTTTAATGAGTCCATTGGAAAAAATAGCCGACGCTTCAACAATGTCGACCAGTAAACATGCAATTGATGATACACAGGATAAAGTAGCGGATAGTATGGAAATTAATGATGTTAACGATTATGATGATGATGATGATATGCGTGATGGATATAATACCCCTTTAGATCAGACATTTAGCAGTGATATTAAAACACCTACATATCATACTGAAGAAAGGTTATCAAATAAGTTTCTGACTTTACTGGTAAGGAATATTCACGAGAGAAGTGATATCATTGATACAATTTATGGTGTTCGCATAGAAAATGGTACTACAAGAATCGGCGATTCGACAATAGAATTTAAGAATAAAAATGTAATTGTAAAGGATCACAAATTTGCTACTACTGAAGGTTTGCTAGAGTTATTATTTAAGAAAAAAGCTGATATAGCTATAATCGAACAATGTGATTTAAACAATTACAAAAGTATACTTACCTTAACTAATGCCCATAGGAAAGATTGGAATCAGGAAAAACCTATTCGATATAATGCTTCTCACAAGTATCGAAACTATATCAAAGATATGTTCAAAGATGTTCCAAAAAAGGGTGGTAATTTGCCTGAATACATGATTGCTGGACAAAACCGTAAAATTGATTACGTGCATTGGGATGATCCAAATGAACTTGTCGATCGTTTGCGCATTCTAATAGCATCGCAAGCTGCGGGTAATTCGAGTCTTTCGAATGAAATTTTATCGATCATTGAGGAGTTGCGCGAAGCTAATATAATCTATTAATTTAGCGATAATTACGTCGGTATCATAATGAGCATCGATGTGTTTGGACGTTCGTCTCAACGAGCACGGAAGCAAGTATTTCAAAGTGTTGAAATTTCTACAGACGGTTCTTATGATTTTAAGAAAAGAAAGTTATGCAATATCGGAAATCCGACGGATTCGGATGATGCCATTACTTTGAGAATGTTCCACACATCTATTCGCGATATTAAACAGCAACTAGATGAGCTGTGTAAAGGTGTAATTAAAAATAATGAGAAGACTGAATATTTTGAAAAAAGTATAAATAAAATGCAACAAGATATAAATAAAAATTACAATAAAATAGAAAAGAGGCGGATTATATCTTCAGATTTTGGAAATTATATTATTGAATTACATCAGGAAATAACTAAACATAACAATAATTTAAATAAAAATAATTACACTCTTAGCAATCTTACGAATAATATCACTGTCTTAGAGCGGGAAGTAAAGAAAAATAAAGATGATTTTAATAAAAATAATGGTTTGATTGATAGTCTTACGGTAGATGTTGCTAATATAGAAGGAGACTTGAAAAAACACACCTATGACATAAGGGAGAGTAGTACTGTAGCTCACGATGCTAAGACATTAATTTTCCTCCTAGAACAAAATGTCAATAAAAACAGTGAATCCATAAAGAAGATTAATGGAATAACCGATGTTGTTTACGGGAGAATTAATTAGTTAGTCTGAAAAATGTGAATAAATTAACTATCTGCAACAATCTACCCAACAGTTTTAATCAAGACGTTGTCTTATCTGTTTAACAACAATGACTTCTAAAGAGAAGAGAGAAGTCGCGAAGGAGCTTCATAAACCAGCAAGAAAAAATTATACAAGGCGGCGAGTAGATATTCGCGGATTAGATGAAACTTGGCAAGCTGATCTTGCAGAAATGATTCCATATGCAGATGAAAATAAGGGTTACAAATACTTGTTAACTGTCATCGATGTATTCTCTAAGTATGCATGGGCTCGCCCAGTAAAAAGAAAGACTGGCGATGACGTCACAGCTGCCATGAAATCGATATTTGAAATGGGTCGAATTCCAAAGAATCTACATACCGACCATGGAAAAGAATTTTATAATTCAAAATTTTCAAATTTAATGAAAACACATGATATCAATTTATATTCTACATACAGTAATCTAAAAGCATCAATTTGCGAACGCTTTAATCGTACTTTGAAAAATAAAATGTGGCCACAGTTTAACCTTCATGGTAATTATCAATGGCTCCATATCTTACCAGACTTGGTTAATGATTATAACAATAGCACACATCGTACTATTAAAATGAAGCCGCAAGATGTGAATAAAGACAATGAAAAAGAACTATTGGAACGTGTGTATAATGTAATTGTGAACGAAAAGATTCATCCAAAGTTTAAACTAGGTCAACACGTTCGTATTAGTAAATTTAAACATATATTAGAAAAGGGGTTTTATACACCAAAGTTTATAAAACAAAACAAAACAAAAAAGTTTATACACCAAATTGGACGACTGAAGTGTTTAAAATAGTACAAGTTAAGAAAACGAGTTCAGTAACATATTTACTAGAAGACAGGGATGGAAATCGAATATCAGGCGGATTTTATGAATATGAACTGCAACGTACTAAAAATCCAGATGTTTACCTGATTGAAAAAATTCTACGCCAAAAAGGTTCTAAAGCGTTTGTTAAATGGTTGGGCTTTGAACATAAGTACAACTCATGGATCGACAAGAAACATTTATTACTTTAAGACTACAAGAAAAATGTATTACTTTAAGACTAATATAGTGCATCGAAACTTTTATTCATACGTATAAAAATCCAGATGTTTACCAGATTGAAAAAATTCAGATGTTTGCCAGATTGAAAAAATTCTACGCCAAAAAGGTTCTAAAGCGTTTATTAAATGGTTGGGCTTTGAACATAAGTACAACTCATGGATCGACAAGAAACATTTATTACTTCAAGACTACAAGAAAAATGTATTACTTTAAGACTAATATAGTGGATCGAAACTTGTATTCATACGTATAAAAATCCAGATGTTTACCAGATTGAAAAAATTCAGATGTTTGCCAGATTGAACAATTCTATGTGAAAAGGTTCTAAATGTTGCATTCCTTAGCATATTTTTTGGTATATATACGAGTTCGAGTTGAAGAGATTTCAAAGTCTACTTGTTGCTTCTCGCGGGCAACATTGTATTAAAAAAAAAACCCGAGTTAAGTGTTTAAGTTAAGTGTTTGTTTCAAAAATGTCGCGAGTACTCGAGTATAGGCGAAAAAGCAACGCCTTCATTAGTGGATTGCGTGGGCAATTAACAATGCTTCGTTGTTCTGAAATTCCTCACCACTGGACAGTGGTGAGGAAATCAATGGAGCATCGTCATGCTGAAGAGTAGATGAAGGAGGATTCCTTTTGGGAATCCATCTATGACTCAGAGCACATGCTGAAAAATAAGTGTGACGAGGTTAACATCGCGCTTCAAGACGCTGTGCGCAAATTGAAGCGCGATTTTAGAAAAAAAATCGCCCGAATTGAGTACTGGAGTACTCAACAGTGGCGAAAAAGGGATTTTAAATGCGTCCTGAATAACGGGGCATGCGAATGTCGTCGCGTTATTCGCGACTATAAGATGCGAAAGCATCATGAAAAGGAATCGCTGAAAAGGGCGATAACGGCGTTGGAGGAAGAAGCCGCAGTTGCGTCAATACCTCAATGCGTTTAAACGAGAAATACATCAGAGGGAAAAAAGGAGAATGGAGGAGATTGTCGACCTTCAAACCGTATATGGACAATACGGTTTACCATCGCAATCTGGCGACGATTCTGAGCCTGAAGATATCGACTCGGACGCAACTTATTTCGAATCCGGTCCAGACGAGGATTAGGATTGGGAAATGGTAAGAACAAACTTATATATATATATATATATATATATATATATATATATATATATATATATATATTTAATTAATTTATTAATAATTTTGTTTGTATAGCACACTACTCATCTATGTCCATAATGTCCTTATGTCCCCACGGTAAAGTATCTGTACTACCAGCGATCAAGTATCGCTTATCATCATGGGGACTTAGAGCAATTTTTTTTCGCATACGGTGTATACGTTGTGTAATTTTGAACGTATATATCTCTGCTCGCGCATAACTGTAGACATATTTTGAAGGCAGTTCAGATAGTCATCGAAAGTGATTGTTTTTCGGACGACGACTTCTTTCACACCTTTCGCTCTCTTCTTCTCACCTTCGCCTAACACACGCAACGCATACATTTTTGACCTGAGTCCGACAAACTCGGTCATTAATTTTCCACTACATTCATCCTTCATTAACCCTAAGGGGGTGTGCACACTGACAGCGAATCGCGAAAAGCGGCAAGCGAAATGTACAAAAATTTTATATAATAAAAGTCGATATTTTGATATTGCTGTTTAAAAATATTGATATTTACTTGGTTTTTCAGATTTTTATACATAGTCTTGTAATTCTGACGATTTACTTCCTAATTTTTATGTTTCGCTTACCAGGGCGGGTAACCTCGAAATACAACAAGCGAATTACGATTAACGGTAAGCGGATCGCACATAATGGCAAATTAAACGAGCAGAATTAAATAATATAAAAATCTATACACGTGTGAAGAAAAATATCGATAAATACATTTTTATTATTGTAAACTTGGGTATATTTCGCTGCCGCATTTCGCGATTCGCTGTCAGTGTGCATGCGCCCTAATACTTTTTTATTGACTAGCGGCATACCGTACTCATTATTTTTCTCGTAATCACTCGTATCGTACATATTAATATCGCGTTTCATACAATCATAAATATCGCTACACTTAAATTCATAAATAAGACTATCGGTATCGGTATACAATAGTTTCGTATTTTCTTTAAATTTTTCTAAAACATAATCGTAATGGAACTCATACAATTTTGTTTTAGAAATATCCAATATAGCCATTCCGACATATATAGGCTTATCTATAACTACTTCTAATTTTTTTAGTTGTATCGCGACCAAGTCTTCACCAAATATTACTATTCGATGAAAATTTGGTTTCGAAATGAACGCTTCAACGCCATTTTTTCCATCCCATTTCGTTTTTAAACTTACATCCACTCTTTTACGAACATTCTCCATGGTTTTCCCAAATACCGCATTGTTCATCAATTTATACAGATTTTTTTTCAAAATCATTTGTCGCAACTGTGCGGAGTTTGGTATTCAAGTCAATGTATGACTTTAACCATGGAGACGCTTGAATTGCAGAATGCGATGTACCTCATTCACAACAATACCATGGGCGATCGCCTGTTTCAAGTTTCGATAATGTATGACATACCGTTCCTTGTCATTTAACGTAGCGAGTAATTTCGGCTGTTTTGAACCGGGCGGAACTACTCGCTCGGGGCATAGCGGGAGATCTTTCTGCTCGTCATGGATAGCATGCGGATAAGAAAGACTGACTTCGAGAATGTATCCAATTTCCGAGTCATCGGATACATTTTCGAAATCGACATTGTCAACCCATTGGAAACCACCGGTTGGTAATGCTTGACACATTGCCCAACCATACAAATTATTAACATCAAAGTACATTAAATACTTTGACTCTTTTGACGGGTCATAATTAGGCATATACTTATTATTTGCCTTCGCGTATCTGTTTAAGCACTGTGAAAGACCTCCTCTTATCCCCCGCTCGATAAACATGACCATATCGATATCGGTGAGTAATTGTAACTCTACTTGAGTATGCTTGAGAGCACAGTCCCATGTATACCCAGGTAGAGTATAATAATGCGCGGGGTCTAAACCGTGTGATCTTAACAGTGTTGTTCGAAAATTTTTAAATACATCTGCAAGCAATAAAATATCGGTTTTTAGGTATAGATCCGAATACTCACCCAACGTCTCACAATTAAAAGTTTTATATACATTCGTTGCATGTACATAATCAGACTCACTCACTTAACATTCATTTAATTTATTATAAAAATTACCACGAGAAGGGAGGTATGGCTCGTCCAAGACGCTCATTTCTTTTACGTAATCGTATGAGAAAATTCCCTTACGCGTTAATAAATTAAATTCATTCTCATTTGAAAAATGAGATTTTAAAATTCTTTTATCATCATTCGATAAATCTGATGCCAATTTGTCGAGGGAGCAATTCAGAAATCTAAGCGAATCTAAAAATATAAGCTTAATTTTTGTGTCTTGTACACGCTTTATAATTGAAATATATTTTTCCATATTGCAAGGAATGACTTTCAAGTCTCCCTCGAAACAATTGGTATTTTCGCGAATTAAAAAATGAGCGTCGTAGCCACTTAAATTATGAAATATTATAGGTATATTAAAAGTAAATTTATAATTAATATTGCACTTATTATGCGCAGCACCTCGAAATTGACCAGTGAGATGATCGTGATCCCTGACTGCAACATCTTTGTCGGTAAACGAGCCCCCGCAGATGTGGCACATCGACGCCGACCGAAATGCATTCTCTTCTCTCGGAGTCAAGTTCATCGGCTTCGTGTCTAGCAAAATCTGGAAGAAACAAAAGTCATCCACTATTAATTAAGATGGACGAATAATTGAAAATATAAAGTGTATTATATTAGTTTAAGTTTAATTTTAATTTGTATTAATTGTGTATAATTGTTATGTTGTTTTAAATAAGAATAAATAATGATATCAATTATATAAAGTGAGGGTTTACCTGATTAATTTCATCGGCCAACTTCTTCAGCTCGTTGGCAAACCAGGTAGCAGAGTCGGACCCCTGGTGAGAACGGTAACGGGACAACGACGAGTCGTGGTTACAATCCAGGTAGTATCCTACGCTATATATTTTATGCTCTTCATAGGCCAACTTAGGTGCTGTTTCCGATTCTACTTTCCCGAGGAGACACTCGGTGTCAGCGTAAACAATGAAGGGTACCGGCATGGCTCGACCCAAACTTTTAAATTTTAAAATGCTGTTTTTTGTTTCGGGAAGTTTTACCGCACAATCATTTTTCTTTCCACACTCGAGTTTATGTGTGGCGAGTTTTTCTGCACTGTGGAAATAGTGGAGACAGCGATTGCAGATATGTTTCTCCCCATCATGTTTGCTGCACTGCTTGCTCACTAATCGGGATAAATTTTTTATCCAGCAATAATGATAATTGATCCTGTCATTTTCTTCGACTTCGACATCGTCCAAAACAAAAGATGAGGAGGGTCGTGGGGTTTTCCTCCGTTCTTCAGACACAAGGAGTAGATTGATGTGCCTATTCTTTTCATCAGTAGTCAAGTGTACAGGAAGCACTTCGTTCTTATCGGCTATGATAAAGACATTCACTGAGATTTCATTCAGCTTTTCGAATTTCGGAATGTCTTTAAGTGCGACAGGGAAAGCAATACCGGTAAATTTTATTTTTCCGCATGTTCTATGTATGATGATCGCCTATGCGGATGATCCTGTGATTTTACAGGAAAGAGAGCAGAAAGAATTGCGCATCTAAAGCAATCGTCTTCGAAACCATGCACATTGATCACGGCCTTTTTATCTCTGATCCACTTGGGTAAGTCGATCCATCGTCCAGCACGCATTGGATTATATTTTACCACTTGTATAGCGAGAGAATTTATGGCAGATAATGCCCAGCCCGAGTCGCGCTCTTGAAAGTCTTCAAGTGATGAAAGAATGGGTGCCTTCACTCTTTCGTCGAACCACTCTGTTAAATTACTTGTAGCACATAGTGCTACGTACTTATTACTAAAGTATTTATTATCATCCTGCTTACCATGCGCAAACTGTCCCGAAAACACGATGCACACTTTAACATTATTAAAATCACTTATTGCATCACGCACGTATTTTATTATTACAGCTTTTGATTCTTCAAAAAACTGTGCAGGATCTAAATACTTTATATTCACAACCAGGCTGGTACGAAGGCGATTATTGAAGGCGGATTGCACATTTTCTTCAAGTACAAGATTTCCTCGGGGTCCTTTTCCCTCCTTTTGCATCAAATTCCTTGATGCTGCAGCCTTGAGTCCTAAGATGCGATGTGCTTGCGATTCTATAGACGCTTTTGTGCCGATTGGAATACCGCGATTTAATTTTATATACTTATATATTTTGTCGACGGTTCCGCGGCACTCTTCGATGAAGTTACGGAACTCATCCAAAGTAGCGTCTTCATCCAGGGTGCGATACACCATTATGAGGGACCTCTCCCAGGAACTAAAAACTTTCCGTACATCAACCATCTTGATGTAATAAAACTTGGGTAGACTCTGGTAAAACAAAAACGTCGAGTCTTCAGCGCGCCAACACTTGAGATTTTCGATATACTGGCACCATATTTATATATATACGTCGTATTTGTAGAGCTTTTCGAACTATGTAGTGGGGTGATCATTAACTATCTATTAGTTTGCCCTCCCCCGTCACGTAAAAAGCTATTCACATGAGTAGTTGAGGTTGGACTTGCACACATGGGCATAGCTATTCGAATAGCACTTATACAATCCTACATATTTGAATTTGAAAAAATATGGGGTCTTGATATTCAAAATCGGGTGAGAGATTTTCAAGATCTGATGAAATCCGAGATTTTATTTTTTCTTCATACCACTTGTTTAAATTTGAAGTGATATCTAATTTTTCATATCCACTTTCAAAATTCTCAATGGAGTAGCGTTGTTTCTATATCATACACCTCTCCCCCGAAAACTATGCACACATTCACACACTGGTACTCTTTGAAAGCTACGCGTAGAGTATCGAACACTTTTAATTTTACAGCATCAAAGAAATGATTTAAATCCCAATATTCAAAATTGATCGCGAGTCCAGTTTTTATGCGATTTTCGAAAGGTGAATCAACTTCCTCATAAATGAAGAGTGGAGAGAACGAATCTAAAATATTGCTCATCTCCTGCTCCATATCGGAATCCAGATGATCGAATCTCTCATCATTATCAATATCCTTGTCTTTCTCCTGTGTATTCAAATTCATCGATTTAATTTTCTCTCGCATGGCAATGAGGCGGTTGACTGCCAACTCCACAGCGTTTTCGATGTTGTGTTCCACTGATGTCGTTGTATATGGCCGTAAACTTTCAATTGCACTGTCGCAACTTTCATAAAACTCGCAAATATTCGTGGATTCGTTATAATTTTTTATTTTATAATATTTACATTCGACCCACGTATAGAGCTCATCGAGACGTCGTTCTACTTCCATTTCTTTTCTTTACTTTGTAGAGAACGATGGAGAACTACGGAGCGTTAATTTTGAAAAGAAACTGATAGCTTCGTGGTTCTATCGAAGGATTTATACGATTCGCTGGTGAGATTATTGTGAAGAAATAGAAGAGGGTCGATGATTAACGTAATGATTAATGGATTTTAGACGCGTTCCAACTCGTATACCATCTTTACGAGATATAGGTCCCAACATATTATGTAATATTCTTAGAAATTGCATGTGTTTCCCAAATATGGGAATGAATAATGGTTTTTAGACGCGTCTGGACCTGTGTACCATCTTTACGAGATATAGGTCCCAACATGTTATGTAATATTCTTAGAAAATACATGTGTTTTTCCAAGGGTGGTCGGCGCCGATGCCGACCTCCCCGGCGCTATTCAAGCACGCTTTGAATGAGTGGTGGGAAAACCGAGCGCCAGATGTCGAAGGTACACGTGTTTTCCCAAAGATGGGAATGATTAATGGATTTTAGACGCGTTCCAACTCGTATACCATCTTTACGAGATATAGGTCCCAACATGTTATGTAATATTCTTAGAAATTACATGTGTTTTTCCAAGGGTGGTCGACGCCGATGCCGACCTCCCCGGCGCTATTCAAGCACGCTTTGAATGAGTGGTGGGAAAACCAACCGCCAGGCCCCGAGCGCCAGATGTCGAGGGTACACGTGTTTTTCCAAAGAAGGGAATGATTAATGGATTTTAGACGCGTCTCAACTCGTATACCATCCATGTGTTTCGAGGGAGGGGATAGGTAGCATGGCAATAATTATTCGAGCGATCAAATCGCGATATCAATTCGCGGTTTTAATTCGCGGCCTTAATTCGCAATCTTGATTCGCGAGTCATCTCGCGAGGTACCCCTCGCGATCCACCGTAACCGCGAGTGGCGCAGAACTGTCATTCCCCCTCTACTTACGAGGGCACTACAATCCGTGGAACTGCAGAAGCTGAACACTAGAATCCAGAACTATATCCTGGCAAGATCGCCAATAACGGTCGCGATAAGCAAGGGATTTATGGTTATCGGAAATTGCCACAAAGGAGGACCAGGATTTACTTTTGAATTAAGACCATTAAGCATGCGCACGTGATATAAATCAAAATAACTTTATTTATCAATCACATATTATTATAAATTACAGTCAAAAGAAATTAAATTCGACACAATTTTGATTTATTTGAACATCTCAATATTTTCTAAATTTGTCGTGCGCACGCGTTAGATGCGGAAAATTCGAAGTCTCAAGCGGACCTCAATTTAAATTTAAATTAAAGCGCAAATCAAATTTAACATTATAGCACATCGCGTTCCCGCGACGCTACGTAACAAATGTAGGCGCGAAGTACCTAATCTGCGTATCAATCAAAGTGTCATTCAGGCGGGAAAATACAAATCTAAACAACTGTGTTAAATAAGGAATTATATAAACCTGGTTAGCAAATAGAGCTTTCACTTCTTTTGTCTTTCGGCATTTAAGATTGCTATTTTTCTTTCTTAGTTTTCTATTATCTTTCTTCTTAAAACACAAAACACGATCACAGACAAGGAATACCATTGTTCAATTTTGATTTTTGATTGAATACGTAAGAGCAGTATTGATGATTCCCCGACAACTATGTAATTGTGATCATTGCAATCACGATTTTAAAAAAAGTATATTGTAGTGGTACACTTTGTTGCGACGAAAAGGTATATTTATTTAAAACTTGACTTAAAAAAACTCGCTTAATTCATCCACGTTGTTTCTGAAACAGTAAAGGTCCTTATATACTTTGGTTATTTTATTCACGATATTCAACACATCAAGTAATATAAACTTCTGCCAAAAAGTAAAACATAAACAACGCTGTGTCATTGAATTATTGAAAATAAAAAATGAAAAAGCATATTTTAAAGTAAGAAACCTGTGGTCATTATAGCATTGATAAACGAACTTTAATAAATAATTTTAGTAATTGTCATACTAAAAGACAATAACTTGATGAAACACACAGCCACACAAAAGAAATGAGTGTCGGAGTTTGGGGATCAGACTACCCCTTCTTTATGTATTTTGATGCGCTGAACACGAATCTGAAGTCTGTTTTGGTCCATCACGTCAGGATGTTATCCTAACCTCAAAAAACATGGAGGATGTTCTGCCTCAGGCAAACTTCTTTGAATATTGACGGATTTGCGTGAAACTCGTTAGTCGGGGATTTTTGGGGTCGCTGATCACGAATTTGAAGTCAGTTTTCAGAAATTCAAAATGGCGGATCCAATAATGCGGACACATTTCTGACAAATTCACCGAGTTTGCGTGAAACTCGTTATTCGGGGGTTTTTGGGGTTGCTTTAACTAAATTAAAGAAAAACTGTTTGATTTTTAAAAAGCTTGTTATCTAATGTGTTTTTGGGTCACTGAATACGAATCTGAGATCAGATTTTGAAAATTGAAATTGGTATTTATGGGTTTTCGATCTTAGTGTATTTATAATGTATGTTTCTTTTATATAAAAATAAACAAGTTCGTCGGCATTAGCGTTACCTGATGTACACCACGAGGAGGTTGCGCGAGCGGATTTTGTACACACGTAGTCCTTATAAGAGATGTATGTTGTGCTAGCTTAGATTGAGAAATGCCTTTTCTACTAAGTATCACGTTTGGCGCTGTAGCTGGTTCTCTTCTCTATAAATGCTCTATACAATGGATTTTTTAAAATGTCTGTCTTCTATTTGTATGACTCTCTTAAGCATCCAACAAAAATCTGCCATCATACTTTCGTCCCACCTTCCCTGATAGCGAGTTTCCATCACCTTTATGTCTTAGTGAAGACGTTCGCCTTTTTTTTTTTTATTTCCCCCGCGTCAATGACGATTTTGTCTATTTGCGGGTCGGCTCTCGGGTGGAGAGGTACAGGACAGAGACAGACAGTACAATGACAGAAGTATCGGCATATACAACACAACACCCACCCAGAGCCAGTCCCCCCTACCCCAATATCGGTACCACCAGCAGATTCGGCGGTCTGTGCCTTAGCGAGTACGACGCGGAGCTTATCCCCTCTTTATCCGAGATAAGACCCGACGGGGGTCGGCAGCGGTCCCAAATTCGTACCTTCGCCCAGCAAAGTTCCCCGGTTATTCCACACTGGACATAAGCAGAGAAAATTGCAGGACGGGGATTCGAACTCGGGCCCTTCGCGACGTTCAGTTCGGGCGGACTAAGACTGACGTCTTAGCCCGCACGACCATCACGCCGGTTAACGTTCGCCTTGCTCTTCACTGAAATGTCCGAGGTTGTCACGGAAATTGTGAAGATGAGAATGAAGGAAATGTAATTTTAAGTTCATTAACCGTCCCAATTTTTCAAAGTCCTTAATCAGGTTGGCAGAAATTTGTTTATACTGTGGACTCCAGTTTATGTACTGTGGATTTTTCTAATTTGTTCATTTTATCTTCTTTACATCTTATATATCTTAGCCTCAGAAAGTTTCGGAAATTTCGTTGCAAGGTATTGGAAACACTTACTTGTCTTATACAGAGCTTTGACGAACTGCTTCATAAAGCCAAGCTTTAAATGAAACAGGGGAATCAGGATTTTACATGGATTTACTAAGCATTCATGGGTGATATTTTGTGCATTCCGAGTGAATGTTTCTCTCTTTCGCCAATCTTGTTCCTTATAATCATTTTCTCAATCTCTGCTATTCCATAAGCATAAATAATAAGCGGGAGTCTCTGGCTCCTATGAAAAAGTTTCCTCCATTTGTGATTTTTGTGATATTTTTTTTTAATAAGGCTCGTTTATCCGATTGTTTGCCGGTGGTGCACGCTGTGTATAAGTGTATAAGCTTCAAGTGCAGATACTCTTAAGAAATTCAACTTGAAAATCAAACACCTGTCGGGCTCACTCTCGCCCGTTAACGTAGGCACGTAAATCGGTGTGTATGACAGCTCGATTAAAAGCATAAGTTGAGTTTAAGAAGATTCACAGCGGCATCTCTTTATATTTTTTTGTGCAAGTGTTGCCATATAGGCTTGTAACATCGATAGTAAGGCTATTTTTTTTATTGCCTTTCTTATTTTTATATATCCTTCTGCACGCGTGCGCGCAGAATTATACAGCTCCAAATTCAACTTTATTGCACGAGAGGCCGTCACCGACATCCGCTTTTGTTTATGTTTTGGCCTTGATTCATCAGACGTCAGCACCTTATGTTTGGCGCGAACTTATGTCGAATCCAGACACGCCCAATTACAAGCTTGGCGCGACCGATGCACCCAGATCCATTTCCACTAGGAGGAAGGACGAGCTTCTAGCGCAAATCGGCTTTACGAAATAAAGAGGAGTTCGATAAATGCAGTGATTTGTGGGAGTGCTTGCTTTTTAATATGGAGGCCAAAACATCGAACGGTTCAACTTCCTCGCAATTGGACTTGATTCTCAAATCAATTGAGAATTCTTCAAAGAACAATGAGACCTCCTTTGATAAGGCATTTGAGGAAATTGCATCATTGAAACGGATGTTTACTGAGGTCAAGGAGGAATTTTCGGCACACATCACTACGCTGGAAAATCGTATTCAGCATCAGGATACCACCATAAAGCAGCTGATTGACAGGGTAGAGCGACAGGAGAGGATATTGAAGCGTAAAAACATTGTCATTAGGGGTCTTTCACTGAGCTCTCGGACGTGGAAAGAGGAAGTGGACAAGCTCCTATCGGAAAAATTCGGCCATCATAACGTCACAAGCTCGGTAAGGATCATTCGCAAAGAACCACCCATGCTTGTTGCGGAACTGGTTTTTAGAGGAGGATAAATCGGTCATTTTAGCTGCAAAGAAGACAGCCCTTCAGGGCACCAACATTTTTATTACTAGTGACCTCACGGGCAAAGATCGGACCATGGCCTATAAGGCGAAGGTTGCCTACAGAATCGCGTCACTTAAGGGCTTATCCTTCAAAAGAGTTGGCACGTCAATTATGATAAATAATAAGTGGTTCATGTGGTCGGACGAAACACAGGATTTCTCAGTTGAACAACAGAGAGCCCTGCCTGTTCAGATGCCTATCTTGCCCGATCGCGCTTTCCGCCTAGTTCTGCGTCGTCTCAAAACGTCACCCACCTTAAGATACAACGACAAACATCTCCAGCTCATTGATTAGTGCATCTTCTCAACTCGGTGCGCTTTCCTCATTTAATGTGCTAAAAATTGCATTTTGGAACGCGCGCGGTTTTTTTAATATTACTAACTCTTCTTTCGATTCGTCTCTTTCTATTATAAATTTTTCTGAATCTTGGTGTGCGGATGAACTTCGAGTAGGGAATTTTAAACCGGGCTTTTCCAACATTTTTTCTCCGGCTTCTCGCACAGCCAATTTTGGGCGTTTCAGTAGTGGTTTAATTTCCTCTATAGACAAGAACCTTGAATATACGACACTAGATGTTTCACCTAACTGGATCTTTTTTCTTATTAATACTTATCCGTTCAAATTATTAATCGGCCCATTTTACTTTTCACCAAATTCAGACTTATCCTTGGATTTAATTAATTTGCAAATTATGATCGACTTTATAAAATCGCAATACCCCGACTGTATGCTTACTCTCTGCGGTGACTTCAATGCAAGAATTGGATCTCTAGACTGCTTAATTGATAGTGACCAAATTTTCGTTGATTCGTCCATTTCTGCAGATAGAAAATCGCTGATGAGCGGCAAAACAGACGGAGCTCTCTCATACTTGAATTCATGCGTATTAATAATTTTATACTATTAAATGGTCGAACTATTACCGATAATCCTGCGCAGTTCACATTTTTAGGTAATAGGGGTTTTAGCATGGTTGACTTGGTCTGGGTCTCAGAAGCTGACCTTCTCACTGTGCTACTTTCTCTGTACCTCTGCTCTGGCAGGTCTTTTCAGGAAATGCCCCCGGTTAGTCGAGGGCCCTGTCTAAGGGTGAGATATGTTAAGGTGGTTGACGGTTCCCAGTATCTCGTTCCAAGCGAATGCGCTTGCTGAATTCGAGATTTATGCGCCTAATATTGATTTTTCTGTTCCCGATCTGGCTTGCGACTTTATTTGTAATATGTTACGCGTCTCAGCGGGAAGAGCGAATTTATTAAAATTTATTGCTGCAAGTTCTATGCGTAAGTCTTTTCCGTTTTCAAAGCCGTGGGTTGATAAAGATTGCGTAACTGCTAGAAGAGTATTTAAATAGTCTATAAAACTTATGAGAAAGCACTCGTATAACCCGGAGTCGGTTGCCCTGTTCAAATCGGCAAAGAAAAGCTATTTACAGATAGTGAGGGTCAAAAAATCTTTATTCTTTGTCGATAACGAACAGGTTCGCGTCTGCACAAAATTCAGCGGAATTTTGGCGCACAGTCCGTTTTTTTTTCGGAAAAAAACCAGCGTTGATTCATCGATTCCGGACGAATCATGGAGGTCCTTTTTATGCTCAGCGTTTCCGCAATCGTCTTCTTCTCCGGATTCGTTTTTCGGAACCTATGACGCATATTTGGATGCTCCATTTACAGCGGCTGAACTCTTAGGCAGCATTAGAAGACTTAAGATGGGGAAAGCGAACTGGATTACGCAATTAAAGGCAATTTCGAACAGCACGGGAATAGTAAGCCTTTGGGAAAATTTCAGCGCGGATTATTAGGAATTACTAACACCCACCGTAGTAGGGAAACTAGCGAAAATTTATAGAAAAAAGGACCTCACCTCGTACTTTGTATCGGAAACCCCTCAACTTCCAATTTACTGCCAATATTCGGACTCGGTTTATACGCTTTACCCAGGGCGACTATCCCCGGACTGTCTGAAGTTAAAACTGCAGCTTCGTCGAGCCACAGTTTACTCGCGAGCGATTATAATTGGTGGCTGCCGTTTTACTTATGATCCTACTACTAACTGCCCTTTATGTAACTTGCGTTCGAATGAGACTTTCATTCACGTTTTGCTTGACTCTCCGATTTACGCGTCGTTAAGAAACGACTTTTTTATAAATGTATATCCTTTAGGATCCTCGGTACGCCAAAAACTGATTAACCTCATTTGTGGCACCGACGTTGAATCGAGTAAACTGTTATACCGTTATACTACTGCTTGTTTTTACCGCAGAAACTTTATGTTAGGCGAATAATAATTTTTGTTACATCTCATTACTGTACATATAGGCTATTCTGTAAGTTGTGACTTCTATCCGCTATTCGTATACTTAGTCATCGTGCGTATTAGATTGTAAGTTTGCATTTTACTTTGTATGTTCTCTACCTCATTTTTATTAATTATTGCTACCCATTCGGAACTTACTCTCTATGGGCCTTTTACCCCAAACATGAGTTTTGAATAAACTAACTGACTTGATAATAAGGGTATTTTGTAAAGCCCGACTGACCAAGTAATAATGTTATAATTTTTAAATCGCCACAGATTCATGTTTTTGTAATCAATTTTGTTCAAAAGAACTATCATATTTACATACTTTTCTTGCATAACAGTTGAGTGAGCTATTGGTACTGGGGCATATACGTTGGTATTGTGGCGTAAAACCGCTTTTATACTTCGTTTAGAAGAATCTAATAGTCTTCAAACTTCGGATTTATAGCAATTTTCTTTAAATGTATTGATGAGTCGTTTGACGTCAGAACAAAATATCACTAATGAATCCTCATCTTCCTCTAAATACTTCCGCAATTGCAGATCTCGTTTTCGGTAAAAAGAAACTTTGGTATCTGACTCGAGATAATTCTTTGCTTTAAAATATTAGGTTAAGTACTCTGCACCATCTTTCCAATCCCTGTCTCGCAATACGCTTCTTACGCGTGTGTGCCATGACGACATCAAGCCATTATCCACACGGAGAGACCGGTGGGTGGGAGCACCGACCGCAGGGACTTACTTAGCCGGATAGCAGACAATCTCCGTTGCCCACCGTCAACCACGTGGAGGTGCCCTGGATGCAGGCACACACAAGATATACAGTAGTTTCTTCGTATATCATTTAGAGGTGACAAAAGCGAAAAGAGCTCGGATGATTCAGCAACTATACAGTGCATTCAGGGTTGCGAGATACTAGGCGATAAATCGCATGGCAACTCTGATTCCGAACACAGTTCATACTGCAACCGTTAAAAACTGTGCAATATGAAAAAATATATACGAATATATATAAACGGCATATAAGTCGATACCTGTCCATATAAAACACATTCTTTATATAATATCGAAACTCTGCCGCTGGATGCCTTATAGACCAAACGAAAATCTACTTCAACTACGTGAACCGTAGGAGCAAAACAGATATAACTGCGAGCTTCACAACTGTGACGCGGAGTCTGGCGGCGACAAGCTTCACTACTTTGTTTTCGTGGTGAGCTGAGCACACCTGCTATTTATTGAACGGCTATGTAAATATTACATCGACTAGCTGCAATTGAATCCTACACTAGCCACATTTGATCCGACATTTTAAATTCGTGAAAACTGACTTCAAATTCATGATCAGCGACCCCAAAAACCCCCAAATAACAAGATTCACGCAAATCCGGTGAATTTTTAAAAAATGTGTCCGCCATATTGGATCCGCCATTTTGAATTTTTGAAAACTGACTTCAAATTCGTGATCAGCGATCCCAAAACCCCCGAATAATGAGTTTCATGCAAATCCGTCAATATTCAAAGAAGATTGCCTGAGACAAAATAAGTTTTTTGAGGTTATGACAACATCCTGACGTGATGGACCAAAACGGACTTCAGATTCGTCTTTGCGCATCAAAATATATAAAAAAGGGGTAGTCTAATTCCCAAACTCCGAAACTCATTTTTTTGTGTGTAATTGAGGAATGACACATTCCTTTATCTAGTCGAGTCATATATGTCTCGAGATTGAATAATATGCGATCCGTGGTTGAATCTCTTCCGAAGGCGATATTTATTTTCATTTAAAGTTTCAATATATGAATTTATAAAGCTATTTTCCTTTTTAGTACTTATTAACTTCCTTTAACTAAATTTTGTAACTGACAACGTGAGTACGTTCAAAGTTAGTACGTTGTCATACATGCACATTTGGATCACATGAGAAGTACGCACACAAGCGTACCCCCACTTGCCTATAAAGAGAGGGCCTCACCGACGACCCAGTATCCAGTCGTCGCAGCGCGCTTATAGAATAAGCATCGCTACGCTCGACTGTTGTTCGGCGGCTTGTGTTCTTACACTAAGCGACCGTAACAAATTAAAATTCTAATGCCCACAGATTCTAACTTGAATCTGTGGTGTCATTGTATCATAATTATAGCACCAAAGAATCAAGCTTATGGATTGATTCCTTTGTGTGTTTATATAAAGAAATAAATGAAATTATTGTTAATTCGAAGAATAATCACGCGTAGTTTAGGTGGTATTATACAGACGCAGCGATCACGTCACAGGTCCTACATAACCGTAAGTAGGCAAATTGCGGTTATACAGGCGCATTCGGCCTTTTAGAAAATATACATATATCTTATCTTTTTAGTTGCGAATAAGCTAATGTCACTTCTACGATAGAAGTAATATACATAAAAAACAAATTTCGGTACTGTACCGACCAGAATCCAGTAAACCCATAGCTATTCAATCACAATCAATCAAAAACTGCATTGAATAATGATTGGCGGTAAGGTTCGACAAGCACTGACCGATACTAACTCGTCGCAAAGGTGTCCCGTACGCGGTGTTACTCCATCAGAAATGAACGACATTGAAATTGTTTCTAAAAAAGTTGCAAATTTTGATTCGAATAAATATGGTATTAGTAGTTTGCACTTGTGGATTAGGAATGTGGTGTGGATATGCACTTAATGTACAGAATAAATGGGAAGAAGTATAATGCCAGATATACTCCAGAAGAAAAAAATTATAAGTGATATATAAAAATCCATTCAGGAGAAGATTCGTAATGAATTAGGCACACTAGTTGACTACGTTAGGAAAAGGTATAGGTAGTACCAATGATGGAAATGTCGCAAGAACACTTTTCGGTAAGCACATACCAATTTCTGAAACTACAGGGGTCGATGAGACTTTTATCAAAAATATTTACGTCATCCTACAATTTGCGGCGTCAAAAGAATGTATAGATATAGATTAGATAGAAAGATTCTTTAGAAAGATACCGTGTATCTCCGGCAATAATAAGATGCTTCCTTATTCCAATAGGCGAATTATCAGAAGAATCATAAGAACTCGTGAAAAGGATGTCAAAAGGTGTATGCGACATCACACACGAAAATCCGGTCCGAAGCAAAGTAATGAAAACATTATTCATTATCTCATATATTCATCGGATCCATATATCGGTAGTAAGAAGAAAAAGTAGGAAGAAAAAATCTCTAGATTTAATACCTGAAGTGAAGCAGCTATTATTACAAAAGCTATGTTTCGAGGGACTATTATATATCCACTGCCGATCGCCTTTAAATTAAATTACACATCAAAGACTCCTCCATTTATTGGCTGAGTATTTCATTACATCTTGCGTTTATTGACTGGGTATTTCATTACATCTTGCCTTTATTGGCTGGGTATTTCATTGTATCCTGCCTTTATTGGTAGGGTACTGCATTTCATCTTGCCTTTATTGGATGGCTACTTCATTACATCTTGTCGTTATTGGCTAGGTATTTCATTACATCTGGCCATTATTGGCTTGCTACTTCATTATATCTGGCCTTTATTGGCTATGTATTTCATTATATCTTGCCTACAATGGCGGGATTATTCCTTACACATGGCCCTTAGTGGCTGGGTAATTATTTACAGCTTGCCGTTATTGGCTGGGTATTTCATTACATCTTGTCTTTATTTGCCGGGTACCTCATTTCATCCTGCCAATATTGCCTGGGTATTTCATTACATCTTGCCGTTATTGGCTGGGTATTTCCTTACATCTTGCCTTTAATGGCGGGATTATTCTTTTCACATAGACCTTATTGGCTGGGTAAATATTTACAGCTTGCCGTTATTGGCTGGGTATTTCATTACATGTTGTCTTTACCGGCTGGGTACCTCATTACATCTTGCCATTATTGGCCGGATTATTCCTAAAACTTGGCCTTCATGGACTGGATATTTTAATACATCTGGCTTTGATTCACTATGTATTGCATTATATCTTGCCTTTTTTGGCTGGTTACTTTATTTCATCTTTCCTTTATTGGCTGGTTACTTCATTACATCTGCTCTTTATTGGCTGGATATTTCATTACATTTCGCCTTGATTGGCAATGTATTGCATTACATCTTGCCTTTATTCGCTGGGTACTTCGTTTCATCTTGTCTTTATTGGCTGCCTATTTCTTTACATCCTGCATTTATTGACTGGGTATTTCATTACATCTTGCCTTTATTTACTGGGTGTTTTATTTATTTTATTTTATTTATTTATTTAAACGGGCCAGAGGCCCTTTTTACAAAACGAAATAAAATATTCGATCGCCGGTAAAAAAACGAAAAACATACAAAATAAAACAGCAGCACACTATTCAAAACGTATAAAAAAAATAATCAAAGTCTTAAATTAGCATCACGTACACATAACAAAGGCACGAATTTGTGCTTGAAAGGCACTAACGGACTCACACTCTCTTAGATGCGGTGCAACAATATTCCACAGGCGTCGCAATCGATGGATAGATGAATTAAATTCATAATTCGCAGAATTATGTAATTCGTAAAGAATACGCGGAGTTCGGAGTTTATGCAGTATCTCGCTCGTATTTACGAGCGATTTTAAATGCAAATATATAATCATAGAATGAATAAAGTTGCCGCAAAGACATCAAATTTAAATCAAACATAATTATAATCAACAAAACGCATTGGGGTTTTCGTTTTATATGAAATATATCTTAATATTTTATGCTGTACCGCCTCAAGCTGGGCAAACATAGCTCGGGTAAATGGCGACCAGATAACAGACGCATATGTTAGGACGGGTACACAAGCGTTTTATACTAGTATACAATTGTTTCAGACTTATGAAAATCTATCGTAACCCTTTTTATAAAGCCAGACACACGTAGGGCTCGCACAATAATTGAATTAATGTGTCCAGAAAAAGACAGTGTTTTGTCAAAAAGGACACCTAGATCCAACGTGGATTCAAAGTCAATGAAGTATAATTTAGAACATAATCATATATTGTGACCCCCACCCGCACGCGGTGCCTGGCGACGATCTCTACCAGGACTTTCTAAATACGGGGTGCCCGCCGGCGAACTCGACAAGGACTTTTGAAGCGCGCTGCCTTGCGACGGACTCGGTCGGGACTTTCGCACGCGGTCGCGGCGCCCTGTGACGAACTCGTCGAGGAACCGTGCTCGCCCGATACGCACGCCCCCTCCCCAAGACGACACTACAATACCTACCCGAACTTATACAAATCTCATACCGAAACTACACTGAACGACGTTATACGAACCACACGAACTTTACCGAAACCGACCAAATTGACTGATTCTACCCCTTTTCTGAAATCTGCTAAACCCGGACAAATAACCGAAATTACGTCACCCGAAACCCACTCAAACTGACCGCGCGAATTAGCAGACCGATTACTTCCCGAATTCCCTAATCTAACTATCTACACTTTCGTTACTAAATTAAAACGGATTACCCGGACGCTATCGTTTACCGCGGACACTGCTATTCAAATTAACGCACTCACACTTATACGCAACAATTTTAGTGTCTCCGTAGAGACAGTTATCCTCACGTACAAAAACATAACAAAAACACGGCACTACCTTCCGACAGTGCGAGATAGCCTTGGCCCCACCAGATTGCTCGTGAATCAGCAATCTAGGTAACTTAACCGCGCGGAAGGCCCGGTCCAGTTAGCATCGCACGCATGGTCCTTTCCTTACCGACAGATCGGCAGGAGTATTACCCGAGAAAAACCTTCTTATTGCGCAAAAAGTCCGCTCGTTAATTCATACGATAGCGCCACCTCACAAGAGGGGCAAGATAACAGATAACCACAGTGTTTACCCTAACAGAGTGAAAAGATAACCAGGAAGTTCAAGGTACGATCGCTCACAAGAGCGATCCAGCGAACCAAGGTAAAATTAACGAGCTTGCGTTTCCGATCATAAGAAGCCACTCTATAAATTTAGAACGTCGACCATGCTAGTTAACGGCTCGCCAAGCCAACTAGAGATCGCGTCGCGGACCGCGGATCGGAACCGGCGGCCATCTTGTCGGCGTCGCGGTGTGACGTCACAAAGCATCACGTTCGGCGGAGTTTGCTTTTCACGCGTCGTATTCCCGTTTTCGTTACCGTCTTTCTTTCCGATCACCGGACACGCACTTTCGAGACGATGAGGTAACCACACTAGATTCGATCTTACGTTCGCCCGAACCGCTAGTTATTTCTCCTGGATACCGAACGATCACCCAAGATAACCAAATGACGGCTTTTTCCTGAAGTCCTCGAAAGGACGACGTTATCCTCTTACCGAAGCATCTCACAGAATTTTAAGAGAATGGTCTTCGATCACGTTTCCGATAGTTAACCATACCGAAGCGCGTAGCCTTTGGGCTTCGTCTTTCCGAAAGTAACGAGAACGAACAAAAAGCGTAAGATAACCACATTTTTCCCGAGTATGCCGAATAAAACAACGGGAGATAACCACAGTCGCGTTAAAGAATATAATCGAGATATTCTCCGCGAAAAGAAAGATTCCCTGAAGATAACCCTAGAGAAATTCGCGGCCAAAGCAGAAGTTAACCGAAGCGCGATACGAACCAAAAACCCGACTCAGATAACCGAAGGCGATTCCCGTCTTTCACTTTCACTTTCACTCTCACTCGCGAAACGGCAACGGACAATCGGAAAAGCGCATTTTATTTAAACAGCCGTGAGCACAAAGAATCAAACTATTGGCGTACGGAAAGACTTCGTAGCCGAAACTATTTGCGCTCAGGGCTGTTGGTACCTTTTGATGACCAGGCGTACCTCTCGGATCCAGGGCTGCTACCAGCGGACTGTTCAAACTTCCACGGACTGCTGCAGACTGGCGGTCCGATGCGTCGGTTGGAATCGCGACGCTCGCGCCGCGCCGGCCGCCGTTTACCGCCTCTCTACCGCGATCGTGATGGTAGGGAGAGCCCCGCGGCCCGTACGGGCACACGCGACTGGCCGTTCCCTCCCGGTACTCTCTTCTCATCCTTCTCGAATGTTCGCGAGGTTTCGGCACCTCGCCATCGCGTACCCTCTCCTTCGCGAACATTCCAGAATCTCCACGCGTCGTTCCCCCCTGCACGCCGCAATAAGCAGCGTGCTTGACGATATACCCTGGATGTTCAGGTCTCGTACATCTCGAAATCGACAACAAGGCCGTCCTTGAGCCGACTTCCAAAACAAAGCAAAATAGAATAATCATGTTTACGCCCGAAATATTAATCGCATGCAATATATTATTTTCAGGAAATAATCAAAATAAAATTAAATACTGAATAATACCCCGAATTACAGCTACCTTTATTATTACCAAATATTAATTCCTAAACTACGAATTCTATATCTCAATTGTTGTCATATTAGAAATTAGCGCTTCTTCGGAGCAGTCCCCCCTATAATGGCAACATTTCCCCGTGGATAAAAGCCTCCGGCAGATTCATAACAAATATGGATCCTAATGTGTTGCCATATTAAAAATTAGCGCTTCTTCGGAGCAGTCCCCCCTATAATGGCAACATTTCCCCTTGGATAAAAGCCTCCCGGCAGATTCATAACAAATATGGATCCTAATGTGTTGCCATATTAAAAATTAGCGCTTCTTCGGAGCAGTCCCCCTATAATGGCAACATTTCCCCTTGGATAAAAGCCTCCCGGCAGATTCATAACAAATATCATTCAAAAAGAGCCGAATGACGTCATCACCAGAATAAATACTACCGCTTCTTCGGAGCAGTCCCCCCTATAAGGTGATGAGATCATTTCGGAAATTGCACCCATACGAAATATTAGCGGTTCTTGAAGACCAGTCAGTCCCCCCCTTAAGTTATCCCCGTTGTGAGTCTCGTGGCAGATAGCCCTGTAACGTGTTTTGCCACGTTACAATATGAAATGAGATGTACTTGAAGATGGGGTAAATAAATGCGGATTTCCATGCGTTAGGAAATAAATCGGAAAGGAGATATTTATTGAAGAGGAGCAGCAAGGGTTAAATTAACACATTAGCACATCGTTTTACGAAATAAGGTGGAATCTGGTCCGGACCCGAGTTGAGATTGTCTTCCAAATTTGCTATAACAAGTTTTAATTCTTCCGCTGTGAAACTGATGAAAAATACCCAGAAAATAAATCAGCTATACTGTGGCTATCAGTGGCTAGCTTGTCATTCCAAAACATATTGCCCGGTAAACCCGATTTTTTGTTTAGTTTATTAACATGGTTCCAGAAAGATCTCATATTTATGTGAATACCTCTTTCAATACCCGAAATATATGATTTGTATGACAAGCGTGATAACCTAACACAATTAGTACGCAAGCATTTAAATGCCAAGAAGTCAGCATATAAATGTGAACTTTTCCATTTAATATGTGCTAATTTCTTATCGTGAATAAGTTCTATTAGTTCAGCGGAATGCCATAGAGGGTACGTATTAGTAATTGCCTTCTTACGCAGTATAGAAGTATTAATTACTAAATGAAGAATATTATAAAATTTATCTAAATAAATATTAACATTAAAATCACAAAACAATACATTCCAGTCCATATCTCCAAGAGAATTAATAATTGCATCATAATTGCCACGCAAAAAATCAAAAGTTAACACACGATTCGGTAAGTTCGAACTCACAGATACAAAAACTTCAAAAAAAGACGCCGAATGATGTTCATCAGATTGCAGCAACTGGTCATGAAGTCCGAGATTCCGTACGTGAGAGTTTGGTGCAAACAGCAAATCCAGGGAATATCCTTTACCAGGGTGTTCCTCATAAAGTTGACTAAGACCCAAGAAGGAGAAGGTTCGATTAACCAATTCTGCACATCCTTTACGATCTGGTGTAAGATATTTAATCACGTCGATCGAAAGCGGATTGTGTAAAATTACGTTTGCAAATCGTTTAATTTGTTCAGTTCATTTCTTTTATTTTTGCGTTCATATACCAAGATTACAATTTAACTTCGGCGGACTATCTGACATTATGCGAGTTGTTCGACGAGATTAGTGATTCGCAAGGTCGAGTCAATTATATTTCACGATACCGTAATTCGAACACACTTATCCGAAGTGATCGTCGATAATTAATTTAAAAAAAAAACACGGTTCCTGTTTTCGGAATTAATTTTAACACACAAGATTACGGAAATTGATCGCGGACCGATTATCTGGTTTTGCGCGAGAAAGAGAGAAAGGCACGATGATAATTCATAACTAAATAAAAAACCTGATTTTGAGTTCGTTGATTAGTTACGCTCTTCTCTCTTCACCAACCTTTCTCTTCGGAGTTGAACTGAATTTCGACGCGTTCCGATGAACCATGGCAGACTGAATCGCAGAAAAGAGACTGCTCTCAAATTACTCCTTGTCTGTTTATGTCCGCCTGATTGGAGTCATTGATGACCGGTAGACTGAGATCCGGCCAGAGAATGAAAAACTCGTAGATAGCGGGTATTGCGTTCATCCAACCATGTGAAAAGAGGGATGTTGAGAATGTAAGGAAATGAAGGGAAGCAAGCGCCGGAGAATGAGGTTGTACTAATCTTACCTCAGTTAACGCCGAGGAGAGTACAGCATACCATGCCTTGCATCAGGCACTCCTCGGCACGACGCAATATTCGTAAAACAGTGCTAGCGTCTAGCTCTTCGTCCTTGTTGCAGAAATGGAGTGACCCGGAGCACGGCAACAGGGATGATTGGCGGCCAATCTGCCCATGGATAATCCGCTCCCTTCGTCGACTAAATAATGCACGAACCTTTTGAGCAGTTGACTCTGCGTGCGATGTCGGCCACAACCGGGAAGAGAAGAAGGAAACGCCTCGTGTTCCGCAACCGCGATCTCTAAAAATCCCCGCCTCCTTCCGATACGAAAACCACGGGCCTCAGGAAGATCATCCGACGACTTCTTGTATCTTACTGATCGATCCTTCCGCTATCTTGTGTTGCACCTCCGATTCCCCCATTATAACCACGCCACTAGGAAAGGTTACTAGTTTCGCACGTCGGCCAATCACAACAGCGCTGCACACGGTAAGGCATCTCTGCCGGTTAAACAGTGTGGAAGAGCACCATTCGCGTTACTCTCTTCTCTCTTCCTACTTGCATCGATTCTTCCCTACCTAATCTATGCCCTTTCTCTTTCTCTCTTTCTCTTTTCTTTACATACATCGCGGCTTATAACCTAATAACGAGTACACCTGTTACAATTGTTCGACCACCGAAGGTGTGGAAGGTTGAAATCACCACACACAATAATTTCGTGCCCCGGCATCTGTGATGAGAGATTATCAACTTTGGTAAGAAAGTCTTCAAAAACATCAAAATCTGATCCAGGTGGTATATAAACGACAATGAGAATGACTTTATTCGATGCCAATTTAAGTTGAAGAAATAACGATTCAGAAGATGTTGTGGGCTCTAGACGAGTAACATTAATGGACCTTCTGATGGCAGCTAAAACTCCTCCTCCTCGAGAAACCGAAGAATCTTCCGGAAGCCTATCTCGGCGGTATATTGATAAATCAAAAAGTCCCAATTCAGAGTCCACAGTATGAGGACAGCCTAGTTTTCGTAAATAATAAGATATTCGGTGACACAGTTAATTGGTGAAGATTTTACTTCAAGAAACATAATTTATTGTTTAAGGAGTGCACATTCTGATAATATATAATCAAATTATTATTTTTGAAAAGACCATCATTTACGAACAGTATTACTAGCACCTGAGTAAGATGTTGATTGAAGCTTTAGACACAGTGATGGCTTGTTCTTAACATATTTTATGATTTTAACATCTTCATTATTAAGTTTATTATAATTATCTGCCTCTGATTTTAGAGCGGATAGGCGCTCCCTCTGCTTTGCGGTTTTGTCCGTAGTCACTGAGATGCCTTGTGGAAGAAGATTCCGATGTTTCACCACGCGCAGAACTTCATCCCGGAAATGAAGACTGGCTATAATAGGACGAGGTTTTGAGGCAGATGACTGTCCGATACGGCGTATAGTTATAGATGATGTAGTAATATTACTGATCTTAGCTAATGACTCCTTAGTACTCTGAAGATCTGCATTATGGTCGTTAGGCGACGTTGCTTCAGGAATACCACATATCATGAGATTAGCTGAACGAGTAATTCGATCCTCAATTTCATCTGCATAATCATCAGCGTCTAAATTATGATTTTGAGCAGTTTTCTCCAAATTAGAAACTCTTTCGTCTATGGTAGAGACCTTCTCATTTAGAGATAGGAGTAATTGAAGTTGGGTCTTCATAATATTCATTCGAGTAGAAAACTGAGACATCTGAGCGTCAATAGAGGCTAGAGTAGAGCTGGAGGTCTCAATATAGCCATGAATGAAATTGGCCAAATCTGCGATGTTAGTTGGCTCAACAAAGGGCGTGCTAGTAGTGCTAGGTTGAACTGGTAACATGTTTTCCATAGCAACTAAATTTTCTGTCACAATAGATGCGCTAACACGTTCGGTGTGAATAACAGGAGAACGATTAAGACGCGTAATAAGATTTGACCAATTCAGAATCTTCGCTCCAGTCTTGTGGCACTTCACTTGTAATACAGGGATTCCACGAATATTTTCAGGAATTCCTTTTTTAGATATTGCCTGGGTATGCATTACATCTGGACTTTATTGGATGGGTACTTCATTACATCCGGCATTTATTGTTTGCATTATTCCTAAAACTTGGCCTTTATTGTCCGGATATTTCATTACATCTGGCATTTATTGGCTGCGTATTTCTTTGCAGCTTGCCTTTATTGACTGGGTATTTCATTACATCTTGTCTTTATTGGCTGAGTATTTCATTACACCCCGCGTTTATTGACTGAGTATTTCATTATATCAGGCCTTTATTGGCTGGGTACTACATTTCATCTTGCCTTTATTGGCAGGATTATTCCTGAAACATGGATTTCATTGACTGGATATTTCATTACATCTCGCCTTTATTGAAGGGATAAATCCTTACGCTTGGTCTTTATTTACAGATTGCCTTTATTGGCTGCGTACCTTATTACATCTTGTCTTTATTGGCTGGATTATTTCTAAAACTTGCCCTTTATTGACTGAATATTTCATTACATCTGGCCTTTATTGGCTGGTTACTTCAATTCATTCAATTCATTCTTGCCTTTCTTTAGTGGGTGGGTATATCATTACATCCTGCCTTTATTGGCTGGGTAATGCATTACATCCTGCCTTTATTGGCTGGGTATTTCACTACATCATGCCTTTATCGGCTGGATATTTCATTACATCCTGCCTTTATTGGCTGGTGTTAAAGAAACAGTCCCCACTTCCCCTCACTTTTCTTTTCTCTTTCGTACGTTTTGTTTTTGTTCCGCGAATACTCGACCCGGAATAAGGGATCTTCTTCCCCGCTGCGCCGGGGGTAATAAACCGCGTTTTTCCCTTTTTCTCTGCGAACATTCGCGTTCATTCGATTGGATCAGCGCGGGATTTGGTTGACCGCGATCGGGAAGGGTTTTTCATAAAAGCCGCAACCCTTCTCCTCTACTGTTATGTGTACATATATACCGTCCCGAAACGGAAGACAGTGAGTTGATTGCAGTAATAAAGGAAGACTAACCTCGGCTGAATCTACCAAGAGAGAATAGACCTCGGGGTTCGAAGGACTTTGAAGGTGTCCAGAGGAGCTGAGATTTGTGACTATTCTACATTCAGGTAAATTATCGCCTTTCATTCCCTTATTCACTTACGCATTGTTCACTAACATCGTTCATCAAAATTACTCATTATCTTCTCACCCTCGCAATCATCAATACAGCGAAAGGAATGCCGCACGCGGCCATGGAGCTCTACCATACGATGGTGGCACGGCTGCACGACTCGCTGCACCGAATGCATGCCTTCACCCTTCTTCACCTATTCATCTTTCATTAATATTACTCATTATCTTCTCATCCTCGCAATCATCAATAGAGTGAAAGGAGATGGAGCCCGCGGCCATGGAGCTCTACCATACGATCGTGGCACGGCTGCACGACTCATTTCACCTAATGCATGCCTTTGCCATTCTTCACCTACTCATTGCTCATTCACATTACCCAATAGTCTTCTCACCCTCACAATCATCATAGAGTCCCGCGAAACGCCACCCAAGGCTGTAGCACTCTTTCATGCGATCGTCACAGTCACGACTATCGTCATGAATTTTTTCTGTGCGCGATCACTACGATCATATTAGGTGTTAACCGGGATCGTAAGCGATCCCCGGTCGCGATGCGTACTAACATTTAATTTTCAGCACTTCGATGCCGATCTACACGTCGGAGGCGTCTCAGGCGCATACCTGATTCCTTTTGCCCTCGCCAACCGAGTGGAGAGCGCGCCCCACCTCGTGGCGGCGGTGCCCCCCCCCCCGTCGATCATTACGCAATTGGAGATTGTCGTTATAATAAACGTTCTCATTTTGATCGACCGTGTTATCTTTTGCCCCCCCCCCCTCCCAGCGCCGTTGGGCGAGCTATTCGAACGAACCCGTCGACTGAATCCACTGGATTCCGAAACAGCTGAGTATTTCCTTACATCTGCCCTTACTGGCTGGGTACTTCATTACATCTTGTCTTTATTGGCGGATTATTTCATTATATCCTGCATTTATTGGCTGGGTATTTCATTACATCTTGTCCTTATTGGCTGAGAAACTCATTACATTTTGCATTTATTGTCCGGACTATTCCTTATACTTGGTCCGTATTAGCTGGGCATTTCTTTACAACTTGCCATTATTGGCTAGTTACTTTATTTCATCCAGCCTTTATTGTCTGGGTCTTCAGTACATCCTGCCTTTAGTGGTTGGATTCTTCATTACACCTTGCTTTTATTGGCAAGATTATTCCTTACACTTGGCCTTTATTGATTGGATATTTCATTACATTTCATCTTTAACCCTTAAAGAGATACCCTATATAAAAATAACACAAAGCGCCATGTGGGGTCGTGGGAGACCCCAATCCGAAGATAATATCGTCCTACACGGACAGTTTTCGTTTTTTTCGTCTCAACAAAATTACTGGATACTCTCCAAGTATCACTTTACCGAGTAGATAAGTTATCTTGATAACAAAATTATTGGTGCTCGTTATAAAAAATGAAATACAAAAGTGACGTTTTCTATATAACTCAGCCAATTTTTAATATTTTGTCCTTGTGTCTCTTGAAATGTAGCTCTTTAAGATAAAAAAATGCTGTAAAAGTGCAGCTTTAGAAGGGAAAAAAATGTAATATTTATGCGTGGGGTCTCCCAGTACCTCCAGGGTTAATCGCCCTGTATTTCGTTGTATCTTTCCTTTAGTGGATGCATACCTCATTACGTCATGCCTCTATTGTCTGGGTACTTAATTTCATCCTGCCTTTATTGGCAGGGTATTTCATTACATGCTGCTTTTATTGGCTGAGTATGTCACTACATCCTGCCTTCATTAGCTGGGTATTTCAATACATCTTGCCTTTATTGACTGAGTACCTCCTTAAATCTTGCCTTTATTGGCAGGATTATTCCTGAAATTTTGCCATCGTTGAATGAATATTTCATTACATCTGGCATTTATTGGCTGGGTACTGCATTTCATCTTGCCTTTATTGGCTATGTGCTTCATTACATCTTGCCTTTATTGGCTATGTGCTTCATTATATCTTGCTTTATTGGCTGGGTATTTCTTTACAGCTTGCCTATATTGGCAGGGTATTTCATTAATCTGCTCTTTATTGGCTATGTATTTCGTTACATCTTGCCTTTAATGGCTGGGTATTTCACCACAGCGGACCTTTATTATCTTCGTACCTCAATACATCTTGCCTTTATTGGCTGGATTATTCCTAAAACTTGGCCATTGTTGACTGAATATTTCATTACATCTGGTCTTTAACTCCTTGAGTGTCAATTACGGCTGTAGCCGCAAAAAGGTAAATGTCCAAAAATGTCGTGTCGGTTATAGCCGCAACTAAAAACAAAGGTCTTAAAACTTATTGAATGTTCCTGAAATTTGCTACTCGGGGGTTGTCGGGGTCGCTGATTCCGAATCTGACATCACATTTTTAAGATTCAAAATGGCGGATCCAATATGGTTGAATGATTTGTTAAAATTGATCGAATTCGTTCAGGCATTCAGTTATTAGTGTTTTAATAGTAGGGATGTATTTATGGCACGATTTTGAAAATCCGAAACCGCACTTTATACATTTTTAAAATTAGATATCAGATTCGTAATCAGCGGCACCGAAAACCCCCGAGTAACAATTTTCAAACAAATCCGATCGAGTTTGAAAAATTATTCCGCCATATTGGATCCGTCATTATAAATTTTGAAAATGTGATGTCGGATTCGTAATCAGCGACCCCAATAACCCCCGAGTAACAAGTTTCATAAAAGTCCTTTAGAAATTTTTTCAACACACTTCTGGTCAAAACAGTGGAAATCGTTATGAAAGCCAAGGGGTTAATGGCCCTGTATTTCATTATATCTTACCTTTATTGGCTGGGTATATCGCTGCATCTTGTTTTTAGTGGATGCATAACTCATTACATCTTGCCTTTATTGTCTGTGTACTTCATTTCATCCTGCCTTAATTGACTGGGTATTTCTTTATAGCTTGCCTTTATCGGCTGCGTACCTTATTATATCTTGCCTTTATTGGCTGGATTATTGATAAAACTTGTGCTTTATTCACTGAATATTTCATTACACCTGGCATTAATTGGCTGGTTACTGCATTACACCTTCCCTTTATTGGCTGGATATTTCTTTACAGCTTGCCTCTTATTGCTGGTTATTTCATTGCATCTGCCCTTATTGGCTGGGTACCACATTGCATGTTGCCCATATTGGCTAGATTATTCGTAAAAATTAGCCGTTAATGACAGGATATTTCATTACAGCTGTTCTTTATTGGCTATGTATTTCGTTACATCTTGCCTTTAATGACTGGGTATATAATTACATCCTGCCTTTATAAGCTGGGTATTTAATTACAGCTGCCCTTTATTGGCTGCGTACCTCCTTACATGATGCCTTTGTTGGCTAGGTACTTCATTACATTTCCTTTTGATTGGCAGTGTGTTGCATTACCGCTTGCCTATATTGGTTGGTTTCTTCAATTCATCGTGTCTTTATCGGCTGGTTATTTCATTACATCTTGCCTTTATTAGAGGAATATTTCGTTATATTCTGTATTTATTGGCTGGGTATTTCAATGCAGCCTTCCTTTATTGGCTGCGTACCTCATTACATCTTGCCTTTATTGGCAGGATATTTCATTCCATTTTGCCTTTATTGGCGGGACTATTCCTTAAACTTGGGCCTTATTGCCTGGATATTTCTTTACCGCATGCCTTTATCAGCTGCGTACCTTCTTGCATCTTGCCATTATTGGCTAGGTATATCATTACATCCTGCCTTTATTGGGTGGGTACCCCATTGCATCTTGCCTTTATTGGCTAGATTATTCCTTACACTTGGCTTGTATTGATTGGATATTATATTTCATTTTGTCTTAAAGGGCTTGTATTTCGTTATATCTTTCCTTTATTGGCTGGGTATTTCACTACGCCCTGCCTTTAGTAAATGCATACCTCATTACATCTTGCCTTTATTGTCTGGGTACTTCATTTCATCCTGCCTTTATTGGCTGGGTATTTCATTACATCTGACAATTATCGGGTTTGTATGGCATTATATTTTACCTTTATTGGTTGGGTATTTCTCTACATATTGTCTTTAGTGGATGCATACGTCATTACATCTTGCCTTTATTGTCTGGGTACTTCATTTAATCTTGCCTTTATTGGCTGAGTATTTCATTACATCTTGTCTTTATTGTCTTTATTAACCCTTACAAACTTCTATATAGAAGCAAAAATGTACATTTACATGAAAATACAGGGTGGCCGATTTATCTGAAGACATCGAAATATCTCGAGAACTATGCACAGAATCAAAAAAGTTGTCGGATGAAAGTTGTTCGACACAAAGGGGGGCATCCAGTGATAATTAAATTTACCCCCTCCCCCATCCCCTGGGGGTGGAGTGGGGGCAAAAACAACAAAACTTAAATAGAAACCCCCAGTTTTTATTGCAGATTTGGATTCTCCGGAAAAAAGTACACCAATTTGACCTAGGAGCTATTGCATTTTGGTTCACAGGTGGCGCTGTAATCGATAAAAATCCAAATTTATCTGAAGACATTGAAATACCTCGAGAACTATGCACAGAATCAAAAAAGTTGTCGGATGAAAGTTGTTCGACACGAAGGGGGGCATCCAGGGGGCAAATAGGGACAATTTGATCCCTTTATGAAAATTTAATATTAAAGATTCTAATATTAGAATTTTTAATATTAGAATTTAGTAATATCAATTGCGAAAATTGTTATTCTGAATATGAAATTATAATAATGTCCATTCGAAAAATTAAGATTATGAATAATTGATATTCTTCATATTAAAAATCAAAACTGATTGCATAAAAATTGTGCATACAATATGGAAGCAATTTTATAAATAAGTTTTCTACCTTCAATAAAATTACATTTTAGGTTTTAAATTTATTATTTAATAAACAAAAAGAGGACATCACGCAATCCATTAAAAAACGCGTCATGTCCCTTCACTCAGCTCATTCATTCTCTCTCTGTATGTTTTTTCCGAAATGAGAATAAATAAGCTGAGCATTGACGGTCAAACCAGCTTCTATTAAACAAACTCTTACTTCATTTGGGGATTTCGTCGCCATCTACCGGACCCCGAGAGAACTCACGTGGTTTCATACATGTACATCACACGTAACCAGTTCACCTACATTTTTCTCTACTTTCCTGAGGGGAAGTAAATGGATATCGCGACTTTCTAATCCACATATTAAAATTTAGTATTCACGGTCTCTCAGTGTAAGACTGTTTTTGAAGTCCATTGTATTGGTAGTAATTCGGTCGGAGGTCACTTTGCTTTTAGAATACCAACTTTCCGTTTACGTGACTATTTTTTGTCTACCCTTCATTGCTTAAATCGAATTGCAAGTTAAAAATGAATCCTGCTACAGTTCCCGAAAAAATCGAAATGATTCTTATTTATGGTGAATGTAAGAGGAATATTGACGATGCTGTTGCGTTGTATGCTGAGCGTTTTCCAGATAATGCTCGCTCGCGTTCTTTTTTTTACAAAGTTGTGAATGCCTTTCATTCTGATGGCAGCGTACAAATGAAAAAAAGGAAGCGAAGATTAACAGTTACAGGAGAAGCTAACGAAGTAGCTGTACTAGCAGCTATTCACCAAAATCCACATGTAAGCACACGACAATTACATCGCGATTCCGGCATTTCCAGAGACAGTATTTAAAGAATATTGCATCGTCATAAGTTTCACCCATATCACATTTCACTGCACCAGGAACTAGATGGCGATGATTTTCATAACCGCGTGGTGTTTTGTGAATGGGCATTTCAAAAAATGCAAACGAACCACAATTTCTTTGCTAATGTATTATTTTCAGATGAATCTACATTCACGAACCATGGTGGGGTCAATAGGCATAATATGCATTATTGGAGCGTAGAAAATCCCCATTGGTTACGACAAGTTAATCATCAACGTCCTTGGTCGGTGAACGTTTGGTGTGGAATCATAGGAAATAAACTGATTGGTCCTTATTTCATTGAAGGTAATTTGAATGGAACAAAATATCGAGATTTCCTAGAACAAGAAGTACCATTACTACTTGAGGATGTTGCTATGGACGTCCGACGGACAATGTGGTTTCAGCATGATGGTTGCCCAGCACATTTTTCAAGAGTAGCAAGGCAAATACTAGACCGTGATTACAATGATAGGTGGATTTGTAGAGGTGGCCCCATTAACCCATTAAGGACGGGAGACGCACATATTTACGTTGATTTTCGACCTCCATTCTCAACAGGAAATAAAATTAATATTGACTTAAAAGTGACCAACCCTACCATTTTCGAGTATGCTCTTTCGATTGGCGTAGTCAAAATTGCATTTAAATTGATTTAAAAACCAATATGGCGCATTTTAAATAAAAAAATGAACAAAATTTCGTGTGTTTCGTTTTTGTGAATATTTTTTCCTATCAATAATTTTACCAGATCGATGCCTTTCTGCAACCAAAAGTGCACAAAATATACGAACTTCAACTAGGAATTTTCTTGTTTTGCCCTGAATCAACATAACCTCTTCCAAACGTCAATATGTCGAAAAAATTGATGAATTGTTTTTACAAATTTTGAGCTTGACGGCCCTCGAGAGGGGAGCGCAGCGAGAGGAAAATATATATGGTCGGGCGCGCGAAAGCATTAAACAAATGACGAAAATTCGAAAATTAAAATTAATTAAAAAATCGAGTGATGTAAATGCATGAAATAAAGCGCAGTGCGTTATTTTTTTAGTTCGATGTCGGGGATTTTTTTTTTATTTTTCATTTACTCAACATTTGTAATGAAAACAATTTTTTACTTGTTTACTGTTATTTATTGTTAATGAATTGTCAAAATTAATTTTAAAAACATTAAACAATATGTAATCAGATATTTCAAGGCTGATAGTGAACAAATATGATGGAATTTTTGCAACTTATTTTTTTAAAAATCTTTCGGTTCTTTTGCCCCCTTACGTCAAAAACTCGTATGATGAGTAGGCTCAGAAGGAACCAAGTAAAGGGAGTAAAGTAACAGTTCGGCATTTATAAAATTAGATTCTATGGAAGGTGAATACATATTGCAATTGAAATCGCCAGTTATTAGTACATGATCGTAGGTAGGTAGAAAAGTCGCTATTATTTGAAAAAAATCTGATGGCAGAACAGCATTCGGACGTTGGTAAACGACTGCAAGAAGAAGTTTATCGTTAATAGATGTAGAAATTTCACATATTAAGGATTTAGCTTTACTACAAAATATACCAGGCGATGTGGCTAAAATGCGAGTTTTATATCCTGAGTATATACAATACCACCCCGCCACCAGATTTACCTAATATATAATTTCGGAAAAAATCATAATTTTTTATATTGCATGTTGAATCGGATATTTCAGGCGTTAGAAAAGTTTCAGTGATTGCAAAAATGTTATACTCCAAATTAAGAACATGTATCGTTATAAGATGTAAATGAGTCAGTAATCTATTCGCATTAATATGACCAATTTTTATGCTGTCGGAATTTAGTGTATTTATATGACTGCAAATCTGATTTTGTGTTTGGTTGCGATTACATAAGCTTTGTCAAGAAAGTAGATCTGATGCGGGTAAACGCTGTAGTACCTCAGTAAAAGTCTCATCGGGAATTATATTAATCTTAACACTATTTTTCTTTAAACGTAAAAATACGGCACCATTGTTTATAATTGGATTAGGTAAATCATGTTCTGTTGCGAATTTGCGAGATTTCATATATATGCTATACATAGAGGAACTAAACATTTCCCGTATAGACAGCGAAAATTGCAACGTCGACCCTCAAGGTTTCCTAAAGTATCTGTTTTGGGAAATAGGGTCTTTATGTGGACTGTATAGGGCGCAAGTGTAGTTAATAAATAGAGAGCACCCCTGGCCCCGGGGGAAGGGTGTATGAACGTTGAGAAAGCCGTCGATGGCCTATTTCTAAGACAAAAGTTGGCTGATCCGGTAACCCGGGTAAGAAATGCAACGCACATATAAACATGTATTAGTTATTACAAGTTAGCTGATGTTTCGTCCCGGGCCCGCTCTCGGACTCGTCAGTGGGGCTACGAGAAGCGGGCCCTGCCTCAGACATCGCATGCAAATATGTAAATATATAAACGACATATGAAATAAATGGAAATATTAATTAATATTCATTAACCGACTAATTGTTCCTGAAATCATTTTATATAATTACTACTCACTCACAGACAAGTCCGAGCGGCGCGCGGGGTTCACAATCAGTCGTCCGCACCTCCCGCAGTCTTGGCCCAAGCACTTTCACACGCTCGAGATCTGATCGCTTAGGATCTTCTCGATAAACTGATTAGAAATGCCCTCAACGGGCTTATTTATATATTCAAGGAAATCTCCCATTGCGCCAAGACTTCGGGGAAATTCTACCAAACACACAATTAGAAACAGCGACTCAGAGTCCTGTATACTCCCTTCTCATATGTGTTACGTCCCACGTAACTAGGATATTGCGACGAAATACATTTTTGGGAATCCCCGAATATATGGGAATTTACCAACAGCGCCGACATACAACACACTAACCGAACTACAATGTATTTTCATGATTTGTAAAACCTACCATACCGGCCTCAAAAGATAGTTATCCAAGACCGAAATCGTAGAAAATCGACCTCCTCCCTAGGTAACACGATGCCACCATAAAAACTTAAAGATCGGAAAAGAACAGGTCTTTCTCTGCCCACAAATAAGTAAGATTCCTATATTATCAGCAAAAATTAAAATAAAGTAAAATATACAAAATTGCATCAGTTTGTTTGTTAAATTTTTCTTTAATATATTTTTATAAAAACAAATTCCTATTTCAATATTTATAATTTTTTCCACACACGAAAACTTTTCTATGTTAAAATATAAAAGTCTAAAAAAAGGCATTCTCAAGCCATACACGCACCGACACCCAAAAGTCATAAACTTAAAAAAAAGAGGAATTTCGAGAAAACACTTTCTCAAGGCAAAGAGAATGACCTTCTTTTCCTATTTTTAGTTTTTGTCCTCGATAAATTATAACATTTAGAATTACGCAACAATATTAATTCTTATTATAAAATTTAACAATATTTTTAATAAAACCAAATATCATTAAATTAAATCGTTTTAAATATAAAAAAAAAACATAATGAGTGAATAAATAGAGAAATCAATTAAAGTCAATAAATACAAATTACAACATTAATATCGTTGCGTAATTGAAATGTTAATAAATAAGTGTAAAAACCAAACCATTATTTAGTAATACCATTTATCAAAATTAAAATATGTACACCAAAATGTAAATGAAAAACAATATCTTAATAATGTTTTTTTTATAACTTTGAAACAATTGTACACAATCATTATTTTATATAATACAATATATAATATATTTAATACTCAAATCAATTCTACACAACCTAGTACACAAAAATTGTAAAGTTGATACAAACAACGAACGAATAATTCTAGCAATAAATAACTGACATATAATTAATAAAAAAATTAAAGGCGAACTCAAATACCAACATTACAAAAATTCCTTTTATAACAAAAACATTTCTTTTACAAAATATTGAAAGTTTGAACAAATAACTAATACAAAAATTAATAATTTTTATTTAACTTTAGTTCTAATTATGCTAGAACTTTCGTTCATGTTTGTAAAAACTACTTTAACTTTGTAAGCAAATATTTTGTTAAAAATTGTTGTTATAAAAAACACAAGAACAGTTTTTTTATAACTACAAAAAAATGGTACAAAGTTTCCCACCAAACTTAATATTCCCACGCCTGGTCCGACCTACGAATTTTCCTGGAGGGGAGACCCAATATAAAAAGGGCGACTTTCCGACGAATCTTCCTACTCTACTACTCTACTTCTGCTCAGACTCCGGCTTCAGCTCCGACCCAGACTTTTGGAATCCTCTTTTTTTGGACGAGCTGATCCAAATTTTGGTTGGGCTTCGGTGGGTCATCGTGGTCTCTGCTGCCGTTCTCACATTGGCAGTTTTCGCCGGTCTTAGTGGATCGTCACCTTCGGTCTTCCACGTGGACCCTCAACATCGCCAACCAAGTCAAATTAATTCAACACGGCCCACCGGCACTATCAACCTCGCAACGAGATCATCAACCCGACCTCGCTCTCCTCATTTACCACTCCCTTTTTATACAGGTCCAGGCGACCGTATTCTCACCTCCAAAAAAAGAATATTCAGGTCCAGGTGACCGAATATCATCCTAGTTTTCCTTGAAAACAGGTCCAGGCGACCGTTTTCAACCTTCCCCAATTCAAGTCCAGGCGACCGAATTTTCCCACCAAACCTCCTAAGGAGCCGAGTTCCACGGGAAATCAAACTCGGAGAGTTTCGAGTTAAGTGCGACATCCAATTATTAGTAAGTATAAATTTTTTTTAATATACCAAAATAACAAACCCTCTAACCACCCTTTCCTTTTCCACTCCCTCTTTTCATGCCCGATATGAGCCGATAAGAATTCAATGCTTCAGGCATTAAATTTATTTTATATTTTTTTTATTTTTATGAGACGAATGTGTCGGATTTCTTTGCAATTTTTTTTTGGAACACCACTTTTTTTTTAAGAATACATAAATAAAGAAGCCGACACCTTAGGGATTTTTTTTGTTTATTAGCGACTCTAGTGCGTTTAACTGGAGCCCTTTGGGTGACCGGATGCAACCACGAGAGTCAGTAGGGACGATAGGGAACCCCATCTTTTTTTTCGGTTAATTAATTCATAATATTTTCTTTTTCTTTACTTTTTCTAATTAATAATAATAATACGTATATATACAATAAAAATTCTTTTTTTTCCTTGTCCTACTAATTCCTTATAGAGATCACCAATTCCACATGTAAATTCTCGTCCTCTGTTTGTTTTTTCAGTGCTGGTAGTAAAAAAGGATAGGAGCTATTTTCGTCGTCAGCGACGCCCTCGCGAGCGAGCCGCCAGAGAAACAAAGGCGAACCTTAGTTCGTTTCACGACCCTGAATTCCCTCAGAAACCTACACTACAACCTCCTCCAGTCGAACCTCTCCCTTCCACTATTCGAGAGTACTCGCTCACCCACTCTGACTCCCCGATCACTTTTACTCCTCCCCTTTCTCTCGAACCTCTTCCGCCTCCTCACGAACTCTTTGCACCCACCAATCCACCAAATTTAAATTATAATAAAAATTTGTATTAATAAAAAAAGAGCACAATAAAAATTACTCTATTTAGTTTTTTTCTGGTAAAAGAGCTTTCTTTATTTTCCTTCCATCCTTTTCTTTTGAAGCAGGCCGCCTCCATTCGCCAACCCGAATCAACCTGTATGATTGAACGCCGTTTCACGATTCTGGGCACAACATACTTCGAGTAAGTATGTTAAATCAGGTCGTAACAAATTGGTGACAGCGCTATTTGATTGGAGCCCTGGACAGTGAAGGAATTTTTGGAAGGAAAATTTTCTTTTTCGATTTAAACTTTTATTTGACTTGTTCAAACCAAAAAAAATAGAATAAAATTCATTAGCATTAACAAATTCGTGACGGCAATTTTTACACAAAATTTTGTTTTCGGAAATATTGTTACTTGTTATGAATTTTTTTTTATATTAATTATTTTTTTTTACACTTTAAATAAAATATAAATCCCTACATTTCCTTCCCTTACCATCTCTGGCGACCGGAGAATTACTATTATTTTTACATTTCCATAAAACAAAAAATATATATATAATTTACTATTTATTCTTTTAGTGGAAAACATCGCGTTGGAATCACGGTCAATTTCATACCTAATAAATTGAAGACACAGGGAGATCGAATATGTAAATAAATTACACCAGGACCTTACCAGTCATAAAATCAAGGCGGGAAAATACTTTAAAGCGAAAAAATGTCTCGACAAAATTACAAGCATAATCATAAATAGAATTAATAGCGCGAAAAAAATAAATATAAAAATAAAACGCAAAAATAAAATAGAAATTATACACATAGACTAATAAAAAATATATATATAAAATAAAAACATTTAAATTTATTCTCTTGTTTTCTTTTCCTCTTTCCTTCTACCATACTTTTTTTTTAGTTTAACTTTAGTTTTACAAATTTTTAACTCTTATTATATTAAGTATTAATTAAGCTTTAAAACCTATATATAGTGTGGGATTCCGATAACGAGGAAGGAATTTTCTTGAATGCAAAAGCGATTGAATTTATAATCGCCGACGCCGACCAACAACTCAGCGAACCCGCACCCGAACTTTTACCTCACGAAAAAGAAGCCCAACAAAAAATAAAAAGAGCGGAGCGACAAAGGCGTCGCAGGGCAAAGAAAAAATTATTGAAAGCGAAAAACAAACAAAAATAATATTTTTATATATTTATGTATGCATAATAAAAAAAATATATAAGAGTATAATATATCTATCCATATAAAATAAATCTTGAGTTTTCTTTAACTAACCTCTGTTGCATGACAAACAAAATTCGTATAGTATAAATTGAATTACGATATATATATATATATATATATATATATATATATATATATATATATATATATATAATTTTAAGTAAACAAAAAATAAGTTAAACAGAATATTTTATTTCGTTTTTCTATAAAATTGTTCCGTTTTATTGTATTATCAGTAATGACATAAAACAATAAATGTCAGGAAAAACAGTTACACGAGCTCTAACACAGGATCTAAGCGAGTCAGGAAAACAGGATATTTTAGGACCTAGTTTAGTTAGTGATAGGAAACAAAGAAAGAAAATAGAAAAACCATTGGAGGCCATTACGAAGAAAATATACATATTGAAACAGAAGCAACAATTACAGAACAAATAAAAGAAAATATATCTTCACAAGAAGAACAAACACGACAACTTTCTATTAACCATAGCAAGGTATCTGACGAAATAATTGCAATCGAAGAAACGGATTAAAAACTGGTACAAAAAAAGCTTATCATTCTTTTATCAAAATTCGAGTACTCCCAAAAAGAATAGTTTAGACGACGAAGAGGAACAAGATAGCAAAGATTCCGATAGTGACGACGAAATTTTTAAAACAATACATAATAATAACAAAAGCTTAAATGAAATCAAAGAAATGGCGCAAAATCGCGATCGATTAACCCTAAACCACGCAATAGAAATTGTACCAAGATTCGATGGTGATCCCCGATCATTTTTTACATTTGTTGAAAATTGCGAAGAAGCTAAAGACATGCTTCCAGATAAAGCAGAACAGGATTTGGTCAAATTAATAAAAAGCAGATTAATTGGCGAAGCACGACGCGTAGTAAAAAATCAAGAATTTCGAACAATATCTGAATTATTAAAAACTCTTAGAGAAATTTACTCCCCAATCAATTCCATAACAGAAATAAGACAGGAACTTATAGGGATGCATCAACTAGATTTTGAAAACATTGTAGCATATGCGAACCGTGTAAGAGAAATAGGCGATAAAATAGTAGAAACTTATAAGGCATTAAACGAAAATGGTCAAATCAGCGAAGAAGAAAAATCACAAACAGAAACACAAATATTAGAAACGTTTTTAAATGGATTAAAACCAGAAATCGAAATAAGACTAACCAATTTGGATATAGAAAACTTTCCAGCAGCAGTTCAACAAGCATTACAAATAGAAAAAAAATTAAAATTAACCAACTATATCAGAGGAGCAACCAATGAAACAATGAAACAAGAAGACAAAATTAAATCACAAAAAATAAAAATTATACAAACAGAAAACAAATTTCAAATCTGCAAGAGAATCGGACACGAAGCAGACACATGCTTCCATCGAAATTCATGACAAGCACCAAATTATCAAACCCATCAGAATTATCAACCTCCAAAGTACCAGAACTATCAACCACCGAACTTTCAAAATTACCAACCACCAAACCTTCCAAACTATCAACCCTCAAAATTCCAAAAATATCCACCACTACAATATCACAATTATCAACAACCGAATTATCAAAACTACCAAGATCCAAGAAACTATCAGAAAAATCACCCACGAAACTACCAAAATCATCAAAATATTCATCCCACGAACTACGAGCAACTAAATTATGTCTCACAAAGAAATCAACCTCCGAACTATTATCAAACCCAGAAGAATCAAAATAATATACCTCAGCCTCAAAACTATCAACGCATGAACAAAACATTTCATTCACAAGTAATCCAATGTACATTTTGTAAGAATATGGGTCATTCTTGGAAAGAATGCAGAAAACTAAAAGCTAAAGAAGAACTCAAGGCAGAATTATTAGACGAGCTAAATAGGAAACATAATTTAAAGGGAAACGAGAATGTTCTCTCCAAATCAGGCGCGTAGAGGGAGACCAGAAATATGCGCCAAATAAATGTCACACGAACAATCGACACAAATTAGAAATAAAAACAGTTCACTTAGAAAAAAAAGAAGCTCCAATAATTAAAATCAACTCTAAAGACCTATACACTGAAGTAACTTTGTAAGGCCATGATATGGAGGATGATAATGTATTTTTATGGTGTGATATTTTACTATATTATTCTCTATTGATAAAAGCGAATCCTGCAATTGTTATGAACGATAAATGATAATGTATTATTGAGGTGTTATCAATCGTGGAATGTGTGATGTTTCTTGTATGTAACGCATATCGCTGGTGTAGGTAAATATGGAGAGAGGGGACTCGAGAGAATTTTCGAGGTTTATTCCTCCCAGTCACTCTTTTCCATTTTTGATTCGCATCAAGCAAGACGCAAGAAACCAAGCAGGCGGGATTTGAAGGTATGTTCCAAGTGCGCGTTTCGTGGTTTCCATTTTAAAGAAAAAATTTTAAAGTCTAAATTCTATTTCAAATTTATTAATATTTCAAATTTTTCTAAGAAAATCCGTTCGTTTTGTTTGTTGCAGGGCGGGTTCATTAAATTGACATGCAATAATTTTAAATACTGCGAAATTCAATATTATATAAAAACAATCTGGCATAATTCTAATATGCAATAAATCAAATAAAAGTTCTCTCTATTTTCGTTTGACATTTCCCTTCTTTCAAAATGTTTTTTAATCTCATTGAGATTTAATATTAATTGAAAGGGAAATGATTTCTAAGATCGAAATAATAAAATTAGAAATGAACTTTTGGGAATAATGCATACTCTTGCTTGAATTCAGAATGCGAAAAACTTGGACGAGCGATATGCGGAATGAATTCCGTAAAATTGTAATATTTCTATAATAATTGTGAATTGGAAATTTTATTATATTTTGGTGTATTTGTTGAATTCCGTTTTGACGCGTGCTAATGAAAATGGACTAAATTGTTGAATGTCTCAATTATGGAGCATGACGCTGCACGTATATTAGAATTTAAATGCAAACAGATTAATCCGGAATTTCAATGCAACAACGACTGTAGTTTTAAAGAAAATTATTAAAGTAAATAACATATGACGGATGAACCAAAAATTGTTCGTTGAAATAAATAAGAAATCAATTCAAAATCCTGAAATAAATACTCTTTAATTCTATCGGAAGTTAAAATAGGAGATAATATTATTTTCCCAAATTTCCGAGTATTTTATTACATCTACGGGGAAACATAAGAGAGTATGCAATTTGGGATACCGTGAGGATCAACAAACTTCGTGGCTTCAATCATCAACGGCGGAAGTTCCCGATGATTTTCATTTACAAGATCGTAGCAGCCGAGTATACGTCTATTGGATCAACAAGTGACGTCACCAGATTATACGGTCGGTGCTTTAGTATTCATAATAAGAGTTTATTTTTCAATATGGATTTAAATTAGGCCAACGATTTAAATATTAAATTTTTCTTCATAAATTAGAGTGATGGATTTATAATACGTGAATTTTGGAGTTGGTGCAATAATTGAATATTATTAGTGTTTTACTATTTTTTATATCAGAATATTAGAAATTATTTCATTGTGTAAAATATTTGTTAATCATGACCTTATGATATATTTTTATGAAAACTAATTAATATAAGATTATAACATTACCATTACAACTTTTATGGTAGATACACGGGCGAGCGAAAATATAATAAAAGAAGAATATATAAAAAGAGAAACTTTAATAGACGAAAATGATATTATAACCCTTTTTTCAAAAAGGGGAGAAAACATGAGGGAATCGGAATAAATTTACACGATGATGTTTCTAATATCGGTGTATTTACAAATAATTCACATTATAATATTCTATAAATTACTTACGGCGCGGGCCCAAATCTCGCGAATGGGATCGTTACTTACAAATGACCGGAGGAAAGTTACCGCGGAGGCGCGAGAGTAATCCACGCTCGATTTGGAACACTAAAACACGGGGGAGGGGGGGGGGCGCAATCACAATTTCAATACCACTGGTTACTCACAAAAACTGTTGTGCAGTCCGGCTGCTGGACCGGTAATCGGGTTCCAGAGGTGGCCGCTCCGGATGCGTCTCGACGGGGCCTGGATTCGGTGTCCTCGCCTCGGTGAATCCCTTGTGGACACCACCACTTAATGTCCGGTGGATTCCTGCGGGATCCGGTACTGCAATCTCGAGTCTCACGGAATTTGCTCCCACAAATCAAAACACTACGTTCGCGTTCACTTCAAAATGTCCTTAACTTGGCTCAACACTCGACAAGAGGCGATGCTCAACTCAGAACTCTATTCGGCAAAAGGCTTTCCTAGACTGGTGCTGAAGCGCGCTCTCGTTCGTCTCGTCGATGCTTCTCGAGTGGCGCCACCTCGGGGTCTGATGTCGGGGTGATCCGTGGAAGGAGGGAGAAGCGTTGCGGTCGCGCGGCCCGCTCGTACCGGCTTCTCCTTCGGAGAGGGAGCGAGAGCGATACTTGATCGAGTCAATCGGCTCGGCTTCCATTTGCGGAGAGAAAGAAAGAAAAGTCCCGGCGTCACTCGGCTCCGTCCGTGGGGAAGGAACTCCCGACGGCGACTGACGAGAGGAGCGACGGCGGGGAGGTATGAACCTCCATGAAGCGTCTCCCCGGTACGGCGGGCGAGAGCAGCGGCAAATAGGGGGAAGGATTCTCCCGGAACGCTCTCCCCGGTTGGAGTTACCGGCTCGATCTGTGACTACGTCACAAACCCCCGGGCCTGACTCGAGTACACCGTCGACAGAGGGGTGTACGAGTGTCATACTAAACGTCACTGGGGAGCACTACACTGGATCTGTCCATCGCGATAAAAGTCACTGGGGAGCACTTTACTTAAATCTAAAACACTTCACAAAGTCAACAGAGGCGCCTCCTTCGCCACTGGGAATGAATTGCCCTTAGGCCTATACAGTGAGGTAACTAAACAGCCATTAGAGGCACCGAACGCAAAGTCGAAAGGGGAAGGGGGGGGGGGGGGCACGCAACGAGAGAAAAAAAAACGAAAACGGTGAATACGCAGATTCACTGACGCATGTTCGAACGCTACGCTGAATCACACCAACTCAGGATCATGCCCACATATGGCAATGATCCTGTTCGCACATCACTCAAATCCATACTACAGAAAGATGTCACACAAGTATAAGCCCAAGAACCTGGCATCGCAAAGACATACCATCGCCACAACTCATAACCCAAAAAAAAACGAAATATCGCAATCATACTCGCTACTAAGATTAGAGTCGCAAATACAAGAAAAGCAAAAATCGCAACCAGGCGATACATAAAAAAGGGACATGTTCTACGGGTTACTTCCCTGTTCACCCGGGATAGCAAAATCGCCATCTGGCTGATACAGTGTGACTTCTAACTAGGCCTTAGTTTCTATCGCACGATTGGGATTCGCCTCTTCCAGTTCCATTCCTTTACAATCATCATACCAGCTACGACGTCGAGGAGGATGGAGAGAAGGATGGAATGAAGAGGAATCCGCGTGACAAAAGAAAAGAGGGATAGTACGATACGCAACGACAACAAAGGATTTGAGATGACATATGCTGATGCGGTCGATACATGCTCACGATGGGGTAGCGGCTATTTTCGCCGTGGGGCCAACTGAATGCAACGGGACAGCGGCGAGGAAAAGTCAACTCGCTTGATTTCCTATAATACTAAGATCCGCAGTGAACCACCCCACGACCTCTACTGCAGTACCGAATCTGCACGGTGCACTACTTCACAGCACTAGTGGCTACCATTTATGAACATGAATCAATGAGGATAACCTTAGGAGGTCTACTTGAAATTGAAACATTAGCCATGTCTGGAAGTATGTCCGGGCAAACTCTATACTCGGAGATTCATAGGCGATGGGATCACGTCGGGCTATCGAGGTTTCGACTCACATTAGGCGACCATTCGATAGACTTGGGGGGTCCTATCGTGTCATACTAGGCAGATTACGCAACTGCGAAGCGCATCTGCAATAGCATATTATACAACGGCGATAATTTCTGGGCCAACAAAACGCGAAGGGACAGCACATCCCTCGACTGTATTCTTATCGCGATTGATACTAAATTGACTCGACGAGGTCGCGGTTTATCGCGGCGTAGAAATTTAAGTACTCGAACCGTGGCTTAGCACATTGCCTGCGCGAATCAGCGCGAATTAACCTTGAAGTTATCAACTGCGTGCGTCGTCCGAGACGTACCCATGGGGCTGATAAAGTCGCGCTGTTTAGCGCAAAAACCAACGTAGGTTATCTAAATGCGCGATTTAGTGCAATATGAAGATAACGCATGGGTGACGTGACTAGACGTAATACAAAGTCAAGCAAACCGAGTGCATAACTCAAACTACGCGAATTCCAAGCCGGCTCTCGACGCAATGCACTACTACCACCACTATGAGCGTATCTCAGCACTCGAACATTGAATAGATCTACTGAAAGCCCGTTCGTTAGAGCGACAGATGGCCCAACGAAAACGCCATGGGACGACGACTTTTTTTTTCAAAAACGTATCGCAAAGACACAAATATTAATTAAGAATCTGCACAATTAGTCGTGAGCCAAACTCTAAATTTGCTCCCTACGCGAGTTAGCGTAGGTCCCGAATAAATTAACTACTAGTCACGACTTAGTGACTTTCAAATTATTGAATAGAACCGCGAGTTTACGCGAATCAACGTTACTCACATACTCAGTGTGAGTAAGTGCTAATCCCCAAGAGAAAATTTTTAAGGGACGGTTGCGATTCCCCGAAATCAAACTCTACCATATGATTTAGTGCAACTGAACTAACTTTTCTTACATCCTTTGCGGCCACTGGGGCACGCAACAGGAACTCACTCAGTATTGTCGGGTACTGAGCCACGACATAAAAAAATTATAGAGTCTGTGTATCAAATCTTAACGTACCATAGTCGGGGATTTTTTATTAGATCGGCTAATTACGTGTAAAAGTTGCAAATCGAAACACAGCAATATCGCTATTAGAAGCAATCGGAACATGGCTGACGACGACATGTCCTAACAAAAAAAAATTTGATCCATATTTACTATTTGAACGCGATGGACTGACACAAATCGCAAATGAAAATAAAAAAAACGCGGTTACGTTCCGTACGACTGAATGAAGCGACTTCATGTGATAAATGCTCGACTATTGGTGTTTAAGGTCGGTCGGGGGGGGGGGGGGGGGGGGGGAAGGAGATGACCTTCGCGGGTAGGAGATGACGGACGCGCATTATTGTCACCCTCCCGTTGTCTCCTCCCCACCAGCAGTCGCTGGCTGCATCGATGCGCCGGGTGGCCCCGTAGGCCACAGTTCCTGCACCGGCGTTCCGCAGCGGAGACGCGTATTGGCCCTGGGGCGGCCGATGCTGGGACAGCGTGATCGCGGCGGCCTCCCATGCGGGTTTCGGCGCCGCGCGGATCAAGATCGCCTGGTTCGGCGCGATCTCGACCACCACCGGGGATGGTGCGCGTTGCGGGTCGCTGAATCGGGAGTAGGGGCGGCCAACCGGCGTGCGACCTCCTGGCTCCGGCGAGCTCGTCCGGCACGCCGCGGCCCTCTCCGACGACGCTGGATGGTCGTTCGCGACCGGGATGCGACGTGCATCGCGTTGTTCCTCTCGGCCGGGCGGGCCTCCACCACGTTGGTGGTCCTCGCGGCGCGGGAACCGGTACCCGAGCGCTCACTACCACGCGGGGTAACGGCCGGGGTCCGGGCTTCCGGTGGGGGGAAGTTGGCCGGCAGGCGGATCGACATCAGGGCCGGAGGGGCGGCTCGCACGAAACGAAGCGGTGACAGGGGGCGCGGTTGCGTGGGGTGCCACGGAATCGTCGTCACGGGTGGGGGCGGAGGCCACGGACGAAGATTCGACACCTCCGCTGGTCCCATTAGGACCCGTCCCCGCCGACCCTCCCGTTCCTCCTGCCAGACCCACTCATAGAATTCCCCTACAGGGTCAGGGGCGGAAGGGGGGAGCCTCGGGGCGAATTTGCTCGCTCCCGGTGGGGTCCTTGTTCGAGGACGTCGGACATTTGGCACCCGGCGCCGACCACCGCAGTTGCGGCTACTTCAGCCGGAACGTAAGGCTGGGGTGGTGGAGTCACATTAGTGCATGGTACATTACTGCTATTTAAACCAGTGTATTATCCTCGGGGGCACTTTTGAAAAACATCGGGATACCTTACGGGATCGTAGACCATAACGTCGTTCTAATAATGGTGGGGGTGGGGAAGGCGCACAACTGGTCGCCACTCTGCGCGGACGACCGGGGCGCCTGCGAGTGGAAGTCGGTTCGACTGTCTCCGGCGGCCTTGCCGCGAGGTGGGCCTCGCCGTGGCGTGGCGCACGTGGAGTTTCACTCGGACAGGGGGGCATTTCTCTAGCTGGTTTCGGAGGTCGACCGCGGCGAGGCGGCACCGGGTCGGTACTCACCGAGTTCGAAATAATTGGTTTTGACCGAGGACCAGAAAGGTTCTCGTGTGTATTAGACGACGCGGTCCGGTCGTTTGTAGAATTACCCCCCTCGACGGGGGCGTGATACGTTTTCAAATCTTTAATATGGGCCCTAGGGTTCCGACGACTCTCGGGGTCGTCGAGCTCAAAGACAACGGGAGAGATTACCCGCAGAATACGATGGGGGCCGCTGAATTTGGGCGCGAGTTTGGCCGCGAAATTCTGGATCCCCGACGAAAGGAAACGGATGCGACGTAGTACTAGGTCACCCACCTGGTATTTTACTTCTTGGTGGGAACAATTATAATACTCTGATTGGCGCGTCGCGGCACGCTCAAGATTACGATGTACCCAATCGTGAATTAACGGTAGCCTCCTCATCCGATCACGCCAGAACGCCGGACCCTTAGGGAGCGTGAGCGGAGGAGGGGGAAGGTCAGTACGCAAATTCCTAATCGCTACCGGGTTGCGACCGTAATTCAGAAATGCGGGAGTCATCTTGGTCGATGACTGGACCGCGATATTCAGAGCGAATGTCAATTCCTCAAGGTGCGCATCCCAGTCGCGATGATCATGCGACACAAACGTACACATCATCGTCTTGAGGGTTCTATTAACCCCCTCGACTGGGTTGGCCTGTGCGTGGTAGGGGGGAGTTCGAGTGGAAACAATACCCAATTGACTAAAATGCGTCTTTACGTGCGAGTTATCGTATTGTTTCGCATTATCCGATAAAAAATACTTTGGGCAACCCCATCTATTTATCACGAGACTATCGAAAGCGGCCATTATAGCCGATCCAGTGGCGGCACGGAGGGGTTTCACTTCTATATATTTCGTGAACATATCCTGGAAAACTACCACGAATTGATTTTGACGCTTACTGGGGGGAAATGGTCCCATGACATCGGAACTGACTGTCATCCATGGACCTTCGGTCGTTCTCTCGCACGTGAGTCCCGTAGGGGCCTGCTGGGAGACTTTTTATCTCTGGCACTCGGGACAACGGGCGACGAACCTCGCGACGTCCTGGAAGACGCCGGGCCAGTAGAAGTCCTGGATAAGACGGTAATACGTCTTACCCACTCCTAAGTGGCCGGCTTGCGGACAATCGTGTGCGTCACTCAGGGCACGAGCACGCGAGTCCGCGGGAAGGACTAGCTTCCAGGCGTCGAGGTCGCATACGGCAGCTTCGATAATAGGGTGTGGTCGGTGGAAATATATTCGGTCGTCTTCGATGCGCCAATCGGGGTATTTCGAATGGAACTTCCGAATATTCTCCAGTTTCTGAGTGTACCACTTATCCTCTGTATCTCCAAGGGCGCAAAGGGCTTCATCAAGGTTCTGGTACATCCGCGAAAGAGCATCGGGCACCACGTTAAGGGTACCCTTCCTATGCTCGATTTTCATATCATAGGCCTGCATGGCCAGAGCCCACCGCGCAAGTCTGCCGGTCGGGTCCCGCAGGTTCCTCAGCCATTGCAGGCTGCTATGATCCGTTATAATTCTAAAGTGGGTTCCCTCGATATAGGGTATGTACTTCTTCACGGCCCAGAGGACGGCGAGGCACTCTTTTTCGGTGACCGTATATTTCCGTTCGGCTTTAGTGAGCACACGACTGGCGAAGCTGATCGGGTGCTCATTACCGTCCACCTCTTGGGTGATGACCGCGCCGATCGCGAAGTCACTCGCGCCCGTCTGGATCGTGAAGGGTGCATCGAAATTTGGGCGGGTGATGATGGGAGTATGGGTAAGAGAGTTACGGAGGGACTCAAAAGCAGACTGCTGCTCCGGACCCCAGACCCAGGGAGTGTTTTTCATCAGGAGTTTAGTTAGAGGGATACGATCTCGTGAAAAGTCTGGGAGGAACCGAGAGTACCACCCCACCATGCCCAGAAAGCGTCGTAGCTGTTTGAGATTAGTGTGGGGTGGAAATTCAAACACGGGTGCGACCTTGTCCGGATCAGTCTTTAATCCGTCGCGGTTCAGTACAAAACCGAGGTACTTCACCTCCTCCCGGAAGAATTCACTCTTTTCCAAATTTAATTCTAGACCGGCGTTCCGCAGACTGGTCAGGACAAGTTCTAAGTAGCGGAAGTGGCCCTCCTCATCGTCCGTGGCGATGATGATATCATCGAGGTACGCGAATACGTGGGGCTCCCACGCGGGATCGATGAGGCGGTCCACCAATCGCTGGAACGTCGCAGGTGCGTTGGTGAGCCCGAAAGGCATGCGCCTAAATTGGAACAATCCGCGACCGGGGGCAGCGAAAGCGGTGACGGGCCGTCTGCCAGGCTCTACCGGTACTTGAAAGTACGCCTGGCTGAGATCGAGCGTGGTGATGCACTGGGCATGACTCAACCCTGATAGAATCCGGTCCATCGAGGGAAGAGGGCATGCATCTTTCTTCGTTACCTTATTAACGTCTCGGAAGTCGACGCAAAATCGAAACGTCCCATTCGACTTCCGGACAATAACGGGATTGCTCATCCAGGGGCTCGCAGAACGCTCGATGATGCCGTCGCCCAGCATCTCATCGACTGCGTCCTGGGCCACCTTCAACATATAGGGGGAAGTAAACGAGCCTTCTGGCGAATAGGAGGATGGCCCTGTACGTCGATGGTGTGCTGCGTGAGGCGCGTTACACTGATAGTAGGGGTCCTATTCGCGGGATAATAGCGGTTAAGCAGCCTCCTTAGCCGTGGATCGGCTTCTTTGGAGGGGGGAACCAAGCCAGCGCACTCATCTACTGCTTGGGCCATTAACGGAATACTGGTGTCCGTTAGCGAGTGGGGGGTGCCTATTCGACTACTCTCCGAATTGCTATCGGTATCTAACTTGAGATCGAATAGCCGCATAAAATCCATACCCAATACACATGCATAGTGGATAGGGGCAACCCGCATGTCAAAATTCTTGGTTTGACCATCGAGAGTCATCGCGAGGGTGACGATACCGTCTAGGGGGACTACCGCCCCATTCGCCACCTTAACCTGTTCTTCGCTGGGTCTCAAGATCTGGGAGACATGCAACCCCTAAATATGATCGCGAAGCTCCCGTATCTACAAGGACCCTTATAACCTTTCCGTTTAAGGCAAGACCTAAGTGGGGACGCGGATCGGAGTCTACAATCCCAAGATTATTTTTACGTGATTCTATTGACGCAGATCTTTTATTTGATACTAGGGGAGTACGACGGGTGGAAAACCGCTGTGCAGCAGCTGAATAACCAGTAAGCGGGGTCTTTTTATCGGCAGTTTGGTTAGCCGTATCCCGCGACTGGCGGGGGCGTGAAGACCGGTGTGCTAGGGGGGGTCTCGGGGACACCGCCCCCCTTTAGCAGTTTCCCGACCTTTTACGCGCGCACGCCGGACAGTTATTTGCATCTCGGCCTGGGTAGCCGCAGATGCGACAGAAGTACCCCAATGGGTGGGGGCACTCGCGATACACGTGACCCGACTGTTTGCAATTGTAGCAACGGACGGGATTACGTGCCGGAGGTGACGTGGTCACCGGAGTTGGAGGTTCCCTCGGCGCCACGTCCATCAGACGAGGTAGCCTTTGGAACGGAGGCGTACTAGAAGTTCCCGAAGGTTTACGCGGCGATGGGGGTTTTACCGAAGGGGGTTGTTTTGGAGCTCTATTGCTCGCGGCCCGCATTACCGGCGCAGCTTCCTCTCCCATGGGGGAGGGCAGCTGCGAGGGCGCGGGGGCGGCGGATTCCTTCAGGGCCAGCTTGACGGTAGGAGTCGCAAGGGCCAGCTTTTCCTTTCCCCGCTTCGCCTTCGGCGTATACGCAAAAGCGGGGAAAGCCGATTGATTAACCGCGGGAGGGGGCCGATATACCCTCTCCTGATTTGCTGCCCCTTCCACTTGTCTACCAATTCTCAATAGGTCGGAAAAATCGTACACGGAGTCACGCTCGATTTTTCGTGCGAGACCGGGGCGCAGATTCTGTACCGCGATGTCTAACTGTTCCTCTAGAGCCGGGGGGAACGTAAGTAAATTAAAGAGACTGCGTAGGGAGACTAAATATTCCCGTATGGGCACCTCGGGCCCTTGGGTGCGCAGGGTAATATCCCTTTTGATGCTGGCTTCCAGGTGGCGATGACCAAAGGCATCGCGGAAATATCGCACGAACCCGGAGTAAGTGCTCCAACTGGCTTTTTCCACCCGGTACCAGTTAAGGGCCGATCCCCTAAACGATTCGGGTAGGGCGCGCAGGAGGTCCTCCTCTGTCAAATCCCGGCTGGTGACATATTCACCTAATTTGACGAGGAATTCTTCAATATCTTCCCCCTCCTCCCCTGAATAGCGTGGCCCATGCGTCCTCCAGTGTTCGATCGCGGTTTTGTGCCAACGAACGCTGGACATTGACAAGCTGGGATTGAATGACCCTCCTGCTTGTGACGCATTGCCATCGATGTGATGAGAGGAGTGGGGGTGGCCGACCCGAGTGCTATTATAGCGAGGATGGTGAGGCGATAAATCATAAGTGAGATCTGCCGGGAAGTGCACACTCGACGAACCTGCGGTTGAGCGACGAGGTGGGGGTTGGCGCGTGGCCAATGGACGAAAGGGGTCCAGCACTCGGTCGGAAAGGCTCAGGGGCCGCCTGGGTCGGGTCACGTGACCCACCTTGTGCAGGGTCATTCCCGATTAGCCGATTCGACGGGTTATAGTAGTTCACGGCACGACCCTCTGGTTGAGGGTCGTCTACGCGGCGGTCGTCGCGAGGGTGGGCTACGGACGCGTGATTTTTTCGACCGGCTGGGTGCGTGGAGGTGTCCGCCATCGGAAACCGGAAACTCTAATCCTCCCCGAACGAGATCGGGTCCCGATAGTAGGCGCGCGATCGATCCGACGGTAATCCGTGGGCGGCGAACGCGAAAGCTCCTAGGCGAGACGTCGGCGGAAGCTCCGCGTGACCCGGGTAGGTCGCATTCATCGAATCGCCCAAAACGGTCCCTATTATGGGACAACCTACCGCTTCGGACAACGTGTAGGGGGGTTGCTCACCGCGCCCATCCGCACTGGCGTTCCACTCGACCGGGGTATCCGGGAATCGCCGCAAAATGGTGTACCGCACCAGCCGATCCCGGATTACCTCCACTGATCCGGAGATCAGGAGCACGGCCTTATCGCATCTACCGATAAGGTCGCGTAGGTCGACGATTCGGTCGATCTCCGCCCGTATTGCCGAGATTAGGGCAAGGCTGGCGATTTGTCGCCCCGCCGCGCGGGAGGGGGTGACGTTAGTCGCAGTAGCCGAAAATGCCACGGGTGTCGTAGTAATGGACGGGTGTCCCGAGGTAGTGGTGGGGGTTACCACCGTTAACGTGGGCACCACCGTTGCCGGGGAACTACTGGGAGTGGACAGAAATGTATCCATTGTCCCGAAACGAACGATAAAAAGATGAGAAAAAAGAAGAAAAAGTTTGGACGCTCCTCAAGGTCACCGCGCATTTCGAGATTCTACGTCGAGCTGCCGGATTCGTAAATCGAACGACCTGCGGTCCAACTTATGCAAAAAAAAAACCAATACGAAGCTCAGAAAAAAAAAGAAAACTCGGCTTCGCTGATATGGGTTCAAAACCGGGTATCTGGCGCTAAGGGAACGCGTTACTCACGTTACCAAAAAAAAAAACCCAAAAGCAGACAAAAAATTTTTTTCAAAGGCAGACAAAGTAATTCAGGCCTCCGCGGACCGATAGCCAAAAGCTCTCAAAATAGGCGCAGAATAAGAGCAAGAGCAAAAGCAGAAACAACAAAAAAGTCACAAAAGAAAAAGAAGAAGGGGGGGAGGATTTTCCCCAGATGCCAAAACTTTTGTTTTATTTTTAGAGGCGCGCGACAGTTATCTGTCACAGCCGACGCCTCGACCACGGTTGCAATTATCCAAACGCGAGGGGATCGTGCATCGCGATAGGACGGGTGTTCTAGAAAATTCTTAGGGTCGCTGCACTGGTACATACAATATATATATATATATATATATATATATATATATATCAATTATATCATTTATATTAATTATCTTATTGCATAGTATATAAATCGAAATTTATTTCGACTCAATTGCAGGAGCTGCGTGCCTTTCTATGGTTTGCTGCAAGGGGAGGGGGAAATCCTGTACCTGAAATCGCGAAAGTCAAAACGAAGGAAAGTCAAAACGTGTTAAATTGAATATGCCAAACTAACTTAACTCTTCCGGGAGATTTGCTATTAAATCGAAAAACGGAACACAACCTCAAATTTTATTGAGTTCAAACTTCGTTCCTCACTATTATGAGACAAATTAAAAATTTTTCTGAAGTTTCCTAAAATTAAATTGAATCTGGAAAACTAGATCAGAATTGAAAAGAAAGTTAATTTTGATAAAAAGAATTCTAAGTTCCGTAACCGACTCTAAATAGCGAAGTAATATTCAAGTTTCAAATTACTAAATATTATAAACGAGTGTTGAAAAATAACTGGAAAAGTACGTTATTTATTTTCCGGTATTTTCTACTGGTTACTCACAAAAACTGTTGTGCAGTCCGGCTGCTGGACCGGTAATCGGGTTCCAGAGGTGGCCGCTCCGGATGCGTCTCGACGGGGCCTGGATTCGGTGTCCTCGCCTCGGTGAATCCCTTGTGGACACCACCACTTAATGTCCGGTGGATTCCTGCGGGATCCAGTACTGCAATCTCGAGTCTCACGGAATTTGATCCCACAAATCAAAACATTACGTTCGCGTTCACTTCAAAATGTCCTTAACTTGGCTCAACACTCGACAAGAGGCGATGCTCAACTCAGAACTCTATTGGGCAAAAGGCTTCCCTAGACTGGTGCTGAAGCCCGCTCTCGTTCGTCTCGTCAATGCTTCTCGAGTGGCGCCATCTCGGGGCCTGATGTCGGGGTGATCCGTGGAAGGAGGGAGAAGCGTGGCGGTCGCGCGGCCCGCTCGTACCGGCTTCTCCTTCGGAGAGGGAGAGAGAGAGATACTTGATCGAGTCAATCGGCTCGGCTTCCATTTGCAGAGAGAAAGAGAGAAAAGTCCCGGCGTCACTCGGCTCCGCCTTTGGGGAAGGAACTCCCGACGGTGACTGACGAGAGGAGCGACGGCGTGGAGGTATGAACCTCCATGAAGCGTATCCCCGGTATGGCGGGCGAGAGCAGCGGTGAATAGGGGGAAGGATTCCCCCGGAACGCTCTCCCCGGTTGGAGTTACCGGCTCGATCTGTGACTACGTCACAATATAAAGGCATCACCGAGCAACCTGTAACAACAATGGAGGTAGTTTTTCTAGAAATACTAGGAAGTGAAGTAGAATTCCACGTTGTCAAAAATAATTTCCCAATAAATACACCAGGAATTTTAGGATCAGAATTTTTACGTGATAATCAAGCAACAATAGATTATAAAAAACATTCTATAGAATGGAAAAATAATAAAGTATACTTCCATGAAGAAAAAATCATAATCCCGGCAAGAGCAATATCAACATTTTACGTAAATATAAAAAATAAAGAAATTAAATATGGATATGTACCACGCATTGAAACCGAAGAAGGCATATATTTAGGCGAAGCAATTATCAAAAACAATAACGGACGAGGATACCTACAAATCTATAATACAACCAACAAAAGTACAGAAGTAAAAATACCAACACTAGAAATTGCTGAAATAGAAGAAGACTTTGACATCTCAAACTTTAACGAACAAATATGCAACAAAAATAAAGTATTTACGAAAAACAATAAGAATATAACTAACAAATACCACAATGAATATCAAAATGAATACGATAACGAATATGAAAATGAACATAAAAATGAATATAAAAACGAATACACAAGTGAATTTGACTATTTAAACGAAAATGACGTCACAAATGAATATGATGAAATTGAAAAGAAAATATTAAACTTAGTCCTGAAACACTGTCCTAAATCTCTAAATTCTTCTGTGCATGAAGATCAAGATTTCTTCACAAACAATACTAAACTACTACTTGTACAAAGAAAAATACTAGAAAATGAAATTAATAATAAACCAGATCAAGTTAATTCCTCTGAATCGGGTAAAAATAATAAATCAGATCAAGACTTAACCCCTTAATCTAGTAATAAAATAAATAAACCAGATCAAGTTAATTCCTCTGATTCGGATAAAAATAATAAATCAGATCAAGACTTAACCTCTGAATCTAGTAATAAAATAAATAAACCAGATCAAGTTAATTCCTCTGAATCAGATAGAAACAATAAATCAGATCAAGATTTAACCTCTGAATCCAGTAACAATGAAATATCAAATGAAGAATTTCCCTTAAAACTAGAAACAAATAACGAATTGCATAATATAAAGATGAGTGAAGATGAAATCTCAATGAGAAAATTTAGAGATAGAAAACATAAACTAAATATAAAAACTTTGTAACATACAACGATTATTTGAAAGGAAGACATAAAATACTATCAGAATCACAGACAGCCCAAATGTACCACACACATACAATAAAAGAAAAAAAACGCGCTAAAGAAGTAAAAGAACTATTACGAATGGAACACTTAAACAAAGAAGAAAAAGAAAGTATTCAGACAATTGTTAATAAACATGCCGATACATTTCATTTACCTGGTGAAATAGTAACCTATACGGAACTTGTAAAACACAAAATTATTACAACTGATGAAATACCAATCAACACGAAACAATATCGATTTCCGCCTATACATAAAGAAGAAATAAACAGACAAGTAGAAGAACAATTAAATAGTGGAATCATAAAACCGTCGAATTCACCATATAATACACCCTTATGGATAGTACCTAAAAAAACAGATTCACAAGGCAATAAAAGATGGCGAATGGTTCTAGATTTTCGAAAATTAAACGAAAAATCAATAGGCGACTCATATCCTATACCAAATATAGTGGATATTCTAGATCAATTAGGAGGGGCTAAATATTTTTCAATATTCGATTTAGCCTCTGGATTTTTACAAATAAAAATGGATGAGCAAGACGCACAAAAAACAGCTTTTTCTACACCCCATGGACATTATGAATTTGATAGAATGCCCTTTGGCCTGAAAAATGCCCCAGCTACATTCCAACGACTCATGGATATCGTATTATCTGGATTAAAAGGAAATGAACTTTTCGTATATTTGGATGATATTGTAATATATGCTTCCTCACTACAGGAACATAAGATAAAATGTGAAAAATTAATGAATAGACTCAAACAAGCAAATCTAAAATTACAACTTGACAAGTGCGAATTTCTTAGAAAAGAAGTCTGCTACCTAGGCCACATTATCAGTGAAGATGGCTTAAAACCAGACCCAAACAAAATTAACTGCGTACAAAAATTCCCAATTCCTAAAAATCAAAAAAATATCAGACAATTCCTAGGACTTGCTGGATATTACAGAAGATTTATCGAAAATTTCTAAAGCATTGCAAAACCATTGTCAAACTTATTAAAAGATAATACACCTTTCACCTGGGGAACAGAGGAAAACAATGCATTTAATACACTACGCGAGAAGCTATGTAATGCTCCGGTATTACAATACCCAAATTTTAACGAACCTTTCATAATCACAACCGATGCCTCTGGATATGCAATAGGCGCTATACTGTCACAAGGAGAAATAGGAAAAGATAGACCAATATCATACACATCTCGAGTACTAAACGAACATGAAAAAAAATATGAAACATACGATAAGGAAGCACTAGCAATTTATTACGCAATACTACATTTCAGACCATACATTTACGGAAGACACTTCACAGTAGTGACAGATCATAAACCTCTCACATCATTTAGAACAAAAAAAAATCCAAATTCAAGAGTAGCAAAATGGATGTATAATTTATTAAAATTCGAATTTGACGGAATATACAAAGCTGGCAAATCAAACGTAAACGCGGACGCATTATCCAGAAATCCAGTAAAAGTATTAAAAATTGCAGAAATAAAAGCAAAAGAAATTCCCAATAATATAATAACGAGAATGATGAATAAAATGGGATGGAAATGAGCTGAAATCGGAAAATTTAATCAAGGAATAAGAGAGCCAATTAGAGTAAAATCACAAACAGATATGAAAGGATTAGGATATATAGGAAATAACAATAAATGGGATTATTGGAATGAAGTACAAGATATACAAATTTTTAAACCCATAGAATTCTTAAAAAGTAAACAAATTTTAAAAAAACATAACCAATGGAGAGAAAAAATATTACACCATCCAATATATAATATCAAAATACCTAAAAACCCAGTCGATAAAATAAATTATACGGGTCCAAGATATAATTTACCAAACAGAATTTCATTTTGCACCAAATGCAACCATTTGAACCATACTCTGGATGAATGTTTTGAACAAAAAACGGAACTAAAAACCTTAAACAACAATACACTGAAAGAAAACACCCGTGTTAATTATCTACCCGAAATAACTAATAAGGCAATATTTACTACACAAATAGATGAAAACGAAAACCTTATTTTGCGAAGGAGTACACGAAATACCAAAAAACCAGAAAGATTAGAAATAAATAATAACAAGAAAAAAAGAGATACTAGCAAACCCAAAAGAAAAACAATATACAAACAATCAAAAATACAAACAAAACAAAATAAAACAAATGAATTCGATATGATAAATTACGAGAACGAATACAACAATACTATAATTGAAAATTACGAATCAGAGATCGAAAAAACAGAAAGTAATAAACAATTGATGTTTAATACCCTCGAAGATAGCGAATTAGACTCTGATACAGACGAAGAAAATATTACGGAATATAATCAAGAATATAGAACAAGGAACGTAATAGAAATAAAAAATCATCTATATATGCAAAACGATAATTTCGCATATTTCATAACCACAATAGGACAACCTTGCGACAAAGGGACATCAACTTTAAACAACAGAAACGAACTATCTAAATTCGACAACGTAAAATTAAATGAAATTTCAATTATAACTAAAAATAATAAATACCATATCGCACTTCTAATAGTTACAAATATCGGAGAAAGTCAAATAACAGTATTAAAAAACATAAAAACAGTAATTAAATCTTTAAAAAAAGAAACAAATCATCGACAAGTAAAAACACTGAGCATATCAAAATCTAAAGAAATACCCGGCGTAGATTGGTCTAGCGTGATAAAAATTATAGAACACGAGTTCAAGAAATCAAACACAAAAATAATCATATGTAACGGTGTTAGGGATGCTGGCTACGCACATAGCCATCGTAACATAGACAATACTTGTCTTTGTAAGATCGACAAGACACACACACACCGAAGAGCCCGATTCGGCGTCGCACATATATTGCACACGTGTTGTAACTTACACTGGGAACCACGGGTTCCTCTAGCTGCAAGCCCAAACGGTCAAGAAAAGAATGTGCCACGCCGAAGCTCGAAGTAACACAATCCTTAATATTGTGACTCACACACGCACACAATAGCACACGTTCCCCGAATCGCCGAGGTTACCGATAAGTCAAAGGGGTGAGCGATTCGTGGAAGATGGCACGTGGCAAACAACAAGTGCAGGTGTCCATCAAAAAGGACGATGATCTCATCGACATCTACCATATAAAAAGGGCAATCGCATTGCCCGAAATCAGAATCGCCCCGCGATTGACGCCGTGAAGATCTCGGTGCAGAGTCGCCCCACGATTGACGCAGTGAACATCTCCGTTAGAGTCGCATCGTGAACAAAACCGAAAAGATCTCGCGCACGGGACTTAGAAGCTTCGCGACACATTAATCCGCGACTCTCCGCGAATCAATACCGGACTTAGTATTTATATACCCGGACGATCTGTACGACCTGTAGTTGGCATTTCCAAAAATAAATCAAAGTTATTATTACTAAATTCGTCAGTATTTCGTCACTTGGGGTGTCGATCCCCTTTATGCGGAAGATCCCAAAAACGATTCTCAGCTACCGAGAATCATCCCTTACAACTCCTGATCCTGATAAAAATTGCATTACGAAAAACATAAAAATCGTAACAGGTAAAATAACCTTATATAACCTTTATAAACTAAAAACCTTAAACAACAATACACTGAAAGAAAACACCCGTGTTAATTATCTACCCGAAATAACTAATAAGGCAATATTTACTACACAAATAGATGAAAACGAAAACCTTGTTTTGCGAAGGAGTACACGAAATACCAAAAAACCAGAAAGATTAGAAATAAATAATAACAAGAAAAAAAGAGATACTAGCAAACCCAAAAGAAAAACAATAGACAAACAATCAAAAATACAAACAAAACAAAATAAAACAAATGAATTCGATATGATAAATTACGAGGACGAATACAACAATACTATAATTGAAAATTACGAATCAGAGATCGAAAAAACAGAAAGTAATAAACAATTGATGTTTAATACCCTCGAAGATAGCGAATTAGACTCTGATACAGACGAAGAAAATATTACGGAATATAATCAAGAATATAGAACAAGGAACGTAATAGAAATAAAAAATCATCTATATATGCAAAACGATAATTTCGCATATTTCATAACCACAACAGGACAACCTTGCGACAAAGGGTCATCAACTTTAAACAACAGAAACGAACTATCTAAATTCGACAACGTAAAATTAAATGAAATTTCAATTATAACTAAAAATATTAAATACCATATCGCACTTCTAATAGTTACAAATATCGGAGAAAGTCAAATAACAGTATTAAAAAACATAAAAACAGTAATTAAATCTTTAAAAAAAGAAACAAATCATCGACAAATAAAAACACTGAGCATATCAAAATCTAAAGAAATAGCCGGCGTAGATTGGTCTAGCGTGATAAAAATTATAGAACACGAGTTCAAGAAATCAAACACAAAAATAATCATATGTAACGGTAAAATAAAGCACGTAAATAATACAGATAGAGAAGATATAATAAAAGAACTTCACTCAACACCAATAGGAGGACACAAAGGAATAAATAAAACGCTAAAAAGAATTAAACAAACTTATTACTGGGAGAATATGAAATCAGACATCGAAAAATTCATACAAACTTGCAAATCCTGCCAGCTAAAGAAACTAACAAGATTTAAAACTAAACAACCAATGATTATTTCAGACACACCCAAACAAGCCTTAGAAAAAATATCGATGGACATTGTAATTCCAAATAATAAAACAGAAGAAGGTTATGAGAACATATTAACAATCCAAGATAATCTTACAAAATACCTAATTGCAATACCCCTAAAAAAAGCAACGGCCTCAGACATTGCGGAAGCTCTAGTAAAAAGATTAATATGTACATTCGGAATACCTAAAACTATACTAACAGATCAAGGTAAAAACTTTTTAAGCAAAATCATGAAAAAAATGGCTAAATTATTCAACATAAAGCAGATAGAAACGACAGCGTTTCACCCACAATCGAACGGTTCGTTAGAAAGATCACACCACGTAATAAAGGAATACATACAGATGTAGAACAACACTTTTCGGAAAAACATACAGATTGGGATAAATGGTTAGAATTAGCAACATTTTCATATAACACTAGCATTCACGAAGGAACAAAATATAGCCCTTTCGAATTACTGTTTGGTAGAATTGCAAAATTACCTTCTAGTAAACCCACAAATGATGATACTGAAATCACTTATACCGATTACGTACAAAATTTAGCCTCAAAACTATATGATGTTCAGAAATTTGCACAACAAAATTTGAAATCCGCCAAAATAAAATCAAAACAATACTATGATAGAAATATAAATTCTATAACCCTAAATGCGAGCGATGCGGTCTTTTTACAAAAATATCATAAAACTAGTAAATTCGATGACGACTATCAAGGTCCCTTTAAAGTATTACAAGTTTTCGAAAATGGAAATGTAAAAATAAAAGTAAAAAACGAAGAAAAAGTAGTTCACGCAAATAGATTAAAATACTCCCGAATACCAGTCTAAATGGTGATCATCCTATTTTCCCTATCCTATTATAGTTAATAAGGCATGTACCAATATTTTATATAATCAAATGTATACACATGTACATACGTATATTACACATACAAATATACGTACCACACCATAAATAAGCAGCACAAATTAATCAAACAAAACAAAGAGGATGCTTATTTCAGTCAAAGAAACACCTGGAAAGAGAAGAGGAAAATCGAAAATGCAAATTATTACAATAATCTTGATCGTGACATCAATAATCCTGAAGTCATCAGCATTTATAGCCTTGGATTGCGGCTCAAAAACATCGAATCTATCATCAATATCCCTCTTAAAAATATAAGATTGCGATATAGAGAAAAAACACTTAAAAATCGAAAAAGTCAGAGCACAACTTTTACAAATCAAAGAATACAACGAAATAGAGATAATACAATGCAAAATAGACATAAATAGAGAGATAAACTATTGTGGTAAGCACTCGCATAGATCAGCTGTTTCAAATGGTTTAGCAACATATGTCCAAGAAGTCTCTCGAGAAGATTGTGAACATATGCACCGCACAGGAACCACAGTAATAAACCTTAATACTATAACTGGGATAAAACTGAATTTCATCCAAACTTTTAGTTTAACAATGGCAGGAACTATCCAGGTAGACGGTACATGTCGAGGAGTAGAATACGCAGACACATACGGTTCATGGAGCGACGTGATAGTCCAAGGAACGGTCAGAATTTTAATACAAAAATATAAAGCCAGAGTAAATTTTAACGAAAATAGAATATATTTAAGATCAGAAATTTCCTACCCCATAACAGATCACAGCTGTTTGGACTTAGAAGGAGATAGTACATATTGGAGTGTAACACCAGAGGATTTCTGCGGATCCAATAAATACGATGTCTTATATGACGGCTCAGTAGACAAAGCATACCATGAAGATAAAACAATAATTTACTCCCTAACAACTGAAGAAATAACATTTCCACTAACGTCTAGAGGAAAGAAAAATATTTGCGGATATGAATTATCACTCACAGAGCATCCCAAACTACTAATATTAGAAAATAAAAATGGTGGAAATTTCAAAAAACGACCAATTAATACAATAAATCTAGACATTTTCACTTATGTAAATTCGAAATTCGTTTTTGTTGAGAAGCACTTACGACATGAAATAAAACAATTATATTATGACGTACTCACACAAAGATGTAAACTAGAGAAACAAGTTTTACAAAACTCCTTATCATTAGCAAGCCAATCGCCAGACGAATTCGCATATAACATAATGAAGGGCCCAGGTTATATGGCAGTAGCGGCAGGTGAAGTTGCGTACATAATGAAATGTATACCGGTAGAGGTAAAAATAAGGCAAACCGACGAATGTTACTCACATTTACCAATAAAATATCAAGAAAAAGATATGTTCATGACACCAAAAACCAGAATATTAATAAACAAAGGCAACCAAATCACATGCAATGGTTTAGTTCCCCCAATGTATTCGGTAAACAACGTCTGGTATAAACTTCTTCCGAATCCAGTAGAAACAAAAAAAAAAACAGACGAACTAAAACCTCAAACGAAACAAACTTGGCAATATATAAATTTAGAACATTTAGCAACAAATGGAATATACAGTCAAGAAGATCTCAAAAAACTGAAAGAACACATAATGTTCCCAGTCGAAAAACCAGCAGTACTGAACACAATCGCTAGAGGTATGACCGGACAAACAACAAATTACCAAGGAACTGCCATAACAAATATGATTAACGAAAACACTATAACAAAACTGTCTAAATCAGCTACCGAGAAAATATGGAACAACTTTATGATATTCGGAACCACAACAGTCGGAATCATGGGCATAGTATTAATAATAAAGTTAATTAAAGGCGTTATTGACACAATAATTCATGGATACGCCCTACACAGCGTACGGTTGGTCTCTCTTTCTTATAGGAGCAATTTGGGATTCGCTAACAAATTTGCTACTTCACTTAGCGAAAGGAACTCCTAAAACTAACACAAAAAATGATAACATTGACAACGACAAAAACTATCAATCACTTCCTGAAATAGAACTTCAAGAAATAGAAGTTATTAAAGATAATGAAAACAACAAGCCAACAGCACCCTCAAAACAAAATATTCACGTACCGCGTACAGAAGTACTATATCCTAGACTAGAAGCGAATCACGTAGAACCATATGTAGAAACAAAAAACCATCCACAAGAAACAATGCCAAACAACATAAATATAGAAAATAAAGCGTTTACATTTAAAAAATAACATATATAATAAAACCTACTTATAACAAAAATAAACCATGCAATATACAAACAATACAAAATTTGTATTTCTTTCAACAGGAATAACGAGCAAAAAGAAAAATATCAAGTTGAAACACAAAAATTTCATGATGAACAACGCGCTTACACAGTATTTACTACTCATATATCTAAGTTCAATAACGGTTGGTAAAAACATAGAAAAGATACTGATAAATGAATGTGATGAATCGTTCAAAATAAATCGGACTTATTGTGAAGGAGACGAAATTAAATGGTCAGTCGACGAAAAACCACAACGTACACTAACTCCGGAAATATGTAGACAATTAAAATCAACAAGGCAATGATTCGTACAAATTTATGGAGAATTAGTAAACTACAAAACATAAAACCCTTGAAAATATACTTAATTCGAAATGATAGACGAAGAAGTGGGATTTAGTAAATACAAGACGCCAATTATTTCAGGAAAAATAAAATTACAACAACATAAAAACAATCCAGAAATCATAATAGACGTCAATATAGGAGAATACAAACATGGAGACTGCAGAGTATCAATTTGGCCACCTCCAGAATTCACCACAAAAAAATATATACCACCAGTAACAAATCTACCAACTCCAGCTATAAATCCACTAAATAATCAAGACATACCATCGTCGACCTTCTTAAGCATATCTTCAGCTACAAGAAAAATATCTAATGAAAACCTGTATAATAATCATACCACACACATGACATTAGTGGAACCGTCAGAAGAAACCATATATCATACCTCTCTAATAGGATATCTAATGATTGGCACCTACATAGTAATCATAACAATAGTATCACTAATAATATTACTAATAATCAAGAGAAAAACATGTATAAGAACGAGACAACCAATAGAACAAACCCTCAGCAGTTTCGATGAAAAAAACGAAATAGAACAAAGCCAAGAAGAACACATGTTACAAAAAATATAAACAATTAAGGAAGAATCATTAAGAAACTACCAGATTTCAACAATACAATACGAACCAATACAAGACATACAAACAGAAACCTAAACAACTAGACAGAAACTAAATAACTTATTTTTTATTCTTTTCTTACAACCCTTTAAGTTGCCTCTCGAGCCTAGTCCATAAGACCGGTAAAATATTACCCTACAATAATAGTAGAGATAGTGTGTAAAAATAGACAGAACGTTTATTTATTAATTTTCATCAATTATTTAATCTATTCAGCCAGACCTTTTATTTTCGAAACTCAGCAACTTAAAGGAAAATACATTTTTTTTCAAATCATTTGCATGCTTAAAACTAATCAACATTAATTAACCTTATCACATAGAAATTGCAATCATAAAAAAAATGTCTTTGTTGTTGTAAATAATAAAAAAAAAGCTTATATAAAGAAATTATCTACAGTGGAATGCAAACGACTGGGAAATGTACAAAATTACACCATCCAGGGGGAAAGACAATATTACATCATTCTGGAACACTTCTCATGGAAAAACAAAAGTCTATGTATAACATGTTACAACGAACTACCAGCTCAACAAAAATATAAATACAAAAAAAATCTTACAAACCACGGCACAATGGATAAACTGATGAACTTGTACCCAGAAATTTGCACCACATGCGAAAAACAATTAATAACAATGCATGATATACAGAAATACGGTTACTGTATGAATTCACAAGTAAATAAGGAAAATAATAAACAATCAATAAAACCACAAACCACGATCACGCAAAAAATCAAAAATTTATATCTGTCTGAACCAAGAAAATCAGATAATCCAAATTCAATGTGTGAAACCGAACCTCGCTTCATGTGTGTTAGAACTGCATTGCACTACGTCAAAGAAAATTACACAATAAGTAATACCTGTTACAAAAAACAACATATAAAAACAGGATACGGCAAAAAGAATCCACGACACAGACGCACTGAAATTAACAATTGTAACAACGACATATGTCATATATGTCAAGAAACGTCGCATTTTCCTAAATCATGCAAATTATGTCACAAAAAAATCGGAGTCATCATAAACATAGAAGATTGCATTCAATGTAAAAAATACCAAGAACTGGAAACGAAGTTGCAGAACGCAATAACCATCAGCACACCCATACAGGACGATAGTAAAACAGATGTTACTCAAGAAGAATCATGGGATTAAAACAGAAACGAATTCGCCGACAAATTTTCATAATACCTTAAGAAAATGAAATTATTACAAATTGTATTCACCTTAAGACCTTAAATAAAGATACAAATTAAACATAAATCTTTCTTCGAGTATAAAAGATTTTACCCAACGCCATAATATTTTATTTTACTACGTCATCCATTAGTCAGTAAGCGTTACGCCTGAGCCAAGTCATAAAGGCAGATAAAAATATATACCTGCATTTATCGTAGTCAACAGTCTATAGATCTATCACTGAAAACTTTCACAAAAATGATATTATCTAAAAACTCCACAACAAATTTTTTGTGTGTTTACACAAATTACAAGTATCCAAATTTTATGTCGATAAAACCAAGCATGTCAATAATACATCTCATAATTTCGAATTAATTAAAATAACAAACGTAAACCCCTCAGAATTGTGTACAGTCGTTTTATATTTTTGGGCGATCCAAGATTTCTTATTAATGTGCAATTCACAATTAACATTTTACCTGTACATTTTTGAAATAACACACAAATATACAACGCTTAATAATAATAAATACGTAATAAATATTATAAAGGGCATATAACCAGCTCTATTTAACGCAGGAAAATGTATTATCCACTCAACATATTTCTGAGTGCGATAAAGCTTCGAGGGAAAGACATCTGGGCACACATCAAAATACACCAAGAAAATTGTCATTCAGCAAGAGAAATGCTATCAACTAAGGAACAATTTTGGACATGTAGAGAGTGTTATGACCTCCTACCAATAGATGAAAAAGTCAGGTTCGAAAAATTGACAAATGTACACATTACCACAGAACAAGGCGTTACAATACAATGCGCTTTTTGCCAAGAAAATATACTAAACACTAGGCCAGCCGTACAGTGCCTCAGATGCCATAATGCACATGTTTACAGAATCAACGAACAAATTAAACTGGAAGAAATAGACCCACCTGTATTATCTGGAAAATCTGTACACGAATTCAAACGTCGACAATGGATAGAAGAACTCCTTATCCCGGACCCGCACAGCGAAGACGAAGGATATGTCGGTTAAAGATAATTTTTATATCAATGTAACGAGATGTAAATAAACAAACGAAAATGCACAAACACTAAACCAAACATTTTTTTTAACTTCTACTAAAATCCGCACATCCACATAGAGTCCTCATAAAGTACTAACAAACGAACGACGTGACGAACATACCAGCCTGCCATAAAAGGGACCCAAACCCCACCATAACTAACTGCTTTCTAACAAATGAAATAAAAATAGAAAAGAGAGAGAAAAGATACCTCGTACTCACACAAATAACGTTCTTTTTTAATAATCGAGAGATATTGTACAATATTAGATTTTATACACAATATATATATTTAATAACAATAATTATTTGAATGAGTTTGCATGTGCATGAAACAATATTAATAAATGAACTATATTTTGACACAACAATTGAATATGATAACCAAAAGAAATGTGAAATATTTACCAAATATATATCAAATGTCATTAACAACAAAAAGAAAACATTAGAAAACGAAAAGAATAATGAAATCAAGCGGGAAAATTCGATATTGTAATTTCCAACGAATCTAATCAAAATAATATTTACAAATAAATGATATTTCGCCGTTAAGTTAGGCTTGCCATAGATCAGTGGAGTGCGAATATCATATCCTAGTTAGATTATGATGAAGTAAAGTGCACAAGTGACAAAGGAAAAACCCGCCGTTAAGTTAGGCTTGCCACAGTATAGTGGAGTGCGAGATGTCATGCACTTGGAGATTCGACAAACCTAGTTTGTCTCATTTGAAAGTCATTTATCTTAAGATTTTTAATTACAAATAATAAAAAAAAAAAATATACAAAAAATATATTATCAGAATAATAATTATAACCACAGACATTTATTCAGTTTTTCTTAAACCGTATTTTAGTTCAACCTTGCTAAATTACAAAAAATGCACTATTTCAATTTGTCAATATGTTCGACTAAAACACTCTGCGACAAAAATTAAGCCATATATTTAACAAACTACATTTATCTATTATATCTATACGAAATTAGAAACATTCAATGTTACAACTCATAATCAATACGGAAAGTTCATCATCAAGTAAATAAGAAGTGCATTTTACATAAATAGTATACTGCCTAGCTACTTTAATGCCGTAAACTGTCAATTCCGATTCACTACTAAAAATATAATTGACCATCAAAAGTATTCTCTTATTACTTATTACGCAAATATCAATATGTCATCCGTTAGAAATAGTCATACACTATAAACACATATATATCATAAAAAAAACATAGATATAACTCATGTATAAACTTCAAGAATGAACCATCATGTAAAATATTGTAATTTCTTCAAAGTGATGTACTATCACTAACAAGCGAAATGCCCAACTATATTGCTTTCATACTATTCTTGCAACAATACCTATATTAGTATTAAATGTGTAATACTATAATGTATCGAAGTACTTTAAATACTACAACAAATCATAAGATTAAGAAACAATACGATCGATCCAATACAACTTATTGCGACAATGTTCTATTCTTAAGAACCCACGAAAGAAATATTACAATGTAAAATATAAATGTACTCGAAACCACGACAATACAGCACATAATAGAGGTTGTAACATTCAAAGCGCAACATATCACAATGTCATACATTTCCGCTAAAATATATTATAGACGCAATTGTAATTAAAAGAATGATGAATCAAGTTAACAGTCCATCTACTTTTCTGCAAAAGTTGGAGGACCAACTTCCAACTAAGAGGGGGGGGGGTGTTACGTCCCACGTAACTAGGATATTGCGACGAAATACATTTTTGGGAATCCCCGAATATATGGGAATTTACTAACAGCGCCGATATACAACACACTAACCGAACTACAATGTATTTTCATGATTTGTAAAACCTACCATACCGACCTCAAAAGATAGTTATACAAGACCGAAACCGTAGAAAATCGACCTCCTCCCTAGGTAACACGATGTCACCATAAAAACTTAAAGATCGGAAAAGAACAGGTCTTTCTCTGCCCACAAATAAGTAAGATTCCTATATTATCAGCAAAAATTAAAATTAAGTAAAATATACAAAATTGCATCAGTTTGTTTGTTAAATTTTTCTTTAATATATTTTCATAAAAACAAATTCCTATTTCAATATTTATAATTTTTTCCACACACGAAAACTTTTCTATGTTAAAATATAAAAGTCTTAAAAAAGGCATTCTCAAGCCGTACACGCACCGACACCCAAAAGTCATAAACTTAAAAAAAGAGGAATTTCGAGAAAACACTTTCTCAAGGCAAAGAGAATGACCTTCTTTTCCTATTTTTAGTTTTTGTCCTCGATAAATTATAACATTTAGAATTACGCAACAATATTAATTCCTATTTCAAAATTTAACAATATTTTTAATAAAACAAAATATCATTAAATTAAATCGTTTTAAATATAAAAAAAACATAATGAGTGAATAAATAGAGAAATCAATTAAAGTCAATAAATACAAATTACAACATTAATATCGTTGCGTAATTGAAATGTTAATAAATAAGTTTAAAAACCAAACCATTCTTTAGTAATACCATTTATCAAAATTAAAATATGTACACGAAAATGTAAATGAAAAACAATATCTTAATAATATTTTTTTTATAACTTTGAAACAATTGTACACAATCATTATTTTATATAATACAATATATAATATATACAGGGTGATCCAAAAGTCCCGGAACAGCAAAATATCTCAGCGGGAGTGCATTTTCGAGGAAAATGTTTCAGATAAAAGTTTCAGGATTTTTCCCTGGCTATTTAATGGCGATATTGAATTTGACCTTGAACATGACCTTGAAGGTTATTTCAAGGTCAAGTTAATTTTTTTAAATGGGAACCCCTATTTTTTTCACGGATTCGGAAAGAGCACAAAATTTTACGTCCGAATATGCTATGGCCGTTTTTTTCGGCAAGGTCATTTCAAGGTGAAACTTAAAACTCCCGTGACGGCGAAATATCTCAGAGGGTGTGCATTTCTTTGGAAATTGTTTCAGACAAAAGTTTAAGGATTTTTCCCGGGCTATTTAATGGTAGCACAGAATTTGACCAGGAAAAATCCTTAAACTTTTGTCTGAAACAATTTCCAAAGAAATGCACACCCTCTGAGATATTTCGCCGTTACGGGAGTTTTTAAATTTCACCTTGAAATGACCTTGCCGGAAAAAATCGATCATATCATACTCGGACGTAGAATTTCCCGCTCTTTCAGAATCCATGAAAAAAAATAGGGGTTCCCATTTAAAAAAATTAACTTGACCTTGAAATAACCTTCCAGGTCATGTTCAAGGTTAAATTCAATATCGCTATTAAATAGCCAGGGAAAAATCCTTAAACTTTTGTCTAAAACATTTTCCCCGAAAATGCACTCCCGCTGAGATATTTTGCTGTTCCGGGACTTTTGGATCACCCTGTATAATACTCAAATCAATTCTACACAACCAAGCACACAAAACTTGTAAAGTTGATACAAACAACGAACGAATAATTCTAGCAATAAATAACTGACATATAATTAATAAAAAATTGAAGGCGAACTCAAATACCAACATTACAAAAATTCCTTTTATAACAAAAACATTTCTTTTACAAAATATTGAAAGTTTGAACAAATAACTAATACAAAAATTAATAATTTTTATTTAACTTTAGTTCTAATTATGCTAGAACTTTCGTTCATGTTTGTAAAAACTACTTTAACTTTGTAAGCAAATATTTTGTTAAAAATTTATTGTTATAAAAAACACAAGAACAGTTTTTTTATAACTACAAAAAAATGGTACAAATTTTCCCACCAAACTTAATATTCCCACGCCTTATCTGACCTACGAATTTTCCTGGAGGGGAGATCCAATATAAAAAGGGCGACTTTCCGACGAATCTTCCTACTCTACTACTCTACTTCTGCTCAGACTCCGGCTTCAGCTCCGACCCAGACTTTTGGAATCCTCTTTTTTTTACGAGCTGATCCAGATTTTGGTTGGGCTTCCATGGGTCATCGTGGTCTCTGCTGCCGTTCTCACATTGGCAGTTTCCGCCGGTCTTAGTGGATCGTCACCTTCGGTCTTCCACGTGGACCCTCAACATCGCCAACCAAGTGAAATTAATTGACTGAACCGGAACACGGCCCACCGGCACTATTAACCGGAGTTCACCTCGCAACGAGATCATCAACCCGACATCGCTCTCCTCATTTACCACTCCCTTTTTATACAGGTCCAGGCGATCGTATTCTCACCTCCAAAAAAAGAATATTCAGGTCCAGGTGACCGAATATCATCCTACTTTTCCTTGAAAACAGGTCCAGGCGACCGTTTTCAGCCTTCCCCAATTCAGGTATAGGCGACCGAATTTTCCCACCAAACCTCCTAAGGAGCCGAGTTCCACAGGAAATCAATCTCGGAGAGTTTCGAGTCAAGTCCGACATCCAATTATTAGTAAGTATAAATTTTTTTTAATACACCAAAATAACAAACCCTCTAACCACCCTTTCCTTTTCCACTCCCTCTTTTCATGCCTGATATGAGCCGATAAGAATTCAATGCTTCAGGCATTAAATTTATTTTATATTTTTTTTATTTTTATGAGACGAACGTGTCGGACTTCTTTACAATTTTTTTTTTGAACACTACTTTTTTTTTAAGAATACATAAATAAAGAAGCCGACACCTTAGGGATTCTTTTTGTTTATTAGCGACTCTAGTGCGTTTAACTGGAGCCCTTTGGGTGACCGGATGCAACCACGAGAGTCAGTAGGGACGATAGGGAACCCGATCTTTTTTGTTCGGTTAATTAATTCATAATATTTTCTTTTTCTTTACTTTTTCTAATTAATAATAATAATACGTATATATACAATAAAAAATCCTTTTTTTTTCCTTGTCCTACTAATTCCTTATAGAGATCACCAATTCCACGTGTAAATTCTCGTCCTCTGTTTGTTTTTTCAGTGCTGGTAGTAAAAAAGGATAGGAGCAATTTTCGTCGTCAGCAACGCCTCCGCGAGCGAGCCGCCAGAGAAACAAAGGCGAACCTTAGTTCGTTTCCCGACCCTCAATTCCCTCAGAAACCTCCACGACAACCTCCTCCAGTCGAACCTCTCCCTTCCACTATTCGAGAATACTCGCTCACCCACTCTGACTCCCCGATCACTTTTACTCCTCTCCTTCCTCTCGAACCTCTTCCGCCTCCTCACAAACTCTTTGCACCCACCAATCCACCAAATTTAAATTATAATAAAAATTTGTATTAATAAAAAAAGAGCACAATAAAAATTACTCTATTTAGTTTTTTTCTGGTAAAAGAGCTTTCTTTATTTTCCTTCCATCCTTTTCTTTTGAAGCAGGCCGCCTCCATTCGCCAACCCGAATCAACCTGTATGATTGAACGCCCTTTCACGATTCTGGGCACAACATACTTCGAGTAAGTATGTTAAATCAGGTCGTAACATATGTATGGGTGTTCAACCTGTAACGGGAGGGCCCCCTCCTAACCGACTCCGTGCAACTCTTTGTTGTGATTATATCACGAACAGTATCTATTTTTTAAAAATGAGAGCAAGTGCTGGGTCAGTATTTCCTGTACTGCTAGTTTCAGGTGGTAAAGAGTTTTGCGGCATTGCCGAATGCCCGATGACATTCCTTTCTTCTTGATTATCCGTGAAATTAATGAGAGGCTCAGCATCTGAGTCAGTATCAGTTGTGAGTATGGCTGGCACTGGTATTTCTGTGGCAGATTCAAATGTTGGACTGCAGTGAGCGAATACACGTACTGTCTTGCCATAAGCTTTAGCTTTATAGAAACTTGTGCATTTCGGGTGAAATGCACTATCACAGCGATCACAAAAAACAGGATTTTTTACTTCACTATTAGCACGTTTACATGGACCTTACATATAAATACAGGCATGATCGAACTCGTAATGTAAAAATAAAATATTTGTTAAAATAAAGTTGTGAATCAAAGCCTATTTACATGCAGAATGTGTAACACGCATGTAATTATATTCCGAACAGCGTAGAAAATATGATTCAAGAATGTTTTGTTTTTAAATTCTATTCACAACAATACTGAAATGTGGACGATACGAGAAGAAATAATTAACTTTGAACAACCGAATCCCTTTAAATGTCTATGTAAGTGCGAGAGAAACAAGGCAATACACAGCTATACACTGCTGATTACCGTACACGTGTCACTCGTATAAGACACTTACACATACCCCACAAATTCGTAATGAACCGTAAATCAATGGATCGAAGAAATAATTTGGCGATTCACTTTTTCCTTTTTCACAGCTTCCATGTGGAATCAAGACAATCCCATCTTTAACAGACTACTCACACCACTCACTAACAGTACTTGACCAAATTTTTCAAACTAAAATACAGATAGTAGGCGACAGGACAAGAATTTTACAGAGCTTCGCTGAATACGACTCATAGAGAGAAAAAACCTACTTAAATTAACCCTTTAACGTCTAAATCTACAAAGTTGTTTCATGAAGTATGATACTGTTTTTAATTTATTTATTTAAACCCCACAAGAAAAAATTATCATCGGTAATTTCTCATTGCCCAAAATTCGCTCTTTTCTATGTTCTTAGCTTAGAAGAAATTTATATATTTAAAATTACTATATCACAGATAGTATATTTGTGCTAACTATATTCGCAAAAAGTTGTGAAATCCCCCAAAAAACACTTTATGTAAACAAACCTCGCCAAATTCTTATTCTACAAAAAAAAAAAAATGAAATCATGTAATAAAGCCAAGTTCTTTTTATCGAACGAAAACATTGTCTAATGCTACTGTTACGGATGCTGGCTACGCACATAATAGTACTCGTCTTTATAAGATCGACACGACACACACATCGAAGGGGACGATTCGGCGTCGCACATAGATTGCACACGTGTTACAACTTATACGGGGAACCGCGGGTTCCTCTAGTTGCAAGCCCAAATGGTCAAGAAAGGAATGTGCCACGCCGAAGCTCGAAGTAAGACAATCCATAAGATTGTGACTCAAACGCACACACAACAGTACACGTGCCCCGAATCGCCGAGGTCACGAATAGGTCAAAGGGGTGAGCGATTCGTAGAAGATGACACGTGCTAAACAACAAGTGCAGGTGTCCATGCAAGGTGTCTATCGCGAAGGAACGATCATCTCATCGACGTCTACCATATAAAAAGGGTAATCGCATTATCCGAAGTCAAAGTTGCCCCATGTATGATCGAGTGAAGATCTCGGGTCGGAGTCGCGCCGTGAAGATCTCCGACAAAGTGGCACCGTGTACGATCCAGAGAGGATCTCTGAGGCAGAGTCGCCCCGCGCACGTAACTTAGCACATAGCTCGACGAATTCGGTTCAAGACTCGGAAACTTAGACACTTCACGGCACGTTAATCCGCGACTCTCCGTGAATCAACACAGGACTTAGTTCATACACGCCCGCTCTTTCTGATAGTGTACGACTTACGGTTGGCATTCTTTTCAATAATAATAAAGTTATTATTCTTAAATTTACCGCTATTTTTGTCACTTGGGGTGTCGATCCCCTTTATGCGGAAGATCCCAAATAAACGATTCTCAGCTACCCAGAATCAATCCTATAACTCCTGATCCTTGAGAGAATTCAATAAATTACGAAAACATAAAAATCGCAACATAAAAAATGGTGGCAGCGGTGGGATCTGCAAGTGACTGGTGAATTTCAAAATAACTTTTCAAGTACGAAGAAAATCAGAACGGGTAAACGGAGTCCAGTTCACGTAAAATAACTTTCCGTACAGAAAGTTGTGAATGGACACGAGCTGTTTCGCGACTCAGCTATCCAGGATTCATTGCTCCAGAACGCGGAGGAGCCCTTATCCAATTCAAGATTCACGAGGGCGCTTCACTAACCTAAGGGACTGTCCGTAACTTGAGGAATCTCAACGCATCAGATAGAGCAGAGAAGACATCGTGGACGCTGATAGCCTACTTCATGAGTAGGCTACTTAAGTAAATATACATTTCTGTACAAATTTTATCAAAAAAAAAATAAAAAAAACTTTGGAATAATTTATCAATCTTTTGCTCAGAATCATATTTAAATTTCACGAACAAAAGAGAGAGAAAATACGATTGTTGTGAATTTTATGAACCTTGAAATATTGTTGAGTTTTAAAAACTATTACAATTCATTTTGAAACAGTATTGTAATTCATTTTGAAATGCTAGTTCAATTAATGATGAAATACTGTCACAATAAACTTTCAAATATTGTTGTAATTAACTCCGAAATATTATTTTAACTAACTTTGCAATATTATTGAAACTAACTTTGAATATTCTCAAAATTACCATTTGATACATCCCGCGAACATTTTTTAACAAAAAAAAAAGGGAAATTTTGAATACAAAAAGGCGAGAATCGGAGATTAATAATAGCGACTTTCGAAACAATATAACAAAATTGGGGACAATAAAAGCGGAACAACGACAAGCGGTAGCCACCAAATGGCCTCCACGTGTCCGATATATGTAGTAGCACGAGCACCACCAATTGCGGAAGCAGTGAACAGTGTGACGGAATTTGACGGCACCCGCGAAAACTTCTCAGACTTCGAAAGTGCGTGTCGCGGCGGATTCACATTATTATCGGTCGACGAAATATGATCTATTTACTTATGATGAGGAAAAAGATAACCGGGAAAGCGAAAATTTTCTGCGAAAAGATTTCAACATACGCGACAGTAGAAGCCTTTCTTGCCAATCTAAAATCTGTATATAGCATTTCTAGTGATCCGCTCAAGTCGCTAGTGGGATTAAAAAATACTTACCCCGGACCCCGCGAAAGTTTAGAAGATTTTGGTTACTGTTTTTTTACGCGATTATCGCGCTCTCGAGAAGGCCATAAACTCGTTGAGAGATTTTTACGAAGTTGCCGGTCAGAGATTATTAACTTTGGCAAATCGTGACGGAAAGGACTATTTTATTTACTGTGCGAAAGGCCCTATGGAAGTACGCCTCACGCAGCTGAATCCAAATACGCTCGAGGCTGCCGTAGAACACGCTAGAAAACTAACTGAAAAATACAGCGCGAAAGGCGCAGGATCCGATCCTACCGGCTAGGACGTTATGAAATCGATCCTGAATGGCGAAATTATAACGACATACAGTGCAGTTACTGCAAAAGAATAGGGCACTTTCGGAAACTATGTCGGACTCTATAAAATAGGGATTTCGATACCCTGAACACGGAGAGATATTGCATTTGGTGTGATCGTATAGGTCACATCAGAGATAATTGTCCCACGCAAAGATTCAATCAACAAAAATGCGAGTTTTGCCAGTGAATGGGTCACGTCAGTGAAACATGATTCTTTAGAAACGGCGTAAAAAAAAAGATTTCCGAAGGAAAATTTCAGGATAGGTCAAAAAATAGGTTTGTAGAAAATAACCAAACCTCTTTTAATGACGATCGCCGGGACGAATCGAAATTCCGGAATAGGGAAAACCTTCCAAGTTTTTCTGGGAATCGTTGATTTTCGTGAAATTGTCATTCGTCTCATCGGACTAATGATAGATGGCAGAGAAATAAATACGGGAATAATGAAGACACCGATAAACGAGAAAACAATTCATCCTGTAGTCAAAATCATCATTATTTAAACTCCAAAGGCGCTCGACAGAAACAAGCAATGTCGAGCGACGCCCGAGACAAAAACTCACATCGGAAAATGCGCGCCGTAAAAGCGGAACGGCCATGGTCCATTTCGGAAATGGAAATATTCTTGGTCGATTCCGGACCAAAAATAAATCTTATAAAACTGAATAAATTACGTCGAGATCTGTATCCCGATCAGGATATAAAATTTGATTTAAGGTGAATCGGCGAAGGAATAATCGGTACGCTAGGTTGTGCGGAAGTACAATTTAATGAAGAAATCATAGAGTTACAAATAGTAGAAGAAGACCTATCCATGAAGATGGAATCATGGGGAATCCTTTTTCCGAACTCTGGGAGCAAAAATCTATTACGAACAAAATTGCGTACATATAAGAAATGATATGATCCCATTTATTAACGAAGATTTCATACGTATTTCGCCAAGAAGTCGCAGAGTAGTTCGTGTGGAAGTTCTAAAGAACTTAGACTTCGGATTTGTACCGAAAGTCAACATCTGCAGTGGTTTATTTTTTGGTAATGCCCTAGTAACAATTCGCGATCGATACGCATATCTTTACGAAGATAATCGGAAAAAACAAAATCACGCAAAAATACAAGTGGCTATGGGACGTGATAAACAGAGAAATGACGATGTTTTGAAGCGGATAAATGTGGGCGGGTTGTCGGACGTGGGAAGGGAAAAGGAAAGGAAACATGTGGAGAGAATCTCGTCTCGTGAATACGCTCACATGTTTTCATCTACCAAGGGGAAACCTTTAGGCTGCGACTTCCGTATTCAAACACCGCATTTTCATACCACAAACAATTGTTGCCTGATACGCTCTAAACGCGTTACCGGCACCCCCACGGCTATTGCTTAAAAAACGAAAAATGCAGCGATAAAATGGAACGACCAGCTCAAGGCGCGGATTCGATTAAACAGTCCTCGTCTCCATACGACTCTCCTGTCTGGGTTGTCCTCTAAAGACACCAGGCCCTACGGCAAAAATGCATGGCGTTTGGGTTATCGATTTTCGCAGATCTCAATGAGAAAACAATTGGAGATGCTTATCCAATTCTGAAATATTACGGACGTTTTGGACCAATTTATACTTCCTTAATCAAATTGCAACAGTTAAACATGAGCCCTCCAGAACTAAGAGAATACACTGAAAGACCAGCGATTTTCTTCTATTATACTGTGCCCGAACATGTACGTGCATTTTCCATACTGGAATCCACATCGGGAATTCGGCCCCCGACGAATAACATCCTTAATGATAATTCGCCCGACATTTCAATAACAAATATTTGCGTACAAGAGCATAGTCCTTACAGTTTTTAAAACACAATTTTATCACAATAAAACCGGAAAATGCACACTCCAAACGCCCCCCCCCACCATCTACATCTCGATAGGCCTACACTATATCGCACTCTTGACCGGTAGTACATAGGCATGTGTGGTTACTATCAGACGCGGCCGCTAGGACCTACGTCATCGTACGTCCCAACGTCTCGCACGACGATCAGCATTTTTGGAAAAATTCCTCCGCCTTCCGCGGCCCTACACGTCAGGATATTAAAATTTCGCCAAGTAGGCAAATTTCCTCCTGCACGTTCCTTTAATTTTAAAAAGTATTATATAGGGTCGCTGGGCGGTTTTGGGCTTATATAACCTAACACACTACCTGGAACCCTTCGATCAACCGGGAGTCAAAGTATATTGGTGTGCTTCTCGAAAAAAAAAACATCGGAATCAAACAAAAAACAAACAAAAAAAAAAATACACTAATAAAAAACCCAATGTCCCTTCCTCGTGCTGGGGGACGGGTGCATATCCCCGCCAACTGTAGATCCGTGACCGAGCGCCAGTGCTTGTGGTGTTTTACTGGCGCACGCCTCGAGACATGCTCGACATAGATGTCCCGGGACCTATCGAATGGTGTCCAACTTACCATCAGATCGCCTCATCATCGCTGGCGTATATCGCTATTGGATTTTTGAGGGCGACCGTTCACTCCTTTCGTTTGCGGGGGGCCCAAAGAGCCGAGGGTACCGACGACGAAGGCATCCACCGAGACCTTCCGTAAACATTCCTTCGTACAGTCTCTCTACTAGGGGTTCGTACTTGGCCAGTTTGCGAGCCCTTGCTTCATCGAACGCTGATGGTACGGTTCTCGTACGGAACGGTCACGTCGATTCACGGTGATCCTCCCTCTCTATCTCATCACGGATGACGAGGTCGGGATGAAAGGTTCGCCAATTCATCCTTGCGCCCTATACGGGCCTGTTTTTGAGCATGTCCCCGGAAAGATGGTTGCGCTGGCGGCTGGGCCGTACGTTCCGTGGCGCGGTTGGCGGGTACTGGCAAAACCCGGGGTGAGACCGAGGTTGCCCGCACTGTCCCCGCGCCACATCCCGTTTGACTGGGCAGCGCGTGGCCCGAAGCTCCCCCCTGGTGACGATCGCAAAGGTGGGGTAGTTGGGGGGTCACCAGTCCTCTTAGCCTCCGGAAATGGATGCCGGGGGCGACGCTGCCTGACCTCCTAGCCTGCAAAACGGATGGTGACTGGATTTGTCACCAGTTGAGGTGGAGGGGACTTTTTACGCAGCTGTGGGGTCGACGTGGCCATCAGTGATCTAGGCTGTCGACCCAGAACAAGCGCGTGTTTGAGGATATGCGAAGGTTATTACGTCGTCTGACCCCCCTATTCGTTTCCAGTCCTACTGCCGGATGCCAAGTTGGGGGCACCTTGGCCAGCGCTTCTTCGCTGGCGACTCAGGAACCCCTCAATAATTGACCGATTGCCTAGTGCTGGGTGGGCGTGCTAACGGGGCGGGCCGGTGGTCGCTGAGTACTTTGCTGTCGGCACGGCTGCCACCGCCCGGCACGAGGTTTTCGCACATCCGGGGTTTTGTGCCTCCTCATCCTTTCTTCATGTTACCAAGGGGTTCGAGGGCCGCACTCTACGGCACCTAAACCACTTTTAGCATACCCCAGATGCCTGATCCGGAAATGCTTATCTCAGGTCCTCGTACCTGACCATATATGCCACGACTCCTGACACACTATGAGTATATGGTTGTCCGGCCATCGTGGCAATAAACGGACATGTTGACCTGTTTGGGGAAGAGGGAAGTCCACTACTATTTTCCCTACTGCGTCCCCCCCCCCATAGCGTGGCGGCAGATGCCGGAGAGAAGGGGCGGAGAGGAGTATGGGCGATACAGCCGGAAAAAATAAATAAATTAAATTAATTAATTAGGGTTAAAAAAGAGAGAAATATACCATGATGAAAACAAGAGATAAATAATTTTGGAAAAATGGGGATTGAATAACAAGGGGGAAGGTAAATAGGTAAATAAACAAGGGAAAAAATTTAAAATAGGTAAAGAAATAAATAAATAAATTTAGGACAATAAGAACAGTTCAAAGTGGTCGACTGGACAGAACAGAAATGATCGCACACACTTTGGATCTTAGCCATGAAGCCGAGAAGCGATCAAGCAAAAGAATTGAAGCTGGTAAGGAAAATAATCCGGTCCCCCAAAGAAGCAAGCAACCAAACGGAGGTCCTCGCAACTCCCAGCAGGTTTTCCCATTCTTTACTCGCAAGCGCAGAGAGCTCCCACCGACGGAGAGGGACACGCTCACCCGAGCACCGAACGAACTGCCCCCAGAGATCGATTAATGGAATATTCGGCCCGATCATTTCAATACAAATATTTGCGTACATGAGCATAGTCTGACCAGAATAAAACACAATTTTATCACATAAAAACCGGAAAAATTGCAAAGACGAATCGAAGAGCACATCTACATCTTGATAGGCTACACTATACCCCACTCTTGATCCGAAGTACATAGGCATGTTGGTACTATCAGACGCGGCGCGCCTCTAGGACTTATAGTTCTTGCGTACGTCCCAACGTCCTCGACCAACGATCACAACCTGGAGGGGAATGGCCGCAACGTAAAGTCCTACGGTCCCATCGACGCTGGGAGAAATGAAGACTTTTAACGAGCTTTGTCTGATTATAAAACTAAGAAATAAAATACACTTTAATGATCTTGTATTCCGTAAAATGGACATATTTGTTCTATTTTACCACGGGGGAAAATTATTGATACATTTAGATAGGCGAAAATCGATCTGGGCCTCGTCGACACGACAACTTAATATAAATCACCGACGAATTGTCGCTCAAACGATTAAAAATCGGTGTTGAAAGTGATAGTACATAAAAAAGGTAAGACCCTGACTGCTTCTGACTTGTCGTTAAACAAGACCTTGATGATCGAAACCTTAAAATCAAAACATTGTCCAAATCCATTCAATGTATTGGATGCCCTTTTAACAAAATTTGAGATTTCGTCCATAATAATCGGGCAAGGAATTTTGACATGCTTTCCCAATCATATTTCAGTGGCGGCAGTATCTGTGGCGGATACCGCCCCTTTAAAAAAATTACGCACGGAAGCCGACAACTAGTACTATAATACTATCCGTGGAAAATAATAAGTCATATAAGTGGCAGGGGGAATTTGTCACCCGAAATCATTTTTCAATTCCGAATTATTATAAACCACTAGTATCCGGAAAACATCCGTAAATTAAAAGTGGCAGAATTATTGTACACCATATTATAATTTGAATTTGAAACATAGAAAAATAAATATTTAAATGCCCTTCCGAGTATTGTCCAAAAATATAAGAGAATCCAATTATTTAAAAGTTTCAAATTAATTCTTTTCGTTTACTAGAACATTTAAGAAATTAATTTGATAATATTTTTTAGCGAGGATCGGTGGTGAGATAAGAACCGAGTTTCAATTGAGTGCAAACCGGCACACCATAATTATTATATGGAACCTCGTAAAAATTGCTTCCAGATGGCAAGTATAAGCACGAAACTATTCGATATAAATTACCAATACTCTTTCTACAAGATATTTAAATTAAAAAATTTAATTTTTTTTGGCCTGCAACAGAGGCACGAGAAACTATGCTCTTTTAGTACGATGAATTTATGATAGAATCTATAGGAGATATCGTAAAAATTTCAATATTATGAAAGGAGATCTCAACTGTAATATAAATCGAACCTATTTTTTTATCGTTAAATATTAATTTATCTTAATTCTATAAGGTTTTTTCCTTCTAATATGAAGAGGATAAGAAAGCATTTTTTAAGCTTATACAAACAGTCTGAATTCCGTTCTATTTAGTAAATTAAGGTCTGAGGCCATGGTTAACCCCCTCTTCCGACCTTTTGGCCAATTCAAATAGGCCCAAAATAATTACCTATACGGATAGTACAGGGTAATAATATCAAGCGACCTTTCCAATGGAGAAGTCCACTCTACTAATGTTCTTTACGATCATCGCAATAATATTCGACGTACATAAACCAAGAGACTTAGGCTTCACCTGACGGACAACATAGCTCGCAGTGGAGAAACACATAAGGATCGGCCAGTTCTGCAGGCATCCTTTGGACCAAAAGGTTTTGGCTCTCCCCGTGAGCATCATTTGGAGCTGGTATTCAAGGCACCGACCAAAAAGTTTGGGGATCAACTCATTCACCTTTTTCCAGTCCTTTTCAGGGCTATCTAATATTTTTTTTCCACAGCTTCGACGCAATCTCCGCAGCGGTCCAGCCTCTTCAGCCATCTCTGCACTTCCACCAATTGCTACAGCCGAATTACATACCCTCTGTTAGGCGCTGTTACAGGGCAACACACATTCAGAGGAGGTTCTTTACTAATCGGTGATTGCCACCCGTGTGGTAGGCAACCGAATTAAACAAGTCCTGCATACTGTTTGCCGCCTGTATGGCTGGCTCACTATCACACATTTTACAACTTAAGACCGCCTGCTGTGGCAAGGCTCTATTAAAAATCAGTAATTTGCATCTAACCTAAATTCATTACTGTTGGTTTTTTTACAATTAATTTTTATTAAATATATTTTTTTTGTTTAATTCAAACTATCCTTCGTTTCAAAGTTATTTGCCTGTAGACGAGCATCGCAACAGTGGTATGCAAGGCATATACAAGGAGCCGTCATAATTCATTGTCAAAGTTCGTTAATTCCGCATTGTAAATCTTCTATTACAATTGTTTAAATTTCCGCTTGGGAATATTTCGTTAACTTACTCATTTTTTTGGCTCTCCCATAAGGAATAGCGGCATGAAAGTTCAATATCGTTAAAAACATTATCATTTGTAACGATTTATAGGTTATATTGTGTATAAATTAACACACATAACCAAATATCCAATAATACAATACAATCACTACTTGGCCGGGCGGAGAAAACTAATGATTACCGTTTGTTAAGGACAACCGTTTTCCATACCACCGGGTAAGCGAGCGATTCGCCATAAAATAAAAGAACAACATTGATTTGGGTTTTATAGGGGGTCACAAAGGAGTGACCAAAACGTATCTTCGCTTATGCGAAAATTTTTTCTGGCGGAATATGAAAAGTGGACGTCACGGAATACGTTAAAAAGATTTGTTGCCGGATATCAAAGGGATGGACAACTCGTTGCGCGTAAAAACACGGGTTACCAATGGTCATTACAGACCACACCAACGAAACCGCGTTCGACAAAGTGCCCCTTGATATATTGGGGACCAACAGATATGCACCGAGAGATGGAAATCGGTAATGTAATAATTTATACAAGATCCTACTCACGAAATACTCCTTGGGAATTCCGGCTAGCGGAAAGGCATAATGCATTAGAAGTCCGTGAAGAGGTTTGCAAAAACCATTTGATTAGCAGTTTTAGGAGCCCCTGTATCCATTCTTACCGACCAAGGTCGTTGCTTCTATCGCAAAGATCATGAAAAGAATTTTGCGAAAATTTTTTAAAAAACAAAAAATTAAAACGTATTATTCCTGACGTCTGCTTACCACCCGCAAAAGCAACGGGAGCCTAGAAAGGAAGTCACCAGGTGATGGTCGACTACCTACAAAGAATTTTCTCGAGAAAAGTAGCGATTGTATATGGGACAATCGCACTATTGGAAAAAGTGCCCACGCCACCCGCACCAGTTGCAGCCGTTTGCAACCGGACGAGCACGCATGTACCTGCCATTACGCTTCCTCGTTTTTTCGGGTATATAACTCGGATTGGATTACCGTTTTCGCGACCATTTTTCCGCGGTTATCTTGAATGACATTTAACGGAATTTCAAAAATTAGTTACTATTTGAAATCTTGCGGCCTCGACGGCGAGGCCCGCAAAAAAATAATAAAAAATGCAGCGATAACGGCGAATAATTTCGAGATAGCATGGTCGCTTTTAAAAAATAGATACGAGAAAATACGGTTGGATGACTTTTGAATTTGTACCTATAGACATTTATTTTCGTTCAAGTCTGTAAACGCACGAATAATTCCCGCGAGCGCCATTCGAAGTTTGTAGGATTCTGCACAAGAATCCCTTCTCGATGCGCTTGATAAGTTAGGGGAACCCGTTTCAGTCATGCTTATTGTTCAACGACTGGACCGTGGAACGCGACGAGGCATGGGATTTTTCCCTGAAAAAGACGACCATATAACGCGACTTTTAAACAATTAAACACCGATTTTTTAACTAGGCAAAAATCCGCATCGCTAGAAAGCCGGACAAAACACTCCGGATTTGAAAAAAATTGACAAAACGGGTCCAACCGTCACAATCGCGTTCAAAACCCCTTTGCCTCTCGCGCTCAAAGCGCTCACACGTCAACGCTATCGCGCCTGCATCGTCGAAAATTGTGCAGGTGTGCAACGCATCTCACGGGTTATGTAAATGTCCGAAATTCCGGGATATGTCATTGTACTGCAGGCGTTAGGGACGTAGTCGAAAAAAGGTCATGTCCTGGTGCATAAATTTATTTTTGTCCGGTTTTTTCATAATTCAAAAACAATGTAAAGGCGAGAAACCATTGGTTTACATTGTGCCGAAAAAACATAATTCTGTTGTTGCATCCGCAACAAAACAATTAATACCACTAAAATCAGAACCCGCTTGGTGCAGCAACCGAAGCAACAAGCCAGTACTCACGTCAGATTCTGAACTTAGTTCAGAGTCATTTAAGTAACGCCTTACTAACGCATCCGACATATACTGCTTGTCAACGGCTTGGGAGTTTAGTTGTCACAGCAGTCTTCACAAAAAACTGTCAAGTTACGCGCGTTGCTTAAACACCGCGCTCGACACGCAACCTTTTTTATCGCGTGAAGTCTGCGAGCCTGCCTTACAGGACTTGGGAATTCGATTGCGAATATTAAGTGTTACGGGATTTGGTCAGTCCGGAAATGGACCAAGTAAAAAAGTACGTCACCCAATAACGTTAATTGAGCACAGTGAAACCAAGGTCGTTCAGACTGTCTATGTGACGCTCGTCGGTTTCTCAGATAAATTGACGTTGTACACAGCCGCATTTCCGTTTTTCCATTTCTCATATGGCCGCATTTGACAAAATCTCTTGTTTTTCGCTGGATGGCGAAACCCACCAGTGACACCAAGACTTCACGCGTAAATCGGAGCCGATGTTGTACCATATACGCACCTGATGCGATGGTAATTTGGTGGCGCGGAAAAACGAGAATTGAGCCGGTCGCGACGAACACCGTGTCTTCGGATGGGTGCTTTCGAGTGTCGGTGGGGGTGTATGCGACAAACGACGCTGATACTTCTAACCGTAAACAAGTCGTCACAGTCACGTGCATCCATGCGCCACGGAAAACGATAGATACCCTGCACAATTCCCAACTAAAGTTCCGGTTTTGGGAAATCGTAAAAATGTGCCAATCGCATGCTTCCTAATGCTGTTTCTAATCCGCCGACGATCAGCAATGCGAAAAACCATTTTTGTGGACACACATGGCCACGTAACCCTTTCAGGACAATACATTTGTCCGAATCCCTCTCGGAGAGCCGAGTCCGATCGCAAATAGGGCGATACCCGAAATCGCGCTCTTCAATTGTCTTCCAATCCATGGAAGCGTCGATTAGCAACCCCGACCACCGGGTCATCGCCGCGATCTGCGAATCATGCAACGTAACACTTTATGAACGAATACGCTGGATTGGGCCACATTGCGTCTTGCACATAATCTGAAACAGCGTTCTTCTTCTCTCCAAAATTTTAATTTGCCTAAAGACCACGCGATCGTGAAAGAGTCGAGGCACTCACTACAAAGATGCGAGTGGTGTCAACGCTTTTGCCGAAGTCCTCGAATGACAAACAAACATCTCACTAAATTCGTTTGCAATTTTGCTGGCCGATACGAAATTACAAACGGATTTATTGGGCACTTCGCATTCAAAATTTGCGCACGCATCGATTCGTGTATGCAGCCGATTATCCAACAAATGTTTACCGGCAGATCCTAGTTCGACCATACGTGACCTAGATCTGCAAAGAATTCTCTGGCGTCCGAACGCCTACGAAATAAAGTTTCTGAGGTTCCAGCTTTACGCTACAGTGGACTTACGGAACTGCCATTCCTAGCCCTACGAGTACTTCGACAATTTGGCGAACGACGAAGGCACAATCGATTTTCCTTTCCGCTCGGAAAGCCAGGCCTTAGCTAAATAGCTCTTTTGTCGATTGACGCGCTTATCGGTGCTGACATCCGAAACAGATTTGAAAGGCCATCCGTGATCGACTTAAAAACAAGGGGGATTGCTCGGCCAAGGGTCACTTTAGGGCTAATTCTGCCAGCTTATTCACTGAACCAATTTGACGAAAATGCGACCACGGGTTCCTGGCGGTGCAGTAAAAACTCTTACAAGAAGAACGAAAACAATCAATTTTTAGGCATCACAGTTGGTGATCCTATATCTGACTCGTATTCATACTATTTGACACTATCTCCTCCCACTCGAGTAGACCAAACGAACTGTAACTTTCACAGATCGCTACGAATGTTTGATCCATTGGGTTGAGATTGCCCCAAATTTATTGGTAGTAGCAAAAACAATTTTATATGCGGCGCCTATGGACAATTTCGCCACGACTGGGACACTCCCCTCCCTCAAAAGTCCAAGATTTGACGTACCTCGTGGATTGGATATACTGGTGAAGAGGCTTAGCCTATGCTGTCTCAGATTTCAGCTATACCACGCTGGCTTGGAAATGTCCACAATACCAACCGCTGCGAAGTTGGCACAAAGGTTTTTTGCGACGCATCCGAGAGAGGCATTTTGCAGCCGCAATTTATACTCGATGTCAACTTCGAATCAACACGAACTGCAACATCCACACCGGATTGCTCATACTCAGCCAAAACGAGGATAGCGCCTCCTTAAATCCCTCCTGTCGCGGACTTTTTATCGGATATCAACGTTGAGATTGCTCACTGGTCAAGTGAACTTGTTTGCAGCGTAACGCAACGGTCGTTCACTATCGTGGTTGCAAGGCTCTCCATCGCAATGGAGAAACGTTTTAGAGTCAAATCGCGCGTCCCGAAATACACACAGCTGCTGTGACGCTAACAAGAAAACCTTGGCGAAAAACCCACCGTGTTGTAGGCGCTGACAATGCCCGCTGATCTGGCGCGTCGCGATGGCGTATCATGTACCGGATCTCCTAGAAATCCAAAACTGTGGTGTGACACGGTCCTGACTGGCTACGCTAATGTCAGTATCAGAATTCCCCCACCCCCCCCCCCCCCCACCCCCCCCCCCCCCCACCCCCCCCCCCCCCCACCCCCCCCCCCCCCCACCCCCCCCCCCCCCCACCCCCCCCCCCCCCCACCCCCCCCCCCCCCCACCCCCCCCCCCCCCCACCCCCCCCCCCCCCCACCCCCCCCCCCCCCCACCCCCCCCCCCCCCCACCCCCCCCCCCCCCCACCCCCCCCCCCCCCCACCCCCCCCCCCCCCCACCCCCCCCCCCCCCCACCCCCCCCCCCCCCCACCCCCCCCCCCCCCCACCCCCCCCCCCCCCCACCCCCCCCCCCCCCCACCCCCCCCCCCCCCCACCCCCCCCCCCCCCCACCCCCCCCCCCCCCCACCCCCCCCCCCCCCCACCCCCCCCCCCCCCCACCCCCCCCCCCCCCCACCCCCCCCCCCCCCCACCCCCCCCCCCCCCCACCCCCCCCCCCCCCCACCCCCCCCCCCCCCCACCCCCCCCCCCCCCCACCCCCCCCCCCCCAACATAAATAGAGAGATAAACTATTGTGGTAAGCACTCGCATAGATCAGCTGTTTTCAAATGGTTTAGCAACATATGTCCAAGAAGTCTCTCGAGAAGATTGTGAACATATGCACCGCACAGGAACCACAGTAATAAACCTGAATACTATAACTGGATAAAACTGAATTTCATCCAAACTTTTAGTTTAACAATGGCAGGAACTATCCAGTAGACGGTACATGTCGAGGAGTAAAGAATACGCAAACACATACGGTTCATGGAGCGACGTGATAGTCCAAGGAACGGTCAGAATTTTAATACAAAAAATATAAAGCCAGAGTAAATTTTAACGAAAATAGAATATATTTAAGATCAGAAATTTCCTACCCCATAACAGATCACAGCTGTTTGGACTTAGAAGGAGATAGTACATATTGGAGTGTAACACCAGAGGATTTCTGCGGATCCAATAAATACCGATGTCTTATATGACGGCTCAGTAGACAAAGCATACCATGAAGATAAAACAATAATTTACTCCCTAACAACTGAAGAAATAACATTTCCACTAACGTCTAGAGGAAAGAAAATATTTGCGGATATGAATTATCACTCACAGAGCATCCCAAACTACTAATATTAGAAAATAAAAATGGTGGAAAATTTCAAAAAACGACCAATTAATACAATAAATCTAGACATTTTCACTTATGTCAATTCGAAATTCGTTTTGTTGAGAAGCACTGTACGACATGAAATAAAACAATTATATTATGACGTACTCACACAAAGATGTAAACTAGAGAAACAAGTTTTACAAAACTCCTTATCATTAGCAAGCCAATCGCCAGACGAATTCGCATATAAACATAATGAAGGGCCCAGGTTATATGGCAGTAGCGGCAGGTGAAGTTGCGTACATAATGAAATGTATACCGGTAGAGGTAAAAATAAGGCAAACCGACGAATGTTACTCACATTTACCAATAAAATATCAAGAAAAAGATATGTTCATGACACCAAAAACCAGAATATTAATAAACAAAGGCAACCAAATCACATGCAATGGGTTTAGTTCCCCAATGTATTCGGTAAACAACGTCTGGTATAAACTTCTTCCGAATCCAGTAGAAACAAAAAAAAAAACAGACGAACTAAAACCTCAAACGAAACAAACTTGGCAATATATAAATTTAGAACATTTAGCAACAAATGGAATATACAGTCAAGAAGATCTCCAAAAAACTGAAAGAAACACATAATGTTCCCAGTCGAAAAACCAGCAGTACTGAACACAATCGCTAGAGGTATGACCGGACAAACAACAAATTACCAAGGAACTGCCATAACAAAATATGATTAACGAAAACACTATAACAAAACTGTCTAAATCAGCTACCGAGAAAATATGGAACAACTTTATGATATTCGGAACCACAACAGTCGGAATCATGGGCATAGTATTAATAATAAAGTTAATTAAAGGCGTTATTGACACAATAATTCCATGGATACGGCCCTACACAGCGTACGGTTGGGTCTCTCTTTCTTATAGGAGCAATTTGGGATTCGCTAACAAATTTGCTACTTCACTTAGCGAAAGGAACTCCTAAAACTAACACAAAAAATGATAACAATTGACAACGACAAAAACTATCAATCACTTCCTGAAATAGAACTTCAAGAAATAGAAGTTATTAAAGATAATGAAAACAACAAGCCAACAGCACCCTCAAAAACAAAATATTCACGTACCGCGTACAGAAGTACTATATCCTAGACTAGAAGCGAATCACGTAGAACCATATGTAGAAACAAAAAACCATCCACAAGAAACAATGCCAAACAACATAAATATAGAAAATAAAGCGTTTACATTTAAAAAATAACATATATAATAAAACCTACTTATAACAAAAATAAACCATGCAATATACAAACAATACAAAATTTGTATTTCTTTCAACAGGAATAACGAGCAAAAAGAAAAATATCAAGTTGAAACACAAAAATTTCATGATGAACAACGCGCTTACACAGTATTTACTACTCATATATCTAAGTTCAATAACGGTTGGTAAAAACATAGAAAAGATACTGATAAATGAATGTGATGAATCGTTCAAAATAAATCGGACTTATTGTGAAGGAGACGAAATTAAATGGTCAGTCGACGAAAAACCACAACGTACACTAACTCCGGAAATATGTAGACAATTAAAATCAACAAGGCAATGATTCGTACAAATTTATGGAGAATTAGTAAACTACAAAACATAAAACCCTTGAAAATATACTTAATTCGAAATGATAGACGAAGAAGTGGGATTTAGTAAATACAAGACGCCAATTATTTCAGGAAAAATAAAATTACAACAACATAAAAACAATCCAGAAATCATAATAGACGTCAATATAGGAGAATACAAACATGGAGACTGCAGAGTATCAATTTGGCCACCTCCAGAATTCACCACAAAAAAATATATACCACCAGTAACAAATCTACCAACTCCAGCTATAAATCCACTAAATAATCAAGACATACCATCGTCGACCTTCTTAAGCATATCTTCAGCTACAAGAAAAATATCTAATGAAAACCTGTATAATAATCATACCACACACATGACATTAGTGGAACCGTCAGAAGAAACCATATATCATACCTCTCTAATAGGATATCTAATGATTGGCACCTACATAGTAATCATAACAATAGTATCACTAATAATATTACTAATAATCAAGAGAAAAACATGTATAAGAACGAGACAACCAATAGAACAAACCCTCAGCAGTTTCGATGAAAAAAAACGAAATAGAACAAAGCCAAGAAGAACACATGTTACAAAAAATATAAACAATTAAGGAAGAATCATTAAGAAACTACCAGATTTCAACAATACAATACGAACCAATACAAGACATACAAACAGAAACCTAAACAACTAGACAGAAACTAAATAACTTATTTTTTATTCTTTTCTTACAACCCTTTAAGTTGCCTCTCGAGCCTAGTCCATAAGACCGGTAAAATATTACCCTACAATAATAGTAGAGATAGTGTGTAAAAATAGACAGAACGTTTATTTATTAATTTTCATCAATTATTTAATCTATTCAGCCAGACCTTTTATTTTCGAAACTCAGCAACTTAAAGGAAAATACATTTTTTTTCAAATCATTTGCATGCTTAAAACTAATCAACATTAATTAACCTTATCACATAGAAATTGCAATCATAAAAAAAATGTCTTTGTTGTTGTAAATAATAAAAAAAAAGCTTATATAAAGAAATTATCTACAGTGGAATGCAAACGACTGGGAAATGTACAAAATTACACCATCCAGGGGGAAAGACAATATTACATCATTCTGGAACACTTCTCATGGAAAAACAAAAGTCTATGTATAACATGTTACAACGAACTACCAGCTCAACAAAAATATAAATACAAAAAAAATCTTACAAACCACGGCACAATGGATAAACTGATGAACTTGTACCCAGAAATTTGCACCACATGCGAAAAACAATTAATAACAATGCATGATATACAGAAATACGGTTACTGTATGAATTCACAAGTAAATAAGGAAAATAATAAACAATCAATAAAACCACAAACCACGATCACGCAAAAAATCAAAAATTTATATCTGTCTGAACCAAGAAAATCAGATAATCCAAATTCAATGTGTGAAACCGAACCTCGCTTCATGTGTGTTAGAACTGCATTGCACTACGTCAAAGAAAATTACACAATAAGTAATACCTGTTACAAAAAACAACATATAAAAACAGGATACGGCAAAAAGAATCCACGACACAGACGCACTGAAATTAACAATTGTAACAACGACATATGTCATATATGTCAAGAAACGTCGCATTTTCCTAAATCATGCAAATTATGTCACAAAAAAATCGGAGTCATCATAAACATAGAAGATTGCATTCAATGTAAAAAATACCAAGAACTGGAAACGAAGTTGCAGAACGCAATAACCATCAGCACACCCATACAGGACGATAGTAAAACAGATGTTACTCAAGAAGAATCATGGGATTAAAACAGAAACGAATTCGCCGACAAATTTTCATAATACCTTAAGAAAATGAAATTATTACAAATTGTATTCACCTTAAGACCTTAAATAAAGATACAAATTAAACATAAATCTTTCTTCGAGTATAAAAGATTTTACCCAACGCCATAATATTTTATTTTACTACGTCATCCATTAGTCAGTAAGCGTTACGCCTGAGCCAAGTCATAAAGGCAGATAAAAATATATACCTGCATTTATCGTAGTCAACAGTCTATAGATCTATCACTGAAAACTTTCACAAAAATGATATTATCTAAAAACTCCACAACAAATTTTTTGTGTGTTTACACAAATTACAAGTATCCAAATTTTATGTCGATAAAACCAAGCATGTCAATAATACATCTCATAATTTCGAATTAATTAAAATAACAAACGTAAACCCCTCAGAATTGTGTACAGTCGTTTTATATTTTTGGGCGATCCAAGATTTCTTATTAATGTGCAATTCACAATTAACATTTTACCTGTACATTTTTGAAATAACACACAAATATACAACGCTTAATAATAATAAATACGTAATAAATATTATAAAGGGCATATAACCAGCTCTATTTAACGCAGGAAAATGTATTATCCACTCAACATATTTCTGAGTGCGATAAAGCTTCGAGGGAAAGACATCTGGGCACACATCAAAATACACCAAGAAAATTGTCATTCAGCAAGAGAAATGCTATCAACTAAGGAACAATTTTGGACATGTAGAGAGTGTTATGACCTCCTACCAATAGATGAAAAAGTCAGGTTCGAAAAATTGACAAATGTACACATTACCACAGAACAAGGCGTTACAATACAATGCGCTTTTTGCCAAGAAAATATACTAAACACTAGGCCAGCCGTACAGTGCCTCAGATGCCATAATGCACATGTTTACAGAATCAACGAACAAATTAAACTGGAAGAAATAGACCCACCTGTATTATCTGGAAAATCTGTACACGAATTCAAACGTCGACAATGGATAGAAGAACTCCTTATCCCGGACCCGCACAGCGAAGACGAAGGATATGTCGGTTAAAGATAATTTTTATATCAATGTAACGAGATGTAAATAAACAAACGAAAATGCACAAACACTAAACCAAACATTTTTTTTAACTTCTACTAAAATCCGCACATCCACATAGAGTCCTCATAAAGTACTAACAAACGAACGACGTGACGAACATACCAGCCTGCCATAAAAGGGACCCAAACCCCACCATAACTAACTGCTTTCTAACAAATGAAATAAAAATAGAAAAGAGAGAGAAAAGATACCTCGTACTCACACAAATAACGTTCTTTTTTAATAATCGAGAGATATTGTACAATATTAGATTTTATACACAATATATATATTTAATAACAATAATTATTTGAATGAGTTTGCATGTGCATGAAACAATATTAATAAATGAACTATATTTTGACACAACAATTGAATATGATAACCAAAAGAAATGTGAAATATTTACCAAATATATATCAAATGTCATTAACAACAAAAAGAAAACATTAGAAAACGAAAAGAATAATGAAATCAAGCGGGAAAATTCGATATTGTAATTTCCAACGAATCTAATCAAAATAATATTTACAAATAAATGATATTTCGCCGTTAAGTTAGGCTTGCCATAGATCAGTGGAGTGCGAATATCATATCCTAGTTAGATTATGATGAAGTAAAGTGCACAAGTGACAAAGGAAAAACCCGCCGTTAAGTTAGGCTTGCCACAGTATAGTGGAGTGCGAGATGTCATGCACTTGGAGATTCGACAAACCTAGTTTGTCTCATTTGAAAGTCATTTATCTTAAGATTTTTAATTACAAATAATAAAAAAAAAAAATATACAAAAAATATATTATCAGAATAATAATTATAACCACAGACATTTATTCAGTTTTTCTTAAACCGTATTTTAGTTCAACCTTGCTAAATTACAAAAAATGCACTATTTCAATTTGTCAATATGTTCGACTAAAACACTCTGCGACAAAAATTAAGCCATATATTTAACAAACTACATTTATCTATTATATCTATACGAAATTAGAAACATTCAATGTTACAACTCATAATCAATACGGAAAGTTCATCATCAAGTAAATAAGAAGTGCATTTTACATAAATAGTATACTGCCTAGCTACTTTAATGCCGTAAACTGTCAATTCCGATTCACTACTAAAAATATAATTGACCATCAAAAGTATTCTCTTATTACTTATTACGCAAATATCAATATGTCATCCGTTAGAAATAGTCATACACTATAAACAGATATATATCATAAAAAAAACATAGATATAACTCATGTATAAACTTCAAGAATGAACCATCATGTAAAATATTGTAATTTCTTCAAAGTGATGTACTATCACTAACAAGCGAAATGCCCAACTATATTGCTTTCATACTATTCTTGCAACAATACCTATATTAGTATTAAATGTGTAATACTATAATGTATCGAAGTACTTTAAATACTACAACAAATCATAAGATTAAGAAACAATACGATCGATCCAATACAACTTATTGCGACAATGTTCTATTCTTAAGAACCCACGAAAGAAATATTACAATGTAAAATATAAATGTACTCGAAACCACGACAATACAGCACATAATAGAGGTTGTAACATTCAAAGCGCAACATATCACAATGTCATACATTTCCGCTAAAATATATTATAGACGCAATTGTAATTAAAAGAATGATGAATCAAGTTAACAGTCCATCTACTTTTCTGCAAAAGTTGGAGGACCAACTTCCAACTAAGAGGGGGGGGGGGTGTTACGTCCCACGTAACTAGGATATTGCGACGAAATACATTTTTGGGAATCCCCGAATATATGGGAATTTACTAACAGCGCCGATATACAACACACTAACCGAACTACAATGTATTTTCATGATTTGTAAAACCTACCATACCGACCTCAAAAGATAGTTATACAAGACCGAAACCGTAGAAAATCGACCTCCTCCCTAGGTAACACGATGTCACCATAAAAACTTAAAGATCGGAAAAGAACAGGTCTTTCTCTGCCCACAAATAAGTAAGATTCCTATATTATCAGCAAAAATTAAAATTAAGTAAAATATACAAAATTGCATCAGTTTGTTTGTTAAATTTTTCTTTAATATATTTTCATAAAAACAAATTCCTATTTCAATATTTATAATTTTTTCCACACACGAAAACTTTTCTATGTTAAAATATAAAAGTCTTAAAAAAGGCATTCTCAAGCCGTACACGCACCGACACCCAAAAGTCATAAACTTAAAAAAAGAGGAATTTCGAGAAAACACTTTCTCAAGGCAAAGAGAATGACCTTCTTTTCCTATTTTTAGTTTTTGTCCTCGATAAATTATAACATTTAGAATTACGCAACAATATTAATTCCTATTTCAAAATTTAACAATATTTTTAATAAAACAAAATATCATTAAATTAAATCGTTTTAAATATAAAAAAAACATAATGAGTGAATAAATAGAGAAATCAATTAAAGTCAATAAATACAAATTACAACATTAATATCGTTGCGTAATTGAAATGTTAATAAATAAGTTTAAAAACCAAACCATTCTTTAGTAATACCATTTATCAAAATTAAAATATGTACACGAAAATGTAAATGAAAAACAATATCTTAATAATATTTTTTTTATAACTTTGAAACAATTGTACACAATCATTATTTTATATAATACAATATATAATATATACAGGGTGATCCAAAAGTCCCGGAACAGCAAAATATCTCAGCGGGAGTGCATTTTCGAGGAAAATGTTTCAGATAAAAGTTTCAGGATTTTTCCCTGGCTATTTAATGGCGATATTGAATTTGACCTTGAACATGACCTTGAAGGTTATTTCAAGGTCAAGTTAATTTTTTTAAATGGGAACCCCTATTTTTTTTCACGGATTCGGAAAGAGCACAAAATTTTACGTCCGAATATGCTATGGCCGTTTTTTTCGGCAAGGTCATTTCAAGGTGAAACTTAAAACTCCCGTGACGGCGAAATATCTCAGAGGGTGTGCATTTCTTTGGAAATTGTTTCAGACAAAAGTTTAAGGATTTTTCCCGGGCTATTTAATGGTAGCACAGAATTTGACCAGGAAAAATCCTTAAACTTTTGTCTGAAACAATTTCCAAAGAAATGCACACCCTCTGAGATATTTCGCCGTTACGGGAGTTTTAAATTTCACCTTGAAATGACCTTGCCGGAAAAATCGATCATATCATACTCGGACGTAGAATTTCCCGCTCTTTCAGAATCCATGAAAAAAAATAGGGGTTCCCATTTAAAAAAATTAACTTGACCTTGAAATAACCTTCCAGGTCATGTTCAAGGTTAAATTCAATATCGCTATTAAATAGCCAGGGAAAAATCCTTAAACTTTTGTCTAAAACATTTTCCCCGAAAATGCACTCCCGCTGAGATATTTTGCTGTTCCGGGACTTTTGGATCACCCTGTATAATACTCAAATCAATTCTACACAACCAAGCACACAAAACTTGTAAAGTTGATACAAACAACGAACGAATAATTCTAGCAATAAATAACTGACATATAATTAATAAAAAATTGAAGGCGAACTCAAATACCAACATTACAAAAATTCCTTTTATAACAAAAACATTTCTTTTACAAAATATTGAAAGTTTGAACAAATAACTAATACAAAAATTAATAATTTTTATTTAACTTTAGTTCTAATTATGCTAGAACTTTCGTTCATGTTTGTAAAAACTACTTTAACTTTGTAAGCAAATATTTTGTTAAAAATTTATTGTTATAAAAAACACAAGAACAGTTTTTTTATAACTACAAAAAAATGGTACAAATTTTCCCACCAAACTTAATATTCCCACGCCTTATCTGACCTACGAATTTTCCTGGAGGGGAGATCCAATATAAAAAGGGCGACTTTCCGACGAATCTTCCTACTCTACTACTCTACTTCTGCTCAGACTCCGGCTTCAGCTCCGACCCAGACTTTTGGAATCCTCTTTTTTTTACGAGCTGATCCAGATTTTGGTTGGGCTTCCATGGGTCATCGTGGTCTCTGCTGCCGTTCTCACATTGGCAGTTTCCGCCGGTCTTAGTGGATCGTCACCTTCGGTCTTCCACGTGGACCCTCAACATCGCCAACCAAGTGAAATTAATTGACTGAACCGGAACACGGCCCACCGGCACTATTAACCGGAGTTCACCTCGCAACGAGATCATCAACCCGACATCGCTCTCCTCATTTACCACTCCCTTTTTATACAGGTCCAGGCGATCGTATTCTCACCTCCAAAAAAAGAATATTCAGGTCCAGGTGACCGAATATCATCCTACTTTTCCTTGAAAACAGGTCCAGGCGACCGTTTTCAGCCTTCCCCAATTCAGGTATAGGCGACCGAATTTTCCCACCAAACCTCCTAAGGAGCCGAGTTCCACAGGAAATCAATCTCGGAGAGTTTCGAGTCAAGTCCGACATCCAATTATTAGTAAGTATAAATTTTTTTTAATACACCAAAATAACAAACCCTCTAACCACCCTTTCCTTTTCCACTCCCTCTTTTCATGCCTGATATGAGCCGATAAGAATTCAATGCTTCAGGCATTAAATTTATTTTATATTTTTTTTATTTTTATGAGACGAACGTGTCGGACTTCTTTACAATTTTTTTTTTGAACACTACTTTTTTTTTAAGAATACATAAATAAAGAAGCCGACACCTTAGGGATTCTTTTTGTTTATTAGCGACTCTAGTGCGTTTAACTGGAGCCCTTTGGGTGACCGGATGCAACCACGAGAGTCAGTAGGGACGATAGGGAACCCGATCTTTTTTGTTCGGTTAATTAATTCATAATATTTTCTTTTTCTTTACTTTTTCTAATTAATAATAATAATACGTATATATACAATAAAAAATCCTTTTTTTTCCTTGTCCTACTAATTCCTTATAGAGATCACCAATTCCACGTGTAAATTCTCGTCCTCTGTTTGTTTTTTCAGTGCTGGTAGTAAAAAAGGATAGGAGCAATTTTCGTCGTCAGCAACGCCTCCGCGAGCGAGCCGCCAGAGAAACAAAGGCGAACCTTAGTTCGTTTCCCGACCCTCAATTCCCTCAGAAACCTCCACGACAACCTCCTCCAGTCGAACCTCTCCCTTCCACTATTCGAGAATACTCGCTCACCCACTCTGACTCCCCGATCACTTTTACTCCTCTCCTTCCTCTCGAACCTCTTCCGCCTCCTCACAAACTCTTTGCACCCACCAATCCACCAAATTTAAATTATAATAAAAATTTGTATTAATAAAAAAAGAGCACAATAAAAATTACTCTATTTAGTTTTTTTCTGGTAAAAGAGCTTTCTTTATTTTCCTTCCATCCTTTTCTTTTGAAGCAGGCCGCCTCCATTCGCCAACCCGAATCAACCTGTATGATTGAACGCCCTTTCACGATTCTGGGCACAACATACTTCGAGTAAGTATGTTAAATCAGGTCGTAACATATGTATGGGTGTTCAACCTGTAACGGGAGGGCCCCCTCCTAACCGACTCCGTGCAACTCTTTGTTGTGATTATATCACGAACAGTATCTATTTTTTAAAAATGAGAGCAAGTGCTGGGTCAGTATTTCCTGTACTGCTAGTTTCAGGTGGTAAAGAGTTTTGCGGCATTGCCGAATGCCCGATGACATTCCTTTCTTCTTGATTATCCGTGAAATTAATGAGAGGCTCAGCATCTGAGTCAGTATCAGTTGTGAGTATGGCTGGCACTGGTATTTCTGTGGCAGATTCAAATGTTGGACTGCAGTGAGCGAATACACGTACTGTCTTGCCATAAGCTTTAGCTTTATAGAAACTTGTGCATTTCGGGTGAAATGCACTATCACAGCGATCACAAAAAACAGGATTTTTTACTTCACTATTAGCACGTTTACATGGACCTTACATATAAATACAGGCATGATCGAACTCGTAATGTAAAAATAAAATATTTGTTAAAATAAAGTTGTGAATCAAAGCCTATTTACATGCAGAATGTGTAACACGCATGTAATTATATTCCGAACAGCGTAGAAAATATGATTCAAGAATGTTTTGTTTTTAAATTCTATTCACAACAATACTGAAATGTGGACGATACGAGAAGAAATAATTAACTTTGAACAACCGAATCCCTTTAAATGTCTATGTAAGTGCGAGAGAAACAAGGCAATACACAGCTATACACTGCTGATTACCGTACACGTGTCACTCGTATAAGACACTTACACATACCCCACAAATTCGTAATGAACCGTAAATCAATGGATCGAAGAAATAATTTGGCGATTCACTTTTTCCTTTTTCACAGCTTCCATGTGGAATCAAGACAATCCCATCTTTAACAGACTACTCACACCACTCACTAACAGTACTTGACCAAATTTTTCAAACTAAAATACAGATAGTAGGCGACAGGACAAGAATTTTACAGAGCTTCGCTGAATACGACTCATAGAGAGAAAAAACCTACTTAAATTAACCCTTTAACGTCTAAATCTACAAAGTTGTTTCATGAAGTATGATACTGTTTTTAATTTATTTATTTAAACCCCACAAGAAAAAATTATCATCGGTAATTTCTCATTGCCCAAAATTCGCTCTTTTCTATGTTCTTAGCTTAGAAGAAATTTATATATTTAAAATTACTATATCACAGATAGTATATTTGTGCTAACTATATTCGCAAAAAGTTGTGAAATCCCCCAAAAACACTTTATGTAAACAAACCTCGCCAAATTCTTATTCTACAAAAAAAAAAAAATGAAATCATGTAATAAAGCCAAGTTCTTTTTATCGAACGAAAACATTGTCTAATGCTACTGTTACGGATGCTGGCTACGCACATAATAGTACTCGTCTTTATAAGATCGACACGACACACACATCGAAGGGGACGATTCGGCGTCGCACATAGATTGCACACGTGTTACAACTTATACGGGGAACCGCGGGTTCCTCTAGTTGCAAGCCCAAATGGTCAAGAAAGGAATGTGCCACGCCGAAGCTCGAAGTAAGACAATCCATAAGATTGTGACTCAAACGCACACACAACAGTACACGTGCCCCGAATCGCCGAGGTCACGAATAGGTCAAAGGGGTGAGCGATTCGTAGAAGATGACACGTGCTAAACAACAAGTGCAGGTGTCCATGCAAGGTGTCTATCGCGAAGGAACGATCATCTCATCGACGTCTACCATATAAAAAGGGTAATCGCATTATCCGAAGTCAAAGTTGCCCCATGTATGATCGAGTGAAGATCTCGGGTCGGAGTCGCGCCGTGAAGATCTCCGACAAAGTGGCACCGTGTACGATCCAGAGAGGATCTCTGAGGCAGAGTCGCCCCGCGCACGTAACTTAGCACATAGCTCGACGAATTCGGTTCAAGACTCGGAAACTTAGACACTTCACGGCACGTTAATCCGCGACTCTCCGTGAATCAACACAGGACTTAGTTCATACACGCCCGCTCTTTCTGATAGTGTACGACTTACGGTTGGCATTCTTTTCAATAATAATAAAGTTATTATTCTTAAATTTACCGCTATTTTTGTCACTTGGGGTGTCGATCCCCTTTATGCGGAAGATCCCAAATAAACGATTCTCAGCTACCCAGAATCAATCCTATAACTCCTGATCCTTGAGAGAATTCAATAAATTACGAAAACATAAAAATCGCAACATAAAAAATGGTGGCAGCGGTGGGATCTGCAAGTGACTGGTGAATTTCAAAATAACTTTTCAAGTACGAAGAAAATCAGAACGGGTAAACGGAGTCCAGTTCACGTAAAATAACTTTCCGTACAGAAAGTTGTGAATGGACACGAGCTGTTTCGCGACTCAGCTATCCAGGATTCATTGCTCCAGAACGCGGAGGAGCCCTTATCCAATTCAAGATTCACGAGGGCGCTTCACTAACCTAAGGGACTGTCCGGTAACTTGAGGAATCTCAACGCATCAGATAGAGCAGAGAAGACATCGTGGACGCTGATAGCCTACTTCATGAGTAGGCTACTTAAGTAAATATACATTTCTGTACAAATTTTATCAAAAAAAAAATAAAAAAAACTTTGGAATAATTTATCAATCTTTTGCTCAGAATCATATTTAAATTTCACGAACAAAAGAGAGAGAAAATACGATTGTTGTGAATTTTATGAACCTTGAAATATTGTTGAGTTTTAAAAACTATTACAATTCATTTTGAAACAGTATTGTAATTCATTTTGAAATGCTAGTTCAATTAATGATGAAATACTGTCACAATAAACTTTCAAATATTGTTGTAATTAACTCCGAAATATTATTTTAACTAACTTTGCAATATTATTGAAACTAACTTTGAATATTCTCAAAATTACCATTTGATACATCCCGCGAACATTTTTTAACAAAAAAAAAAGGGAAATTTTGAATACAAAAAGGCGAGAATCGGAGATTAATAATAGCGACTTTCGAAACAATATAACAAAATTGGGGACAATAAAAGCGGAACAACGACAAGCGGTAGCCACCAAATGGCCTCCACGTGTCCGATATATGTAGTAGCACGAGCACCACCAATTGCGGAAGCAGTGAACAGTGTGACGGAATTTGACGGCACCCGCGAAAACTTCTCAGACTTCGAAAGTGCGTGTCGCGGCGGATTCACATTATTATCGGTCGACGAAATATGATCTATTTACTTATGATGAGGAAAAAGATAACCGGGAAAGCGAAAATTTTCTGCGAAAAGATTTCAACATACGCGACAGTAGAAGCCTTTCTTGCCAATCTAAAATCTGTATATAGCATTTCTAGTGATCCGCTCAAGTCGCTAGTGGGATTAAAAAATACTTACCCCGGACCCCGCGAAAGTTTAGAAGATTTTGGTTACTGTTTTTTACGCGATTATCGCGCTCTCGAGAAGGCCATAAACTCGTTGAGAGATTTTTACGAAGTTGCCGGTCAGAGATTATTAACTTTGGCAAATCGTGACGGAAAGGACTATTTTATTTACTGTGCGAAAGGCCCTATGGAAGTACGCCTCACGCAGCTGAATCCAAATACGCTCGAGGCTGCCGTAGAACACGCTAGAAAACTAACTGAAAAATACAGCGCGAAAGGCGCAGGATCCGATCCTACCGGCTAGGACGTTATGAAATCGATCCTGAATGGCGAAATTATAACGACATACAGTGCAGTTACTGCAAAAGAATAGGGCACTTTCGGAAACTATGTCGGACTCTATAAAATAGGGATTTCGATACCCTGAACACGGAGAGATATTGCATTTGGTGTGATCGTATAGGTCACATCAGAGATAATTGTCCCACGCAAAGATTCAATCAACAAAAATGCGAGTTTTGCCAGTGAATGGGTCACGTCAGTGAAACATGATTCTTTAGAAACGGCGTAAAAAAAAAGATTTCCGAAGGAAAATTTCAGGATAGGTCAAAAAATAGGTTTGTAGAAAATAACCAAACCTCTTTTAATGACGATCGCCGGGACGAATCGAAATTCCGGAATAGGGAAAACCTTCCAAGTTTTTCTGGGAATCGTTGATTTTCGTGAAATTGTCATTCGTCTCATCGGACTAATGATAGATGGCAGAGAAATAAATACGGGAATAATGAAGACACCGATAAACGAGAAAACAATTCATCCTGTAGTCAAAATCATCATTATTTAAACTCCAAAGGCGCTCGACAGAAACAAGCAATGTCGAGCGACGCCCGAGACAAAAACTCACATCGGAAAATGCGCGCCGTAAAAGCGGAACGGCCATGGTCCATTTCGGAAATGGAATATTCTTGGTCGATTCCGGACCAAAAATAAATCTTATAAAACTGAATAAATTACGTCGAGATCTGTATCCCGATCAGGATATAAAATTTGATTTAAGGTGAATCGGCGAAGGAATAATCGGTACGCTAGGTTGTGCGGAAGTACAATTTAATGAAGAAATCATAGAGTTACAAATAGTAGAAGAAGACCTATCCATGAAGATGGAATCATGGGGAATCCTTTTTCCGAACTCTGGGAGCAAAAATCTATTACGAACAAAATTGCGTACATATAAGAAATGATATGATCCCATTTATTAACGAAGATTTCATACGTATTTCGCCAAGAAGTCGCAGAGTAGTTCGTGTGGAAGTTCTAAAGAACTTAGACTTCGGATTTGTACCGAAAGTCAACATCTGCAGTGGTTTATTTTTTGGTAATGCCCTAGTAACAATTCGCGATCGATACGCATATCTTTACGAAGATAATCGGAAAAAACAAAATCACGCAAAAATACAAGTGGCTATGGGACGTGATAAACAGAGAAATGACGATGTTTTGAAGCGGATAAATGTGGGCGGGTTGTCGGACGAGGAAAGGAAACATGTGGAGAATCTCGTTCGTGAATACGCTCACATGTTTCATCTACCAGGGGAACCTTTAGGCGCGACTTCCGTATTCAAACACCGCATTCATACCACAAACAATGTGCCGATACGCTCTAAACGTTACCGGCACCCACCGGCTATGTAAACCGAAATGCAGCGATAAATGGACGACCAGCTCAAGGCGGGATCGATTAAACCGTCCTCGTCTCCATACGACTCTCCTGTCTGGGTTGTCCCTAAGACACCAGGCCCTACGGCAAAAAGCGATGGCGTTTGGTTATCGATTTTCGCGATCTCAATGAGAAAACAATTGGAGATGCTTATCCAATTCTGAATATTACGGACGTTTTGGACCAATTTTTACTTCCTTAATCAAATTGCAACAGTTAAACATGAGCCCTCAAGAACTAAGAGAAACACTGAAGAACAGCGATTTTCTATTATACTGTGCCGAACATGTACGTGCATTTTCCATACTGGAATCCACATCGGAATTCGGCGACGATAACATCTTAATGATATTCGCCCGACATTTCAATACAAATATTTGCGTACATGAGCATAGTCCTACAGATAAAACACAATTTTATCACATAAAACCGGAAAATGCACACCAAACGCACCATCTACATCTCGATAGGCTACACTATATCGCACTCTTGACCGAGTACATAGGCATGTTGGTACTATCAGACGCGGCGCTAGGACTTACGTCATCGTACGTCCCAACGTCTCGACGACGATCAGCATTTTGGAAAAATTCCTCGCTTCCGCGGCCTACACGTCAGGATATTAAAATTTCGCAGTAGGCAATTCCTCCTGCACGTTCCTTTAATATAAAATATTATTAGGGTCGCTGGGCGGTTTTGGGCTATATAACCTAACACCTACCAGGAACCCTCGTCAACCGGGAGTCAAAGTATATTGGTGCTTCTCGAAAAAAAAACATCGGAACAAACAAAAACAACAAAAAAAAAAAACATAAAAAACCCATTGTCTTCCTCGTGCTGGGGACGGGTGCATATCCCCGCCAACTGTAGTCCGTGACCGAGCGCCAGTGCTTGTGGTGTTTTACTGGCGCACGCCCGAGACATGCTCGACATAGATGTCCCGGGACCATCGAATGGTGTCACTAACCATCAGTCGCCTCATCATCGCTGCGTATATCGCATTGATTTTGAGGCGACCGTTCACTCTTTCGTTTGCGGGGGCCCAAGAGCCGAGGGTACCGACGACGAAGGCATCCACCGTGACTTCGTAAACATTCCTTCGTAAGTTCTCTACTAGGGGTTCGTACTTGGCCAGTTTGCGAGCCCTTGCTTCATCGAACGCGATGGTACGGTTCTCGAACGGAACGGTCACGTCGATCACGGTGATCCTCCTCTCTATCTCATCACGGATGACGAGGTCGGGATGAAGGTTCGCCAATTCATCCTTGGCGCCCTATACGGGCCTGTTTTTGAGCATGTCCCCGGAAAGATGGTGCGCGGCGGCTGGGCCGTACGTGGCGCGGTGGCGGTACTGGCAACCCCGGGTGAGACCGAGGTTGCCCGCACTGTCCCCGCGCCACATCCCGTTGACTGGCAGCGCGTGGCCCGAAGCTCCCCCCTGGTGACGATCGCAAAGGTGGTAGTTGGGGTCACCAGTCCTCTTAGCCTCCGGAATGGATGCCGGGGGCACGCTGCCTGACCTCCTAGCCTGCAAACGGGTGACTGGATTGTCACCAGTTGAGGTGGAGGGACTTTTACGCAGCGTGGTCGACGTGCATCTAGCTGTCGACCCAGAACAGCGCGTTGGTATTACGTCGTCTGACCCCCCTATTCGTTCCAGTCCTCTGCCGGATGCCAAGTTGGGGGCACCTTGGCCAGCGCTTCTTCGCTGCCGACTCAGGAACGCCTCAATATTGACCGATTGCCTAGTGCTGGGCGTGCTAACGGGGCGGGCCGGGGTCGCAGTACTTTGCTGCGGCACGCTGCCACCGCCCGGCACGAGGTTTCGCACTCCGGGGTTTTGTGCCTCCTCATCTTCTTCATGTTACCAAGGGTGAGGCCGCACTCTACGAACCTAAACACTTTAGCATACCCCAGATGCCTGATCCGGAAATGCTTACTCAGGTCCTCGTGCCTGACATATATGCCACGACTCCTGACACCATGAGTATATGGTGTCCGGCCATCGTGGCAAAACGGACATGTGACATGTTGGGGAAGAGGGAAGTCCACTACTATTTCCCTACTGCGCTCCCCCATAGCGTGCGGCAGATGCCGGAGAAGGGGCGGAGAGGAGATGGGCGATACAGCGGAAAAAATAAATAAATAAATTAATTAATTAGGGTTAAAAAAGAGAGAAATATACATATGAAAACAAGAGATAAATAAATTGGAAAAATGGGGATTGAAAACAAGGGGAAGGTAAATAGGTAAATAAACAAGGGAAAAATAAATAGGTAAAGAAATAAATAAATAAATTAGGACAATAGAACAGTTCAAAGTGTCGACTGGACAGAACAGAAATGATCGCACACACTTTGATCTTAGCCATGAAGCCGAGAAGCGATCAAGCAAAAGATTGAAGCGGTAAGGAAATATCCGGTCCCCAAAAAGCAAGCAACCAAACGGAGTCCTCGCAACTCCCAGCAGGTTTTCCCCTTCTTACTCGCAAGCGCAGAGAGCTCCCACCGACGGAGAGGGACACGCTCACCCGAGCACCGACGAACTGCCCAGAGATCGATTAATGATATTCGCCCGACATTTCAATACAAATATTTGCGTACATGAGCATAGTCTGACAGATAAAACACAATTTTATCACATAAAACCGGAAAATGCACACGAAGCGCACATCTACATCTTGATAGGCTACACTATACCCCACTCTTGACCGAGTACATAGGCATGTTGGTACTATCAGACGCGGCGCTAGGACTTATGTCATCGTACGTCCCAACGTCTCGACAACGATCACAACCTGGAGGGAATGGCCCGCAACGTAAAGTCCTACGGTCCCATAGACGCTGGGAGAAATGAAGACTTTTACGAGCCTGTCGATTATAAACTAAGAATAAATACTACTAATGATCTTGTATTCTGTAAATGGGACATATTGTCTATTTTACCACGGCGAATTGACATTTAGATAGCGAAATCGATCTGGGCCTCGTCGAACGACACTTAATTAATCCCGACGAATTGTCGCTCAAACGATTAAAAATCGGTGAAGTGATAGTACATAAAAAAGGTAAGACCCGACTCTTCTGACTTGTCGTTAAACAAGACCTTGATGATCGAACCTTAAAATCAAACATTGTCCAATCCATCAATGTATTGGATGCCCTTTTAACAAAATTTGAGATTTCGTCCATAATAATCGGGCAGGATTTTGACATGTCCCAACATATTCAGTGGCGAGATATCTGTGGCGGATACCGCCCCTTTAAAAAAATACGCACGGAAGCCGACAACTAGTACTATAATATATCGGGAAAATATAAGTCATATAAGTGGCAGGAATTTGTCACCCGAAATCATTTTTCAATTCCGAATTATTATAATCCACTAGTATCCGGAAAACATCGTAAATTAAAGTGGCAGAAATATTACACATTTTATAATTTGAATTTGAACTAGAAAAATAAATATTTAAATGCCCTTCCGAGTATTGTCCAAAAATAAAGAGAATCCAATTATTTAAAAGTTTCAAATTAATTTTTCGTTACTAGAACATTTAAGAAATTAATTTGATATTTTTTTAGCGAGATCGGTGAGATAAGAACCGAGTTCAATTGAGTGCAACCGGCACACCATAATTATTATATGGAACCTCGTAAAATTGATTCCAGAGCAATATAAGCACGAAACTATTCGATAAATTACCAATACTCTTTCTACAAGATATTAAATTAAAATTTAATTTTTTTGGCCTGCAACAGAGGCACGAGAAACTATGCATCTTTAGTACGATGAATTTTTATAGAATCTATAGGAGATATCGTAAAAATTCATATATGAGGAGATCTCAACTGTAATATAATAGAACCTATTTTTTTATCGTTAAAAATTAATTATCTTAATTCTATAAGGTTTTATCCTTCTAATATGAAGAGATAAGAAAGCATTTTTTAAGCTAAAAAAGTCGAATTCCGTTCTTTTTAGTAAATTAAGGTATGAGGCATGTTAACCCCTCTTCCGAACTTTTGGCCAATCAAATAGGCCCAAAATAAGTACTATACGGATAGTACAGGGTATAAATAAGCGACCTTTCCAATGGATAGTCACTCTCTAATGTTCTTTACGATCATCGCAATATATTCGACGACATAAACCAAGAGACTTAGGCTTCACCCGAGGACAACATAGCTCGCAGTGGAAAACACATAAGGATCGGCCAGTTCTGCAGCATCCTTTGGACCAAAAGGTTTTGGCTCTCCCGTAGCATCATTTGGAGCTGGTATTCAAGGCACCGACCAAAAGTTGGGGATCAACTCATTCACCTTTTTCCAGTCCTTTTCAGGGCTATCTAATATTTTTCCACAGCTTCCGACGCATCTCCGCAGGTCCAGCCTCTTCAGCCATCTCTGCACTTCCACCAATTGCTACAGCCGAATTACATACCGCCTGTTAGGCGCTGTTACAGGGCAACACACATCAGAGGAGGTCTACTAATCGGTGATTGCCACCCGTGTGGTAGGCAACCGATTAAACAAGTCCTGCATACTGTTGCCGCCTGTTGGCTGGCTCACTATCACACATTTTTACAACTTAAGCCGCCTGCTGGGCAAGGCTTATTAAAATCAGTATTTGCATCTAACTAAATTCATTTCTGTTGGTTTTTTACAATTAATTTTTATTAAATATATTTTTTGTTAATTCAAACTATCCTTCGTTTCAAAGTTATTTGCCTGTAGACGAGCATCGCAACAGGGTAGCGGCATTACAAGGAGCCGTCTTAATTCATTGTCAAAGTTCGTTAATTCCGCATTGTAATCTTCTATTACAATTGTTTAAATTTCCGCTTGGGATATTTCGTTAACTTACTCATTTTTTTGGCTCTCCATAAGAATGCGGCTATGAAAGTTCAATATCGTTAAAAACATTATCATTGTAACGATATAGTTATATTGTGTATAAATTAACACACATAACCAAATATCCAAGATACAATACAATCACTACTTGGCCGGCGAGAACTAATGATTACCGTTTGTAAGGACAACCGTTCCATACCACCGGTAAGCGAGCGATTCGCCATAATAAAAGAACACCATGATTGGGTTATAGGGGGTCACAAAGGAGTGACCAAAACGTATCTTCGCTTATGCGAAAATTTTTTCTGGCGGAATATGAAAAGTGACGTCACGGAATACGTAAAAAGATGTGCCGGATATCAAAGGAGACAACTCGTGCGCGTAAAAACACGGTTACCAATGGTCATTACAGACACACCACGAAACGCGTTCGACAAAGTGCCCCTTGATATATGGGGACCAACAGATATCACCGAGAGTGGAAATCGGTATGTATTAATTATACAAGACCTACTCACGAAATACTCCCTTGGAATTCCGCTAGCGGAGGCATCAGCATTAGAAGTCGTGAAGTGGTTTGCAAAACATTTGATTTGCAGTTTTGGAGCCCCTGTATCCATTCTTACCGACCAAGGTCGTTGCTTTATCGCAAAGATCATGAAAGAATTTGCGAAAAATTTTAAAATTAAAACGTTTCTGACGTCTGCTTACCACCCGCAAAGCAACGGGAGCCTAGAAAGAAGTCACCAGGTGATGGTCGACTACCTAAAGAATTTTCTCGAGAAAAGTAGCGATTGTATATGGGACAATCGCACTATTGAAAAGTGCACACGCCACCCGCACCAGTTGCAGCCGTTGCACCGACGAGCACGCAAGTACCTGCCATTACGCTTCCTCGTTTTTCGGGTATATACTCGGATTGGATACCGTTTCGCGACCATTTTTCCGCGGTTATCTTGAATGACATTTAACGAATTTCAAAAATTGTACTATTTGAAATCTTGCCTCGACGGCGAGGCCGCAAAAATAATAAAAAATGCAGCGATAACGGCGAATAATTTCGAGATAGCATGGTCGCTTTTAAAAAATAGATACGAGAATAAACGGTGACTTTTGAATTTGTACCTATAGAATTTATTTTCGTTAAAGTCTGTAACGCACGATAATTCCGCGAGCGACATTCGACGTTTGTAGGATTCTGCACAAGAATCCCTCGATGCGCTTGATAAGTTAGGGCGACCCGTTTCAGTCATGCTTATTGTTCAACGACTGGACCGTGGAACGCGCGAGGCATGGGATTTTTCCCTGAAAGACGACCATTACGCGACTTTTAAACAATTAACCGATTTTTTAACGGCAAAAATCCGCTCGCTAGAAGCCGCATCCGGATTTGAAAAAATTGCAAAGGTCCAACCGTCACAATCGCGTTCAAAACCCCTTGCCTCTCGCGCTCAAGCGCTCCACGTCAACGCTATCGCGCCTGCATCGTCGAAATGTGCAGTGTGCAACGCATCTCACGGGTTATGTAAATGTCCGAAATTCCGGGATATGTCATTGTCTCAGCGTTGGGACGTAGTGAAAAGGCATGTCCTGTGCATAAATTATTTGTCCGGTTTTCATAATTCAAAACAATGTAAAGGCGAGAAACATTGTTTACATTGTGCCGAAAAACATAATTCTGTGTTGCATCCGCAACAAACAATTAATACACTAAAATCAGAACCGCTTGGTGCAGCAACCGAAGCAACAGCCAGTACTACGTCAGATCTGAACTTAGTTCAGAGTCATTTAAGTACGCTTACTAACGCATCGCATATACTGCTGTCAACGGCTTGGGTTGTTGTCACAGCAGCTTCACAAAAAACTGTCAAGTTACGCGCGTTGCTTAACCCGCGCTCGACACGCACCTTTATATCGCGTGAAGTTGCGAGCGCATTACAGACTTGGGAATTCGATGCGAATATTAGTGTTACGGGATTTGGTCAGTCCGGAATGGACCAAGTAAAAAAGTACGTACCAATAACGTTAATGAGCACAGTGAACCAGGTCGTCAGACTGTCATGTGACGCTCTCGTTCTCGATAAATTGACGTCGTACACGCCGCATTTCCGTTTTTCCATTTCTCATTGGCCGCATTTACAAAATCTTGTTTTCGCTGATGGCGAACCCACCAGTGACACCAAGATTCACGCGTAAATCGGAGCCGATGTGTACCCATACGCACTGAGCGATGGTATTGTGCGCGGAAAACGAGATGAGCCGGTCGCGACGAACACCGTCTTCGGATGGGTGCTTTCGAGTGTCGGTGGGGGTGTATGCGACAAACGACCTGATACTTCTAACGTAACAAGTCGTCACAGTCACGTGCATCATGCGCACGAAAACGATGATCTGCACAATTCACTAAGTCGGTTTTGGGAAATCGAAAATGTGCAATCGCATGCTGTTCTATCCGCCGACGATCAGCAATGCGAAAACCATTTTGTGGACACACATGCACGTACCCTTTCAGGACAATACATTGTCCGAATCCCTCTCCGAGAGCCGAGTCCGATCGCAATAGGCGATACCCGAAATCGCGCTCTCAATTGTCTCCAATCCATGGAGCGTCGATTAGAACCCCGACCCGCGGATCGCGAATCATACGTAAACTTTATGAACGAATACGCTGGATTGGGCCACATGCGTCTTGCACCAATCGAAACAGCGTCTTCTCCAAAATTTTATTTGCCTAACCACGCGATCGTGAAAGAGTCGAGCACCACTACAAAGATGCGAGTGGTGTTCAACGCTTTTGCGAAGTCCTCGAATGGACACTCACTAAATTCGTTGCAATTTTGCGGCCCGAAATTACAAACGGATTTATTGGCACTGCATTCAAAATTGCGCACGCATCGATTCGTGTATGCAGCCGATATCCAACAAATGTACCGGCAGATCCTAGTCGACCATCGTGACCTAGATCTGCAAAGAATTCTCTGGCGCCGAACGCCTACGAATAAAGTTTCTGAGTTCCAGCTACTCACAGTGACTTACGGAACTGCCATTCCTAGCCCTACGAGTACTTCGACAATTGGCGAACGACGAAGGCACTCGATTTCCGCTCGGAAAGCAGGCCTTGCTAAATAGCTCTTTTGTCGATGACGCGCTTATCGGTGCTGACTCCGAAACAGATTTGAAAGCCATCCGTGATGACTTAAACGGATTGCTCGCCACGGGTCACTTTAGGCTAATTCTGCCAGCTTATTCACTGACATTGACGAATGCGACCACGGTCTGGCGTGCAGTAAAACTCTACAAGAAGACGAAACAATCAAAATTTTAGGCATCACGTGGTATCCTATATCTGACTCGTATTCATACTATTTGACACTATCTCCTCCACTCGAGTAGACCAAACGAACTGTACTTTCACAGATCGCTCGAATGTTTGATCCATTGGGTTGGATTGCCCCAATTTTGGTAGTAGCAAACAATTTTTATGCGGCGCCTATGGCAATTCGCCACGACTGGGACACTCCCCTCCTCAGTCCAGATTTGACGTCCTCGTGGATGATATACTGTGAAGAGCTGCCTATGCTGTCTCAGATCAGTATACCACGCTGGCTTGGAATGTCACAATCCAACCGCTGCGAGTTGCACAGGTTTTGCGACGCATCCGAGAAGGCATTTGCAGCCGCAATTTATACTCGATGCATCGATCAACACGGCAACATCCACACCGGATTGCTCATAGCCAAAACGAGGATAGCGCCTCTTAAATCCCTCCTGTCGCGGACTTTATCGATATCAACGTTTGCTCACTGGTCAGTGACTTGTTGCACGTACGCAACGGTCGTCCTATCGTGGTTGCAAGGCTCTCCATCGCAATGGAGAACGTTTAGAGTCAATCGCGCGTCCGAAATACACACGCTGCTTGACGCTCCTTGGCGACACGTGTGTAGCGCGGACAATCCCGCTGATCTGGCGTCGCGAGGCGTATCAGTACCGGATCTCCTAGAATCCAAACTGTGGTGACACGGTCCTGACTGGCTACGCATGTCAGTATCAGAATGGCCAGTTTCTACCCCCACTCTCAACTCTGATGCTCCATTAGAGCAAAAAGCCCCAGTTTTTCACGCAAACGTGAACCCTGCGGCTGAAACTGAAACCGAAACCATTTTTCAGAGATTTTCCTCCTGGGCCAACATGCGTCGAGTGCTGCAGCACAATCTACGCCGGTCCAAATCGTGGCGTAGCGGCACGGTCAACAGCTCTAATGTCGACCAGCTTGAACGTGTCACTACTCGCATTCTTTCTATAATTCAAACGAAACATTTTCAAAACGAAATCGAGTTGCTTTCGCGTAATCAACCGCAAGCAGACGGCATCCGCCGATTGGCAATAGGCCAACGGATTTAAAAAACGAGTCCCCTGAGGAGACTCGATCCAATTCAAATCTGCTACAAGCAAATCTAACGTTTGCACAAAAACATCCTGGCATTTTGCCGTCAGGTCATGTTTCGCGCCTGATAATCGAACAGGCATATGCGCGATGCATTCACGGTGGCATCGAACTTACCTTAAATACTACGCGACACCACGTATGGATCCTACAGACGCGTAAAACAGTGCGATCTGTAGTCTCTCGCTGCGTTCGATACGCACGCTCCGCGACCGGAAAGCCGGGTCAGTTGATGGGTTCTTTGCCCCCGGCTCGTGTCACGCGTCCCTCCCGCGCGTTTGTGAAATGTGGCGTCGACTACGCAGGTCCGATTGATATGCGATTGGCGGGCGGCCGCGGTCATAAAGCCGTCTCTGCGTATATCGCTGCATTTGTCTGTATGGCGTCTAGCGCGGTGCATTTGGAAGTCGTCTGCGCTTAATCTTCCGATGCATTCATCGCTGCGTTTGAGCGATTCTATTCGCATCGCGGTCGGCTGAGCGAAATGTTCAGCGATTGCGGTACCAATTTTGTAGGTGCCGATAAGGAATTGCGTGCTGCTTATCGCGCTGCGGCTAAAAGCGCTGATTTCCAACGAAGACTGGCTGATCATGGAGTTGAATGGCGATTCGTCCCGGCTGCCGCTCCTCACTTTGGTGGGTTGTGGGAAGCCGTGGTGAAGTCTATGAAACGCCATCTGAAGCGATCTCTTGGAAATCAGACGCCCACCTACGAGGAGTTAAGCACCCTATTGTGCAAAATAGTGGCGCGCATGAACTCACGCCCTCTAGCTCCGCTCACCGAGGATATCGAGAGCCTAGACGCTCTAACACCAGCGCACTTCCTTATCGGTGGCTCTATCCTGGCGCATCCAATTTCGCTAACCGTCGACTATTCGAAAGGTCGACCGTCTGACTCACCGGACGTCCCCTACTTTAAGTCAATAGTTTTCAAGACATAGAATAAATTCGCGCGATTGTTGCGATAGAATATCAAGGTGGGCGGTAATGTTGCGGTATGCACGTACGAGCGAAACGTGCCGTCGATGACCGAAATCTCTGGAGCTCGCGCTGAGACTCGTCGCGCCGGTACTTTTACCCACTGTATTACCGGATACGCCTTACTAACTTCAAATCCCGCGCCACGTAATCCTTTAATTATAATTCGAAGTTAGTCTGATAAGCGGGTCATACTTCCGTCTTCACCGTCTTCTCGGAAATTGCAGTTCCGGGAAGACAGATTTTAATACGGTCTCCGCCATGAACACACCTGTTTATATATAATCGACGGTAATCAATTTGCACCGCAGCAAATCACCGGATTACTAGCTCGATTCGCAGCATCCGCGTTAATAAATCTTATCAGATTCACGCGCAACAAGTGTCTACCGCTAGATTAATTATTTAGTTAATTTCAATATTTATTCAAGTTTTGGAATTTCGACACACGTGGATCGAACATCTCCACTTCGCGGCTCGAAGACGTGCCGGCCATGTTGTATAGTGTCACCAATAAATAGTGAATTGATAACATCTGACTTCATTTAATGCTGAAATGTCCCTTCTATCCTTTTTCGATTCTAAGACCATGCAGTGTTAATGCCGCCACTCAATATTGCTGCGAGTACGGCATGAGACGCAACAGAATGTGTAAGATGACCCAATAAGTCAATAATGTAACATTTTTTCTACTAACAATAGACAACTGAAGGTCACATGTATAATTTAAGTTGCATATTGATTTTTTGTACGAGCGTTGATTGACGGTGGATGCTGGCTACGCACATAATAGCACTCGTAACATAGGGAATACTGGCCTTTATAAGATCGACAAGACACACATCGAAGGGCCCGATTCGGCGTCGCACATAGATTGCACACTTGCTACAACCTACACGGAGAACCGTGGGTTCCTCTAGCTGCAAGCCCAAACGGTCAAGAAAGGAATGTGCCACGCCGAAGCTCGAAGTAAAACAATCCATAAGATTGTGACTCACACGCGCCCACAACAGTACACGTGCCCGAAACGCCGAGGTCACGAATAGGTCAAAGGGGTGAGCGATTCGTGGAAGATGACACGTGCCAAACAACAAGTGCAGGTGTCCATCGCGAAGGAACGATGATCTCATCGACGTCTACCATATAAAAAGGGCAATCGCATTGTCCGAAGTCAGTATCACCTCGTCTATGATCGACTGAAGATCTCGGGTCGGAGTAGCGCCGTGAAGATCTCCGACAGAGTCGCACCGTGTACGGTCCAGAGAGGATCTCTGAGGCAGAGTCGTCCCGCGCACGTAACTTAGCACATAGCACACAATTTTTTGAAGGACTAGATATCATTTTTAAATCTCTATATCTCTATATTTTCAATTCCAAGGGAAAAATTATAAACAAAAATACGGCTTACCAATGAGATCACCATTATCACCAGTAGCAGCTGATTTATTAATGGATTTCATAGAAAACATTCTTATTCAAAAATTACCATGTAAACTTCCTTTCTACCACAGACAGATACGTTAATGATATTTTAACAATTGTTCCAAACGAATTTTTAGATGATATTTTACCTATTTTCAATAGCTTACATAAAATTAAAGGCTTTCAAAATAAAATCACTTTTACCATATGTTATGTTTTATTTTATTATTATTAAAAAACAACAATTCAATTATCTTGATGTTTATTGATTATAAAAATAATCACTCGATTTCCTTACATAACGCGTGCATCGCCAAACCCATGCCGTGTCGATCCGTCACGTTTGCCAACCTCACCCTGCCTAGTGTAACTAGATAGTTACCAACTTCGACGTACATAGTCCCTAGCTATGCTTACGCCATAGAGAAAGAAAATAACAAAAGAATTAGTTTTTTAGATTTGCTCATTATAAACGATAGAAATACTTTAATTACAGATTGGTACCATAAAAACACATTTCCTGGCAGATATTTAAATTTCCATTCCAATCATCCATTACATTACAAAATAGGAGTAGCTTTTGGATCAATTGATAGAGCATTAAGATTAGCACACATTAAATTTACAGAAAAAAATCTAAAATTAGTTAAACAAATATTAACTGAAAACGGATATCCCACTTACATATTTAATGAATGTTTCAGGAAAAGAGTCTATAAAATATATAACACCCTTGATACGAAATCAAACGATAAAAAATATATATGAAAACTATTAGCATTCCATATTTCAAAAATATCTCAGAGAATACATAAGAAGTAATTTCAGAAATAACGATATTAGAGTCGTTTTCAAACCAACGAACATAAATATTGGTGGTATTAAACCGTTCAAGGACAAAACAGATACATTACATCAAAAAGACGTCGTATACGAAATTAAATGCAACAATTGCGATTGAGTCTATATAGGTGAGACGGGCAGACTTTTAAAAAATAGAATATCCGAACATTAACATAACATTTACTTGAACGAAGACAAATACACAGGACTTACAACACATAGAATTAATACAGGACATAACTTTGATTTTTCAAACATCAAAATCCTAGCAATAGAAAGAAATAAACACAAAAGAAAAAACATGGAAAACTTTTTTATCAATAATAATAACAAATCAGTAAACATCCGCTTTGAAAAATCAAACTTACCTGACACATATATACATCTCCTTCAAGTTCAAAATGAAAACAATAAATGTAAATAGAACGACAACTGAATGTACGCAAAATATTATGTAATCTGAAAAACTTTTCAGTCTCCTTTTACACAACATATGAATAACAGTACGTGAATATTCACAAAAAATTCTTTTTTTCTTAAAATTATAGTTTTATTTTTTTTCTCTTTTATTTTTTTCTGCTTACTGAGCGAAAACTCAAAAAAATAATTTTTTTACAGTGTCACAGTTCCAAATTCAAAACAGGCTCATATAATGTCAAAAACAAAAACAATACCATAAATCCTACAGGTAAGCAGAAACAAAATCAATTACATAAAATTCAAAATCAAAATTCAAATTAAACCCAAAATAAAAGATTATGAAAAGTTTTTCAGAAATATCTATTTTTTTTATTGTAATTTATATTATTTTGTATTTTTTGTATAGAACTATATACTATTCTGAAGAGGGTCAAAATAAATGACCGAAACGTTAATTGTCTAATTTATTAACACCAATTAAATCTGACATAAAATACAAGAAAAATCATTTCACTTACGAAAGAGTCAGAAAAGTAAAGAAAGATTTATTCATTTTGATATAATTAACTACTCACCAAATATTTATTTCTTCTCAATGCAATGTAAATATTAATGATTTAACATGTATTATTCTATTTAGGATAATGCACAATGTATATATATGTCTAACTTGGTTAAGGGGTTCGTTTGGGGATAGTTATGTATAAAAAGTAGCTGTTATGGGGACATATGGTCTTTTTGGGGACAGTCCCCGAAAAATATAGATAAAAAGTGTATACTTTGAAACCATGATACTTCGGGGACATTTAAATGTATAGTTGAATATATGGATATAACACAGAAACGAGTTAATGCAAAACCTAGGTCTAGGCAAGATTCTATAGAGGTTGGGTTAGGATGGTATAAGGGGGGTCCGGGGGGCACAGCCCCCCCCCCCGGAACGCATTGTTAATTTGAGGACATGTCCTCGAAATAGCCACTTTGTATAGCTGTCCCGAATAAATAATATATATATAATTTAGCTGTGCTCGTTCGACTATATACTATAGTCTGACTACTCCCTTGGAACTTGAAGTCAGTTCGAATCGAGCCACCTCGAGTACCCAGTTAATAAATTGAATATATTGATTTGAATATTGAATATATAATTTGAATCTGAAATCGTTACACATAAAGAAGCAAACATTATGCTGGATATAACAAAAGCATTATTAGAAAAATTACTTGCTTGCTGGAAATTAATATTACTAGAAACAACAATATTAGATGGCAAAAAAACATTCTGAGAATTAATATTATTTACTTCCAAATGGCCGTGATATTGATTATATTGATTTTCTGGCAAATACGGTGTATTATGATTAAATCTATTCGAATAATTATAAGCTGAATTGTTATTAGTGTAGTATTTATTTTTCTTAGAAAACCCGTTTTTGAGACCGATAATTCTGTTCTAACATATTTACATGTTGGCTTTGTTTCTTGTTTATTTCGTTATTTTCTTTATTTTTATTATTTTCAAATTAGAATTTTCCATCTCAACGCGTTATAGCATGAATAATCAATTTTGAATATTCAAAATTAACCCCACACAATGCATCCTGCACTCGATAAGGGAGCTGCTTAATGACATGCATGGTAATTTCAGGATCAGTCAATTTCGGTCGAAAATATTTTGCCGATATTTTTAATCATTTAATTGCCAATTATTTTTTATTTATGACTGATTGGCGGATTGACTCGCGGACTAATTTACGGGCCGATTCGCGGATTGATTCACATTTTTTTTATTCGCTGTTTAGTTCGCGGGCTTAATTCAAGACTCTCTCATTGAAAAATTTGACCGGCACTAATGAGGTCATTAAGATGACACAAGGACCTCGTGAATGGTCCCATCGAGTTTTGGAAGAGTAATGATGTTGCATTATGCATATATCTTTCGATATTTTAAATGGCCCGGTTGGGAAATCTCTCTATCAATATGACACACCGTTACCGATATATTTCAGATGTTATGTATTTTTTTTTAATGAATTGAAAGCGTAGATTTCCATTAGTCTAAATACCAGTTTGAAGGTGTATAGCGCAATCCCGTATATCGACGATCTACTTTTTAAATCTCACACAAATTTTAAAAACCTGTTACTCGTTAGTGATGCAATCAGGGCTTTGACCTCTCGCTTGTCATGTTGTAAGTTCGAATTCACCTTTCAGAATTTTCTCTCGTCGGGGAAATCTATCCATCAATATGACAATCATCCTGACAAGCCATTAGCGTAACTCCATGATCTCCAGTAGTGACGAAACCGTTGAGTTCCTTCACACAAAACAGCTAAGACAATTTTGAAATTAATTTAGAAAAGCCTCTAAGCAAGTCTCAACGCGTTCAAAAGACCTCGCGTCGACCCCCTGATGCGTGGGACCCGGCGGTTATGACAGGTCCGTTTATCCTACCTATCCATTACAAAATTTGTTCCATCTAGCATCTATATTTTCATTTTCTCGGTTCGTGACATAACGTTTCGAAATCCTTCTTGACCTACATATTTTAAACACAGATTTTCATTCATATGATTGAAAGTCTCGTTTTCGTCTCTCTTCCTATGATATAATCTTTTCTGGACTGAGTGAATAGACATTTTTCCAGGTGTTCTAAGTACTAGTATAAAGTAAATGTGTCTAATTCTCAGGACCGATTTTTCTATGCTATGAAAATTACAGTGTTGTCAGACTTTAATGATTCGCGGTATAAATTAAGCATACTCGGACTACCGGGGAATAGTCCTCAACACTTCACAAGTTCTTCTACTTGTAAAATATCTTCAAGATGGACGATATCAAGAGAACTTTTTCACCGTGAGAGGAATCCTTGAAGGGGGTTTACGAAATCCTCGGCGAAGATGCTACTCCGGATCAATTCCAGGACTTCATCGAGAAGTCTACCGGGAATATTGGAAAAATTAATTCTTACATCATTTCTAATCCTCATATTTCAAATGGGGTTAAGGCATCAGTGGAGGCGATTATGCATCGCATGACGGGTTTGAGCGTTAGAGCTGCCGAACGGTTGGCGCAAAGAGAAGATAATAGGCCTGAAGAAAATTTTATTGCGCAGGGGAACGTCGAATCGGCATTCAAAAATCGATTGAAAACTGCACTAGTGATTAATTTAAAACATTTGGACACTGCAAAATTCATGTTTGAGATAAAACCTAGCGTCGTTGAATATGTGCGTGGTGTAAAAAATGAGTACAACTGCGTCAAGGTGGTGACAGATCATAATTCCCACGTCAAAATTTCCACCGTCATAATTCCCACGTCATAATTCCCACTGTCATAATTTCCACGGTCATTATCAACATTTCCATAATACCCAACGCCATAATTCCTAATATCAAAATTCCCACCCCAAATAATAGAATCAATAAATCGATGAATTCCACTGATAACTGAGCATATCACAATAGGGAACAGTATCGGGGAAAAGTAAAATCACGTAAAATGTAGGTTATAAACATTATTTATTAATGAAATATAAATTATTTATTTAATTATTTACTTATATACGGACTTGATGGTCCTTTACAAATAATACATGAATAAATTTATAGTGCGACGTTATAGGCAATGCGAGGCAGATACTCGAGAATTTCAACATTTTCGTATTCTTTTACTATATTTTTTAATCTTTCGTCATATTGAACATATCGCCGTCGTTTTTTGACATCGATAGTTCGGCCAGCTTGTTCTTGAGATATTAGTACTTCTGTTCTGGATTGTTCATCTTTCATACAATTTATAAAGTGCCCTATACTACTGTGTGCTCGTGAAATTGTTTTGTTAAAAATATGATGCCACCCCTCTACAGAATTATTTGTACGTGGATCATCGTTTAGCACACTTTCGTAATGATTCCACATAGTATGGGCGAATTTTGGTTTCCCGGTCTTGCGAGGTCCGGTCGATCTTACCCACGTTGGCTCAAAATATGAAACGATATCTTTTAATTCATCTTTGTTATTTTCATAGTATTCTGATTTGCAAAGAGTCTCGAATGCCATTAATATATCATTGACTGGGACATATGCTAGAGCGACTAACATTTTCACTGCCATAGCAAAGTTGATATCAGTTCCGTATTTAATTTGTTCACCAATAGCTTAAAGGTGATAATTGACGCGTTGCCCAAAGTGAAAGTGACAGCCTTTAATTATAGTTTCTGGGAAACATTTAGCAAACACATTAGCAAATGCTATTTCATGATCTATCATTATTGTTTCAGGATTTAATAGAGGCTCAGTTTCTTGCAATACTTGTAATATTGCTTTATATGTGCGTTTACGTTTATCCGGTGCCAAAATGTAAATAAGGGGCAGTATTTTATTAGAATGGCGACCGTGGATAGTGTATAATTGAGTAAATATTGTCGGAACGCTGCGAAATGTCCCATCAGAGAACCACATCGGGCATGTTGATAAATATTATAAATTTTTCCGCGCCGTAAAAATTAAAAACTTTCCTCACCAGATTTAGCCTTTTTCTTCATTTTATATCTTACTTTGTTAATTTCAATGTATGTTGCGTCTGGGAGGTGATCGTGATCGTTTTGTTTTAAAAGTTCTCCTGCACTTTTATTAGAAGATGTGTACGCTTTTCCTGGACAACGAGTTGTGGAGTATAGTTGACATCGCCATGTTATTTGTGTTTTTCCCACGTGTTGCTGGTGTAGAATATATCCATTTAACACTAAATCCCGTTTGCCTTTTCGATTTTGTACAAAATGTAAAGGCATCGTAATATTGGACGTGTTGAAATGTTATAGACAACTTACCAACTGATCAACAATAATTGACTGGGCCTTATATATATATATATATCTTATTTCGGTAATTTTGATGGGGAGAATAATGGCAGTGGAAATTGTGGTTGTGAGAATTATGGCGGTAGGGATGTTGGTGGTGGGAATTATGACGGTGGGGTTAGGTTAGGTTAGGTTTGGTTAGGTTAGGTTAGGTTAGGTTAGGTTGGAATTATGATGGTGGGGATTATGACGTGGGGATTATGACGTGGGAATTATGGCGGTGGGGATTATAGTATGTAACCGTCAAGGTATGTACTGTGTTTTCGGAAGAGTTTATAGCGAGGCAGCTGCAGGATACCAAATATTTTTCCAACAAATATGAACAATTGTGTGTCAGCACGGACTTAAACGAGTGGTTCGACGCAAAAGTTAAAGTGCCTATTCTTACTTCTATCGAAGAATTTCAGGAGAATAGCTCGGGCTGGGCTTTATCCTGCATAAATTCGCTGGCTATACAGACAGCGAAGTATAATCCAATGCGTGCCGGCCGATGGATCAACTTACCCATGTGGATTAAAAACAAAAAAGCCATAATTAACGTAAAAATTCCGGGTAATGACTGTTTTGCGTGGGCGATTATGTCAGCATTATTCCCGATTTATATATTTGAATAATAATGATAAAAGAATTTTAAAATCTCATTGTCCAAATGAGAATGAATTTAATTTATTAACACATAAGGGAATTTTCCCTTACGATTACTTAAAGAAAATGAGCATGTTAGATGAGACATGCCTGCCATCCCTTGATCTATTTTATAATAAATTCTTTAACTGTCATGTAAGCGAGAGTGATTATATGCATAGTGAATGTATGGGATGCGTGTAAATGTAATTCTCTGGTCGAGTATTCGGACCATTACTTAAAAACCGACATTTTATTGCTTGCCGACGTGTTTGAAAATTTTCGTGAAACGTTACGAAAATATCTTGGTTTAGATCCCGCGCATTATTATACTCTACCCGGATGTACTTGGAATTGTCCTCTCAAACATACTCAAGGAGGGTTACAATTACTCACCGATATCGATATGGTGATGTTTATTGAACTGGGTATAAGGGGAGGTCTTTCGCAGTGCTCGAACAAGTACGCGAAAGAGAATAATAAGTATATGCCTGAATATGACCCATCAAAAGAGTCAAAGTATTTAATGTACTTTGACATTAATAATTTATAGGGGTGGGCCATGAGTCAAGCTACTGCCTACTGGAGGATTTGAATGGGTCAGCAATGTCGATTTAAAAAATATATCCGACAACTCTGAAGTAGGTTATATTTTCGAAGTCGACTTGACATACCCCGAAAAAATACATGACACACAGAAAGATCACTCGCTGTGCCCTAGGCGAGCAGTTCCGCCCGGTTCAAAACAACCGAAATTACTCGCTACATTGATCGATAAACATAGGTATGTCATTCATTACCGCAATTTAAAACAAGCACTCGCCCACGTTATTGTTTTAAATAAAATTCATCGCGTCCTGAAATTCAAACAATCAATTGCGTACAGCCGTTACGAATGATTTTCAGAAGAATTTATATAAATTGATGAACAATGCGGTATTTGGATAGACGATGGAAAATGTTCGGAATCGCGTTGATATTCGTATCAAATCGACATGGGAAGGAAGGTTTGGTGTGGAAGCTTTAATATCGAAATCAAATTTTCATCGAAGGAAGATATTTGATGAAGACTTGGTCGCGATAGAATTAAAAAAATTAGAAGTTACCATAGATTAGCCAATATACGTCGGAATGGCTACATTGGATATTTCTAAAACAAAATTGTATGAATTTCACTATAATTTTATTGTACCTAATTTTAAGACTAAAGCCAAACTATTGTATACTGACACCGACAGCTTAATTTATGAATTTTCCGTCCCAGATTTTTATGAATATATGAAAAGTAATTTAAACCGATATGATACGAGTGACTATGAAAAAAATAATGTATACGGAATACCATTAGTTAATAAGAAAGTGTTGGGGAAAATAATGACACAGTTTGTCGGACTCAGGTCAAAGATGTATACATTTCGTGTACTGGGTGAGAGCGAGAAAACGAAAGCGAAAGGTGTTAAAGAAATAGTCGTCAAAAAAATTAATACTTTTGATGACTGTTTGGACTGCCTTATGACCGGGTGTGATAAGGTACGAGAGCAGCGGTATATACGCTCAAAGCTACACAATGTATTTACGGTGTGTGAGCCCAAAGTTGCATTAAATCCCCACGATGATAAGTGATACTTAATTGCTGGTCGTACAGACAATCTACCATGGGGACATAAGGATATTATGGAAATAGATGAATAATGTATGTGTATTATATGTAAATATGTTCTAATTGTGAAATTACTATTTAAATTTATGGAATGTGTACGAATATCATGTACATGCATACAGTTTTTAATAAAGTTATATTATATTATATTATATTTCAAGTTTATTTATTTAGATAGATATTTTTCTAATGTTGTCGATATAATAATTAATTAATCTACATAACGTTGGAAAATTTATCTGTTTAAACCATATTCTTTTAAGTATGTTGATCTTAAAATGAGTCCCATCTTTTGTTTGTTTCTACTCTACACAGTCGAGATAACTGTCGAGAATCGTGACAAATGATTGGGATAAGCGTTTCTATAATTGACATGCATTTCGAAATGTACCTTGACATTGATGCATTTTGAAAGACCCACCTTTCATATTGACCTGCTTTCACTTTCCCCCAAATTTCAACGATTCAAGTTCCAACGCGTTTGGAGGTAACTTAAGCGTTCTCTTCACATTACGAAACTTTGAAACTATAAGGCCGGGTTTCTACTATAAATGTCGATGCAGTCGAGTATTTTTCATCAGTAACGTGGCTATATGTCTTCAAGAGATCTAAAAGTTAAAACTCGTGAATTAAAAAATAGAGTCGAAAAATTTTTTAATAACATACAAATATTAAAAGGCGATTTAGAACTTCAGTCGGAAATTAAAATACTAGTAAACCAAACCGAAAATTTATATATCAAAATGGCATCATCATCATCATCAGCAGCAGCAGCAGTTGCAGCGGCATCGTTAGTAAAAGCACTGAATTCAGCAACAACGAAATTTTTACCAACGATGAAACTGGCAGAACTGAACCCAGCAAAAGCATAAGTCGTTTGAAGAGTTTCAACAAAATTTGGAGAACGAATAAGCGTAGAGTTGAACAACCAAGTCTCCTGTTTTCTTCCACCTCGGTGCACACCACTTTTCCGAGATTCGATGGAGAGTTACCGAAGCTTCGTTGAAAATAATCAGCTATACATGAAGTACATCGGAACAAAATTCAACGACATCGAATTTTTAATCGAATCCCACTAACAATGACGATGTCGAACGGAATTCAAAAATAGATGGTATTATATTGGAAGGAATATGTTTTCCTAATTACATAATGTTTAATTTATATTTTATTAAAAATATTATCATATTGTACATCTATTATGAAGATAAATTTTCAGTGAATCGAAACCGATGCACTTGAATCCGGATGATTAGCGGATATTTCCAACAGCGGCAATGTGTCACATCTTCGGGGGCGACCCTACTCGAATCAGCATGTCAAAGTCCATGACCATAATTAGTGACTGGTCAAAACAGAGGTGTATGGCAGCTGCAACATCAGTCATCTTGATGAAGAATGGAACCTGCAACAGAAATCAAATATAAATGAATACTAAATATATAAATGTATAAATAAATCGTGTATAAATAAATAGTATGACTTCAAAATTTGTTTATCTTCATGTTGATGTCCAGTCCTGGTCGTCTGCCTGGTCGGGATCAGATTCGAAGTAAGTTGCGTCCGAGTCAATGTCTTCAGGTTCATCATCGTCGTCGTCGAAGCCCCATTTTATACAATGCTGTTCAAACATTGTGTGGAGGTCCGCTCGTTCCTCCATCCTTCTGCGTTTCTTTCGCTTAATGTCCCGTTGGAACGCATTGAGATGCTGCCTATATTCTGCAATCTGCATCAATTGCAAAATTTCTTTGTTCCGCCTCTTCCTCCAACGCCGTTATCGCTCTTTTCAGCGATTCCTTTTCGTGATGCTTGCGCATCTTACAGTCGCGAACAACACAGCGACACGCGCATGACCCATCGATCGTAATATCTTTGAATTTGCTCTTCTTCCGCCTCTCTTGAATACTCCAATACTCAATCCGCGAGATTTTGTTCTTATAATCGCGCTTCAATTCGCGCATAGCGTCATGAAGCGCGATGTTTACCTCATCACACCGTTTTTTAATAATACATTCGGTGGCATAAATGGATTCCCAATAGGAATCCTCCTTTTTTCCTCCTCCGCATGCGTGGTCTCCATGGTTTTCCTCACCACGGCTAAGTGGTGAAGAATCTCCGAACCAGCCAACTTGGACAACTGCTTGCGCATTTCGCAAGTAAATGTGGTACTTTTTTAACATATTCAACCACTCGAGCCATTTTCTTCTTTCTTACGAGCTTCTTAACACCACTACGCAAGAAATACACTTTGAAAGCTATTCGATTCGACCCTGTATATTGTAACGGACAGATTCGCCAGTAGCGCTAAACAATGCATGCGTGTGTGCGTGAGCGTAAGAAGCGTGTGAGTGTCGCGTAACGAGGCGGGACCTCAGCGTATAAATTGGGGGGAAATTTCCGAATTTTGGACAGTCGTCGCCAGACCCTCTAGCACTGTCTGTCGGTCGACTCGAGCACGCGCTCCGATTCCCCGGCTACGCTAGTATCCGTGGGCGGGTTGCGATCGTGCATAGCTTAAACTTGCAGCGGCATTAAGGTCAGCGCACCTAGTGTCCCTGTCAAGGACGGGTAGGCAGGTCCCCTTCTTAATAATTAATAAATGTCTTTTTTCTCCTTATAGGTGGAGTAACCAGTAATAATTAGCGTTCGCTTAGAATAAACGCAGTCACAAAGAATTGTGAATTCTTTTGTATTCAGAGAAATAAAAAGAATAAATAATAAACAGATTTTTATATACCATTCAATCAGTCTCTCGAGTCCATTTATTTTACGTACCTGCACGTTACAGTATATACCAAAAAATATGCTAAGGAATGCAACAAAAATCTAATTTATCTTAAGTAAATCTTGCTTCCAACTGTTCATCCACTATTCGTTCCATCATATTAGTCTTAAAGTATTATATCTCCCTTGTCGATCCAGGTGCTATGTTTGTCTTCAAAGCCCAACCATTTAACAATCGCTTTAGAACTTTTTGACGTAAAATTGTTTCGATTAGGTAAACATCCGGATTTTTTGTACGTTGCAGTTCAAATTCTTAGAATCCACCTGATATTCGGTTTCCAGCATTGTCTTCCAGTAAATATGTTACTGGACTGGTTTTCTTAACTTTTGCTATTGAAAATATTTCATTCGTCCAATTTGGTGTATACCCCTTTTCAATTATATGTTTGAATTTACTAATACGAACTTGTTGACCTACTTTAAACTTGGGATGAATCTTATCGTTCACAATTACATTATACACGCGTTCCAATAATTCTTTTTCATAGTCTTTATTAACATCTTACGGCTTCATTTTAATAGTACGATGTGCGCTATTATTATAATCATTAACCAAGTCTGGCAAGATATTGAGCCATTGATAATTACCATGAAGGCTAAACTGTGTCCACATTTTATTTTTCAAAGTACGATTAAATCGTTCGCAAATTGATGCTTTCAGATTACTATATGTAGAATATAAATTGATGTCATGTTTTTTCATTAAATTTGAAAATTTTTAATTATAAAATTCTTTTCCATGGTCGGTATGTAGATTCTTTGGAATTCGACCCATTTCAAATATCTATTTCATGGCAGCTATAACGTCATCGCCAGTCTTTCTTTTTACTGGGCGGGCCCATGCATACTTAGGGAATACATCGATGACAGTTACGTATTTGTAACCCTTATTTTCATCTGCATATGGAATCATTTCTACAAGATCAGCTTGCCAAGTTTCATCTAATCCGCGAATATCTACTCGCCGTCTTGTATAATTTTTTCTTGCTGGTTTATGAAGCTCCTTCACGACTTCTCTCTTCTCTTTATAAGTCATTGTTGTTAAACAGATAAGGCAACGCCTTGATTAAAACTGTTGGGTGGATTGTTGCAGATAGTTTATTTATTCACATTTTTCAGAATAACTAATTAATTCTTCCGTAAGGAGTACAAATGTGAGATGTCCCTCTTCACAACATCCGTTATTGCATTAATCTTCTTTAAGGCTTCACTGTTTTTATTGACATTTTGTTCTAGGAGAAAAATTAATTTCTCAGCATCATGAGCTACAGTACCACTCCCCCTTATGTCATAGGTATGTTTTTTCAAGTCTCCTTCTATATTAGCAATATCTACCGCAAGACTATCAATAAAATCATTATTGTTATTCACATCATCTTTATTTTTCTTTACTTCCTTCTCTAAGACAGTGATATTATTCGTAAGATTGCTAAGCGTGTAATTATTTTTATTTAAATTACTGGTATGTTTAGTTATTTCTTGATGTAATTCAATATTATAATTTCCGATATCTGAAGATATAATCCGCCTCTTTTCTATTTCATTGTAATTTTTATTTACATCTGTGGCGACTGCCTACGAACTCCTTTCTCGCAAGTAACAGCAATCGGACTACTTTCATATATAAGCCCGCAATTTCCACTCTTCCTCCGGATCGTATAAGGCAGGGCCCCACTACGTCGCTTACTGATGAGTCCAGTAGTGGGGACCGAGACGAAACGATCGACACAGTGGTCTGCATTATCCGCCACTGTCGGTATGGTAGACTTCCGCTTAAGCTTACCTCTTCACATCTTGATGCATTTTATTTATACTTTTTACAAAATATTCAATCTTTTCATTATTTTTAATTACACCTTTACACAGTTCATCTATTTGCTATTTAATATCGCGAATAGATGTGTGGAACATTCTCAAAGCAATTGCATCATCCGAATCTGTCGGAATTCCGATATTACATAACTTTCTTTTCTTAAAATCATAAGAACCATCTGTGATTATCGTAAGATAATTATAAACACGAAGCACGTGTTTTAACAAGATCTAAACATGATGATAATGCATTTAAACAAAATGCAGATGAACATTACAAAATTGAAATGAATAAAACAGAATTGTTAGTTCCATATGTGACGTTGGCTGATAGGGAAAGGATACAGCTGTTACGTTTCATTGAAAAAGATCCTTGCATATCTTTAAGTTTCCGTACATGGGAACTTTATGAATATCCGCTATTTATTTTTTGTAGAAAATTGTGACTTTCGGTGGCCGTATGCGTTTTGAATAATAGACTGATAGAACGATAACGATCACTATAAGGGGGGACTGCTGTTCGAAGCGCTAATTTTGTAGTGACGTTTCGTATGGTTTTTTGAGTTTTGGTTTTGTGACTTTGAGCAATGGCGGCCGGAGTGCCGTAGAAATGATAGATTTTGTCTTGCCGGGAGGCTTTATCCGGGGAATAAGGATATTCTTTGATATAAAGGGCTGTAAAGGTGCTAATTTTTTAGATATCCTACATTGCGTTGTGAGTGTTGAGATTCCGGGGTCGTAAAAAGTAAGTTAAATCCAGTGAAATTAAGTTAAAATTATGGTAGGATAAGTTAGAGTAAGTTAAATTAAGTTAAATTAAGTTACATTAAGTTAAATTATGTTAAATTAAGTCAGGGTAAATTAGAATAAGTTGAATTATGTTAAATTAAGTCAGGGTAAATTAGAATAAGTTGAATTAAGTTAAATTAAGTTAAAGTAAGTAAAAGTAAGTTAAATTAAGTAAACATCTTTTTTGGGAAAAGGGGTAGCACTAAACCGGTTATCAAATGATTGAGTAATTAGAGAGATTCAAAAGTAGCTTTCATTAATTAAATTCCCTGTGCATACTTTCATTTATCGAACATTGATTTAATACGAAGTATTATTTAATTATTACTTCGAGCCAGACCAAGTCTGGACGAAGTATTGAATTTGGTCACTTCGGGCATAAAAATGACCATATAGTTTTTCATTAAATGTCGACGTTTCAGACCCTAAGGAGCCCAAATCAACAATAAAAAAAGTTGTTTCCGTGATCTTGTACGTACGCACGTCCGTGCGTCTCGTTTTTTTGTCTCGCGATAACTCGCGAACGGATAAGCGTATTGACATACATTTTTTTTAAATACGCGTCTTGGCATAACTTAGATCTGATTAGATTTTGGCGCAGGTCCATCCGTCCATTACTAAAAAAAATTATCCCCAATTAAGTTTCTTCGTAGTTTTTTGCATTTATTTTGAAAAATACAAAATTTATTAAAAAATGTTTCAAACAAAAAAGATAGAGCATGAAATTTTCTACAAAAAAGATTTTTTTTTCATTTTCTTCCTAAAGTCAACGATAATGCCATAAAAACTGGTTTAAAATGCTTATGACTATTGTCTGAAAAAGTATTGAATTTGGTCACCTCGGCAAAAAAATTACCCTATAGTTTTTCATTAAATTTCGACGTTTCGACCCCCTACCCCCCAGGGGTAGTCTTCGCCAACCCCTCGGGCGCGGTGATCACCTACGGGCGCATAAGTTCTTTTAAGCCCTTGATACGAAAATAACTATTTCGATATATCTAAAAGATGTCTTATAGTATCTAAACGATATCCGTCAGAGATCTTTTCGACACTTTCAAGATATCTTTGACGAATTATATGTATACATATTGTATATATAAGATCATAATGATACAGACAGTAATTAGTAAAACACTGTAAACATGTAATATGCATCGAATAGTCTATTACAATACAAGTGCTTGAAGTAAGTATTTTGCAACTTTTATTTATTAATACTTCGGCTGGCCTGTTGTCAGGGTCGAAGTTTTGAAAATGCTCATTTTCAATTTTTGTACATATAAGAAACACTATATGTTGTAACATATCTATCGAAGCCACTTGGACCTAAATATGATTTGACCCCCAACTATCAATATAATTTTATAATATAATTCAAAGCTGTTAGTAAACAAACGAGTATAAAGGAATAGCCGACTCTCTACTGGGTCGAAGTTTCTGAGCGAGCGAAACGAGCGAGGCACCACGCCAACACTTGTTTATTTTTGTATTTGGAAAAGGTTTTCGTATTCGGCTTAATTAATTAAAGAAGTTAGAACACCGAGAAGGGGGATTTTACGCACACTATTTATTTTCTTAGAAGGTTCTCGTTCTGGTAATTTTATAAATATATTGTCTTTCTCAGTGCAAATAATATTATGTAGTTTTATTTCTCGACAATAATTGTAAACAGAACTCACGTTGTAGACGGGTTTCGTCAGCCAGTAGGTCGGTTACGGAATAAACAAAGTCGTCTAATGTGTTGATAAACGCATCAACACAATGGGTGTTTACGAGGGATGTCGCTTCTGGAATTTTCGCGAAGGTTCCAGAAGGCGTGAGGGGAACAGGTAGCAGGAGAAAGGCGCGGGAGGGGCAATCGACGGCTAGAGCGCGGAAGAGTCACGTGGCCGCGACAGCCAATTAGCGGGCACCGTTGGAGGACCGTGTAGTGGGCGACGCCGCATCATTGTCGACGGCGGCCGAGAATTGGTCATTCTCGTGCCGTCTGCAGCAGCGGCAGGAGCTCTGGACTTTGACAGGTGGGCATCGATGAAGTTCAAGGAACGACGAATTTCGGAAGGCTCCGCGTTCTCCTATTGGGCGTTTCGATAACAGCCTTCCGTAATTCGTACATAATTTCTCGCTCGCGTTGTCTGCTGAAGTGATCCTTAAAATGGTTCCGGGTTCTTAATGCAACGTGATAGCGACGTTATAAATAGTGTGTTCTTCCGTGATTCTTAGTTTCTTCGCAAATTGATTAGCATCGTTGTTTCTTTTCGCGAGTGTAACTTGTGGACGGTGTGCAGGTATCGTGATCAAATGAATAGATAAACATTGATAAAAGACTCGCGTTTTTGGACTTGTCTCGTGGTAGCGGTTCTTTGTCGAACAAAATACGCCTTAATCACTTTAAACATAAAATTGTTACCATCCGTGACTTATTGCAGTAAACTAAAATTGTTAATTAATCAAATTGAATTTAACTGCTCTCGTCTTTGATAATTCTTCAAGGAGACTAATAAATAATTTAAATAAAAGTAACATTGCTATAGCCTTTGATTCGCTCAGAGGGAATAATGTTACTTAATTAAAGAAAAACTTAACTGCTCACGCACTTGAACCTTCCTCAAGGAGATTAATAAATAATTTAAATAAAAGTAACGTTGCTACCGCCTTTGATTCGCTCAGAGGGAATAATGTTACTGAATATAAAATAGACCTAACTGTTCACGTCCTTGGACTTCTTCAAGGGGATTCATACCTTGAATTGACCAGGGATCTATATAATAACAATTCGGAAGGTGACGTTGAATTTGTGAGACAAAGGATCACCCACGGCTAAGTGTTTATGTGCGAGTGAGCGCGGTTTCCGTGGAGGCATGTCCAAGCAGTGGGTTCGAAAAATTAATCGAGATAATCAGAGGTGTACATAAAAGGGAGGATCGAATAAAGGGACAAACAGGGAGAGTTGGGTCGACTAGTCGATACCAAGAGGACGCGTTACATCTCTTTTGCAGTGGTTCCGGCATGATAGGATCGGGTAGGAATCTGGGCTACCGACACCCGTGAGGGTGCACCGAACTATTGAATATTATTTTTTTCTTATGTTTGGGTTATCGACCATGGCGACTAAGGACACCCATTGTGGAGGTGTGACGCGCTTTTTGTATGTTTTATTTCGAAGGCTCTCGGTCGCTATGGGGCAACCCAACATTTTGTCGTTTCATCGTCTCTTTTTCGTCTGCCAGTTTCGGTTACGTCGCACATTTACCCGTATGTGATAATTATGGTTACGGGCGTCTCCTTGGTGCAAACGTGTGAACACGTGAATCTTATTTCTGTTTCATAAAGGTATTCTCGGCCATTACTTGGCGTGTGCTACGGGCACCCGCTGTGGAGGTGCGTCCCGTGTTTTCTTTTTTTTGCATTCTTTTAATTTGAAGGCTCTCGGCCCTTAAGGGGCAACCCACATTTTGCTTAATGCTTCGTCAGAACAGGGCGCGTTTTCTAGTGTTAATATCGCTCCGCAATATTCAATATATTCGTAGAGTTTATGGGTGGTTCAGCTCCGTTTGTTTTTTTTTGCGCTATAGTGCCGTGGAATAGTGGGGTTTGAATATTGAGTTTTAGTTGAACCGTGGACTAGTACGTAGGGACGGGGCACCGCATATAAAGTCCCGCTTGAGTCCGTCACGAGGCAATGCGTTTTGGAAGTCCTCGCTGAGTTCGTCGACGGGCAAGGCGTCTTAGAAAGTCCCGGGGAGGTCGTCCCCTGGCACCGTATTTGCGAAATATCATTGACGAGTTCGTCACCAGGCGCCGCATCCGAAAGGTCCTGGTTGAGTCCGTCGCAAGGCACCGCGATTAGGAAGTCCCTGCCATACATCTGCCGAGGGACAACGTTTGGGACCCCGAATGGCGTAGTCGTAGTTTTGAACCCCGTTCTCGGTGGTCGTGACCGCCATCTTATATCGCCGAGTTTTGGTTTCGGTTTTGACTGCGCATGAATACCGCCCTCTCCCGTGCGGAGGGGATCTCGGGGCTGAGCATAGCGGGCACACCATCGCCTTGCGGCGCGCCTATAAATTCAGTATGCTTCGGCATGCCTGGCGCCCTTATTAACATCTTGCGTGTCGTAAGGTTTTGTGACCCCAGGGATTTGGTTGGTTGACGATTCATTGATTGGCGTTGCGGTTGCGGGCGGTTACGAACGGCGACGACGGTATGGGCATTTTCTGGATCGATTCGGATTTTAATTTTATTTCGAAATTTTGGGATTCGGTTTTTTTTTTGGGGGGGGGGGGGGGGCGCAACCTATATTGAATAAATCAATATTTTTAGAGAAAGCTCCATTAATCATTATTGATTGCTCTAAGCGGAGTGAAGCGTTAAAGCACGCACCTGTCGATGTGCGGCTCGAATTTGAATCAAAAGATAAGTTTCCTGCAAACACTTCTGCTTATTGTTTAATTTTACATGATCGTATTCTAGAATATAATCCTACAAGTGGAAATGTAAAGAAGTTGGTTTGAAAGGGAGCTAGCCATTATTGCGCATGCGCTAATTAATGAATAAAATATAGTTATACTTTAATTGCTAGTGAATCAGTATCATACGAAATGGAAAACATTGTAGACGTGCAGGGATTCCGCGAGCCTGGTAATCGCTTCATACCGAAGAAAATGTCTGTAATGATTATTTTCAACAGTGAAATTGAGACTTATGTGTTTAAACCACCATATCAATGGGCGTGGTTACCGTTACACTATAAAAGAGTGAATAACTGGTTAATACATAATTACTACGGTTTACCATGGCAATCTGGTGACGTTCCCTTTGATGCTATAAATGACACTTTGGAGGATATCGTTAAATGTGCCAACAAAATTTATGTAAAAGGAGTCGATAAAAAATGTTGGCTGGAGGATATATTGAACGCTGAAAACGTTATTGATCTCGACGTTTTGGACTGCCCATCTCTGACAAAACTGAAGCAAGAGCAGCTCAATAAGAGTTGTCGGAGAAATGTAAAAGTCATACGATTAATGAAACTTGCGCTAAAGAAAATGTACAAATACTTACGAATTGGGTACTAGAAAATCTACTTAACAGCCTGCATCTCTTCAACGTTCATTAAGGATTTATTACGAAGTGAAACGTCTCGCATTGATGGAAACAAAAGATATAGAATATCTACCGATCGATTTCATCTGCACGTTTGCTGAACGATAAATTTAAGAAGCATGGACTTGCTTGCCACCTGCTATGCGAATGCATCCTGAAATACGTGAATGTCGACTATGTTAACCATAGTTATAAATGTTGACGATAGTTATAAATATTTCGAATCAAACTATGATACGATAGATGGTGAACCGCCTATGATTAAAGACTGCATCAGTTGTCAAATTAAAAGCGATAGTAAAAAAAATTAATGTAATGTATGAATATGAACGTGAAAAATAAAATTTATTAAATACATCTTCTGTATTTTCTTCATCTTCCTTCCTGCATGATATTATACAAAACAAAAATAAATATTTATGAAAGTTGCGATGGTAATAATGGTAACGGTTTTCAATAGTAGGAGAGACGAAAACGAGACTTTCAACCTTATGAATGAAAATCTGTGTTTAAAATATGTAGGTCAAGAAGGATTTCGAAACGTTATGTCACGAAACGAGAAAATGAAAATATAGATGCTAGGTGGAACAAATTTTGTAATGGAAAGGTAGGATAAATGGACCTGTCGTAGCCGCTAGGTCCCGTGCATCAGGGGGTCGACGCCAGGTCTTTTGACCGCGTTGAGACTTGCTTGGAGGCTTTTCTAGATTAATTTTAAAATAATCTTAGCAGTTTTGTGTGAAGTGACTCAGCGGTTTCGTCATTATTGGAGATCATTGAGTTACGCTAATAGCTTGTCAAGACGATTATCATATAGATGGATAGATTTCCCCGACGAAAGAAAATTCTGAAAGGTGAATTCGAACATACAACATGAAAAGGGAAAGGTCAAAGCCCTGATTGCATCACTAACGAGTACAAAAGTAGGTCGTCGATATACGGGATTGGGCTAGACACCCCCAAAACTGGTATTTAGACTAATGGAAATCTACGCTTTCAATTCATTAAAAAAAGATACATAACATCTTCGGCATTATCGGCTTCGTAGCTCAGGCGGTTGCGTGCTGGACTACGAAGTCGTAGGTCGTGAGTTCGATCCCCGGCTGGGCAATTTTTCGAAATTGTTTTCAGGCAGCAGTTTGCTATGTGTAAGATGAACCACGCTGTCTGTTTGGCATTTTCGAGGTATTGCCTTCAGGCGGAAATCGAGCCATGGCCGATGCTGTACTTAATGTGGGTTTCTGCAGTTTCCTACATTCTCGACAAATGTGAGTATGGCGCCATCTAAGACGACCTGCAGCTCTCGCAATGGTACTCACCTGTACCCGGACAAGCTCCCTGAGAGCTTTTGGGACATCTCGATCTAGGTGGAAGGTTGAGGGTAAAAAATAAATAAAATAAAAAATCTGAAATACGTAAAAAAGAGACGAACTCGATATCTTAATTAATCGAGTCCCGGGTTCAGGCGCCATTTATAACGAATTTATTTTGTTTCTTTATTGATTTTACTCGAAATTCATTGTTCCGTACATTAGTAATAAATTTGTCTGTGTATTACATGTCACGTTCGGGCTCATGGGTGCTGATACATGCTAAATGAAAAATTTCCAATTGCACTCTAAATATACTGCCATTTGAGTATAAATTTATTTTTCAGCATTGGGCTGGAATGCTCACGGTTGAGTAGGTGTATAAGTGGGAGCTATACTAGTGTACGTATGTAGAAGAAAGCCTTGGTGGGATTGTTCACAATATGGCGGCAGGCACGAATAGTCCCGACCAGTTTCGGTAGCTCCAGAAGTTTGCGCGTACCGCAGACAGTGATTCGAATAAATGACTGCGGCTAGAAGTTTATCAGCTACTTTGCGACATGTCTTGTAAAGAATTGTGGTAGCCGAGTGATTAAAGCGTTCGACTGATAAATATAACTTTTGTAGTTCGCGAAATCGCAGATGCATTTTTTATTTTTTTTTTAATTTTTATTATTATGAATTTATTGTAATTTTTTAAGTGCTAGTCAAATTATTTATTGTATATTTTTTAAATAAATTTTTAATTCTTTAAATATACTTTTCAACCTAATTTAAGGTATTACTTTGTAACTTATTATGGAGAATATGACGTTAAATAAAACTGCAATTACTGGATAGAATACTCAAAAATCTGACGTGATAGCCCAAATCGGACAACGAATTCGTTTTCAGCAGACAAAAGTCTATAAGGTCCACTAGACAACCTGAGATGTTCCCCAGTTTACCTGATATCAATAATGTCAATGCGCCACGAAGAGGAATACAAACAAGAGAGGCACTGAAAAACTATTTTTTAACACCAGCCGGTGAAGTGCCTTGCCAATATGATTATGTTCGAAATGCCGGAAATTTTTGAAGCATAGAATTTTAAGTTTCAGTTTTAATACAATTAAAACATTCATTTCGTACTTTGTATTCTTCATTTTCTTGTGTATTTATCATAAATTCTTCCATATGCACGATTTTTGAGGAAAGAAAAATTCCTATTTTTTGCATTAGTCACATTCACATTAATCACATTTTTTGCATTAATCACTCTTATGTTTATCAATTGAATCTCTTTGTTTATCTACCATTCATCTATCCCTTTCTATATTTTAAATAATTGGTTTGGAATTACTTTGGAGATTGGATTTTCTTATTTGAAAATTATATATTTTATGCCACCAGAGATAAATTAATTTTATTTATCCTAAATTTTTCCTAAAAGGGTCCCCTTAAAGATAATATAGATTAATTTTTATATATCAGAATTTAAGGACCTTCTAAATCAATCCAGTTGATAACGTCCTTCCTAAACTAGAAAATGCAAATTAAACAGAGTCTAGATATATTTTCAAATCTATATCGGTTTTAGGGTCATTCTACTCGTTTTTGCGAATTTATATGAAATTCCAGGTCCGTTTAGAATCGGTTGAGAATTCGCAAGAATAAAATTTGATTGTAGTCAAACAGTTTGCATTGTTACCGGCGACATTTATTCTTGCGAATTCTCTTTCGTTATTGCTTTAACCGTTTGCTGTTTACGTAAATAATGTAGTTCGTCATTATAAAATTACCTTAAAATAGTAATTTAATGTGAATTCTCCCTGAAGCATATGTTTTTTAATGAAAATACGGCATCGGTAACAGAGAATTTGAGTAAAACTGCAAGTCGGTATTGAGCGGCCCCTTAAAGAACAGAATTTATCGAACACTCCTGTTTCTACGAGGATCCTGTTTTAGATGCAGGAAACTTCCTGTTTCGGATAGATTAATAGTATTTTTCAACTCAGCAGGCGTGAAATGGTCATTTTACGCCTCCTTTTTGGGGCGTGAAATTTCAGTTTCATGACGCATGTATTACATAGGGATTTTGCTAAATCAACATTTCAAAAAATGACCGTTTTAATACCTACTGAATCGAAAAATATTGTTGGCACCACTGGCGTAGAATTTACGCCTCGTTTGATGATTGCTCAACCCTCGGGACAGCTTGGTCGTCCTTCGGGCGCGAAATAACCATCCGAGGTGTAAAACTCTTTTTAACGCCCTTGGTACGAAAAGTACTATTTTGATACAAGGGGGTTAAATGCGATTTTACGCACCGCTTTTTAACGTGGGATTATATAGGACCGGTGCGTAAAATTGAATTCTTACGCACGTGTATCGAACGATATTTTTTGACATACTATGCGTAAAATTTGTTTCGCTGGCCCTCCTGCACGAAGATCGCCTGCGGTCGGAAACGAAGCCATTGCAGCGAGAGCGATGCGCCTAAGGCGATCAGAAGATATTTCCCCCTAGTGTCTGCAATGCAATTCCGACCATGATGTATACACTATTTTTTTTCACACCTTTGTGGAAATTGTCGGGCGTGCAAAGAAAAAGCTCGGCGGGAGGCAAAAACTGCGTGATTACCCTTTGCACATGCGCAGAAGCGCAGTTGAGGTGCCCGGCGGCAGTCGACGTCTTTCCAACTCCTATACCGGTGCGAAATATCGCGAATTTGAGCAGGTGTGATAAAAACTACTATTAGAAGTGTCGATGAAAATTGATAAACACGCAGGTCTCAAGATCCGTACTAAACAAAATAAGAATAAAGAATATCATTTCGGTAGTGACAGTATATTTTATTTAGACTTTTAATAAACTTCTAATTTATAACAAGGAATGTAATTTATTAAAGTTGTTGTATTGATATATTATTCATAAAGCACCTCCAGCAATTTTCTTTTTTTATATTTTCTTGTTTCTTCATCAAATGTTGTCAATTCGTCCGCAATTAATTGTCCGAATGTAATGTCGGGTTTAGTGGATGTTTTGCTCCCACCGTCAAGCGATTTCTGATAGTCACAAATATCGTGTTAAAAATTAATTTGCTATATGATAGGCGTATTAAGGTAAAAAAATGCAAATGGCGATAAAAAGTGAATTTTTATTAGCCTAGCCATAGGTTAACAAACGCAAAAGTCAGTGAATTTTTATAAAACTTGGTAGATAAGCCTTTTTGAAGCTGCTGATCATGAATCTGAAGCAAGATTTTAAAAATTGAGAATTGCCGTTCCAATATGGCGAGAAAAAATGTTGAAAGTTAATCAGATTTAATTGAATACTTAAAGTACCAAAGACAGAAAAAATTACTCTGTATGCGTTATAAAACTACTTTTTTTTATATGTACTTTCTCTTATTAATCTATGGCAGCAGAAAAATCATGTCTTGGTACAGACTAAAGCCCCGTCTTTGAGACATTCCGCGACCGCTTCTTTCCTCTTCAGAACGCTTTCTAACTTCACGCCCAAAACAGTCTCGGAGTTGCCCCCATCTCTTACTGCATTCATCAACTATGTAAATTCAATAGAATATGTGTATTGTTTTAAACATCATATTTTTCATATTCCTTATAAAAATAATGTTTTAAATTAATTTATGTTTTACTCCACATGACACAAATAAATATTAAAAAAGATTTTGGAAGGAATTGGTTATCATAATTGAAAATATTTATTCAAAAGTTCACTAACTCAGTTTTTAAAATCGCTTAAGGGAAGGCTGTACTGAAATTCGATTCGAAAATTTCAAATTTTTTCATTCGTGAAGTAATAAAACGAATAAAACAAGGTGCCTTTGAAGCCATATCATGGAGATATCATTGCACTTTGTAGTATTTTATTTCTTGAACATAGAAAATTTTATAAGTTATGTACTACATATAATTTATAAAATTACAGGTTTTTTGTACTCGAGCAATATAATTAAAATAAATTTGTCAAAGCGTATTTACACTATTATTTCTCGCAATCTCAATCGTTTTCACCCGTACAATAACACACCGAAAAACTTAAATCGCACACGTACCCATTTCTCTCACATTCTTTCACCGATCTCAATTTTACCGCGCAAAATCTTTTGAGTTACTGCAATACAATAATTGATAAATACAGTATATTCACTTCCTTCGATAATATTCAAAGGGTCAATTAATTTGATGACACGAATGTCCATCAACAAATTCGTCAATGATATAAAACTAATTTCGAACCCTCTGGCCTTATCTTTTACTACATTTTTTACAATGATCGTCTCGAATGGAAAATACACAATTGAATAATAAATTTGTGAAGAAAATTCCACTTGCGTTCCTTTTAAAGATACATTGCCGGATCTGGAGATTTCACCTACGGACACATCCGAGGTCGATTCCCTTGAATCGAGATGATGAAGCAGATGACTGATATTCCTGGAGCACTTCTTGGCAAATTTACTTGATAAATTTGCAAAAAATACCTCCTGATGATAAAATGGAAATTTTCGTTATAACTCCTTTTCCGTTATGTATGGCGAATTAAAATGCCGAAAAGAGAAAAAGAGAATGCCAGAGTCTTTCGGGAGTATTTCAAACGCCATCCACCGCCAGTCGAATCACGACACTAAATATAAAAATCGAATACTAGATCTCCCGAAACCGAACTTCGTTTTGCCGGTTTTTTAGTTATTTAAAATTACCCCAATTGGGCTTTTCCACATTCGCACGTGCATACCACGAGACACGCGGTAACGGTTTCTTCACTATCCACCATCAGAACCGATTTTTCAAAATAAATTGAATTAATGAGCAATTCCGTCGCCGTAATTATCAACTTATTTAACACAAATACAAACAGCGTTCTTTTTCTTGTTCTTGGTGAGTGGCCTTACGATTGGTCGTCTACAAACAGCGTGGTTTGATCATCGCGGTTAGTTGGCCACTCGTCTTCCCGAGCTCCCACACCGTCCAATCACAATCGATTTCAAATAGCGCTGCGGTCAAGCGTGATATTTGAAATGGCTTATGCCTGCGAAATTCAAATTACAAAGCGCGCTCAGTTCAAATAGGGTATATTCCTACAACTTCTAAAGTGCCTTGCTAAATTATATTTTATTAATTTTACTCAAAGTAATTCGGTATATCAAAACATATCTCACATACCTGGACGGTGCAACGTTTCTGCTACTTTACCCCAAGCAGTATTACGAACAACAGTATTTTTATAGTGCTCATGTTGTTTATTGTACAAGCATTGATAATGTTGCACCGTCTGCACTAAAATACCATCGGTGTTTATATTACCGTACTTTGTACGTTTCTGTGACTATAAAATATATTATAGAAGACTTAGAGAAGATATACATATGAAGTACTGAAGAAGGAAAGGAATTAAGGCCTTAATTACAATTTATTATTACAATATAATATTACATAATGCAATTAAGGCATTATAATATATTATGTGGTGTGGTTTTTTCACTCGTTTATACTGGACATTCTTATATGAATTTACAGAAGGCACAGTGGAAATTTCAAAATGAACCGTGAAGAAGTTGTCGAAATAGGAATAATTTTCTGACGTCCCATTCGAAAACTATCTTAATTGGCGCTTTCTCTATGATATTGTAAGTAGGAAAAGCGCCAAATATATTAGTTTTCGTATGAAAAGTCGACTTGTAGCAGCTAAGCGCACTTGGAGAATGTACTGTTGCTTTTCAGCAAGGCTACCCATAAACAATTATTCATATTTCGACAACTTCTGAACGGTCCATTTTGAAATTTTCACAGTATCTTCTGTATACTCAAATAAGTATCTTCAGTATTAAATAGTAAAAAAAAACACTTTTTTTCTTATTGGAGATATTCAAATTTGTTTAAAAATTTTTTCAAACTTATGGGTTAAAAAATAAATTGTTATGTGTTACGATCGGTAGATCGTACCCTCCTACAATTATTGTATTCTGTAAATAAATGCAATATTTGCACTTCGCCAACTTGGTAATATGCACGAGGTGCATATTCGCACGGCGAAGTCGAGCGACGGAAATGCACCATCAGCATATTCCCACAGTTTGGAAGATATGCGACGATGAGCTCCGATGGGCTCTTGTTTCGAGACCGCATCGGAGAAGTCAGTCAAGAGTCAGAGAGTGACCTTTGCACGTAATCCGTCGCAAATTCATTTTCGATTCCTCCCCGCCCCAGCGCTCGCACTGTTGCGTACCATTAGGAACGTAACAGATTAAATTGGTGGCAGCGTCGGGGCTCCGCGCGCGATTTCTTTTTTTTCAATAAATTGAATCGTGTGGGGTGTCGACCCCCTTTACGCGGAGTGTCCGAACCCCCCCCCCCTCCCAACGCTACCGAGGGGTAAAAATACCGGAATACGCAAAAGTGACAGTTTGAAAATCGCGTGCATCGCGCGTTACTCTTAATAATAACGTGTATCCCAAGGGAGGAAGAAACGTTCCCTCCTTAAAACAAAAATTTTTTGTTGAGAATTATGCGAGTGAGTGGTTGAAGGGTGTGTTTGTGGTATACAGCAGTGATGAAAATGGACTTTTGTAGGCTCATGTTGACCATACAGCAGGATCGGCAGGAGAGCGTTGCAGACTACATAGAACGCGTAGTCGATTTGTATGAACATGGGATAACAGCGCTTGAGTTTGAAAAATACTGTACGGAAATCATGAACTACTTTAGGCAAACGTTTGATCGCGATACAGTGGATTATTCTATAGCGGGGTTGAGAGATGAAGAAATGGAAATTAGAGTGCTACGAGTCAATCCGCAGACCGTGTCTGATGCCATGATTACCATAGAGAACTTCGCTCGGGTGGATGCAAAGAAATTTGACCTTGCAAGAAAATCGCGACGACAGTCACAAGTTCCATTGCGAAGAAATAAACAGGCTAGGGTCGAAACTAATACTGACACGCTAAAGACTCTCCAGACGGGCACAGCACCCAGGAGCAGGCGGTCACACAAAGGCTACAAGAAAACCCTTCCTGTAATCTTGCCGATTTCACATGAAATCAGGTCAACTGCGGAGAATACCTCCAGATCCCATCCATCTACATCGGTTGTATCACACAAATCTCATACATACTTGCCAACCGACCGTAAGTCCAAAATGCCTGTAACTCAGTACAAGAAAAATCAAGAACCAAAATCACCTTTACAACAGGTATATTGCACATCAACCAACAATTTTGTGGACGAAAATATCGTGGAGGAAGAAGTGTCCGAAATTTCAGAATGGAAACTTCCTGAAATTGCATATGCACGGGTTATTGTTGAGAATGATGAAGAATCAAGACTCATTCCAAATACGCATGAAGTTTTAGTGCCTCAAGTATCGGAAGAAATTATGGCTAGAGATGTACTACCTAGCCATCCATGGCATGCAGCCAAAGGCGAACCGATCGTTGAGGATCACCTTCTCACAACCTGCGATAGCAGCAAAGAACAAAATTCTTCACCCCCTGAACTTCCTAAAAATCTCCGAAAACTTTTATCGAATGATGGCAAAAGTAAAGAAGCCAATTCTACACAAACTATAATTGATGAAAACGATACAGAAGAGCGTCAATTTAACAAAGAGATGCAAACATCACTCCAACAAGAGAAAGAAAAGTCGCCGGTCGCATCCGACTATCCTGAAGAAAGACATTCAGAGAGTGAAAAAACAAGTAGAAAAACAATCAAACTCGTGGAGAATATGAAGAACAGTTTTAAAAATTCACCCCTGAAAATATTGAAAAATAATCGAATTCGCGAAAAAAGAAAAGTTACAGACAACTTAATACAAAAAGCAAACAGAATGACTGGATATGAAGTGAACAAAGTGAAAAAAGTGAAAAAACAAATGAAAAAAAAATTGCAAGTTTACGAAACAGAGAGTGACAAATAAAAATTAACTAAAAATAGTGTGAAAGTGACTAGAAAAGCGACAAGAGTGATGCGAAAAGTACTATTAGTCAATGAAAAAATGGAGTCAGTGACATTAAAATTTTGTGCAGTTTTGAGGCCGCCTCCTGAGCCTCCTCCGAAAATATGGAGCGAGGAGAAGAGGCAGTAATCGCCTTTCCTTTTTCTGCGGCTATCCGTTCTCGCGGATAAGCGCGCCCCACCCAAGGTACTGCACACCATCAGCTACTAACAAGAAGCAAGTCCAAATGCACCGTGCCATGGCTGAAGTTAGACTGAAGCACAAGGCTTCCCCCTCTCCAATCGATCTCTTCTTTGTACGGCTATACGCACTTGGGCCGAAATGCTGAGCTTCATCTGGAACGTGTACCACCAGCCGGAGGAAATGTGTGCTAGTTTACTTGTGTTTTGAGTGCAAGTGTTAGTGTACTAAGTTTAGAAATAATACAAGAAAGACAGAAATTTAGGGACAATATTTTTACACATTGTTGTTTCATTTTTTCTGTTCACCGGCGAGGACGCCGATTTTTCAAGCGGGGGAGGTGTTACGATCGGTAGATTGTACCCTCCTACAATTATTGTATTCTGTAAGTAAATGCAATATTTGCACTTCGCCAACTTGGGAATATGCACGAGGTGCATATTCGCACGGCGAAGTCGAGCGACAGAAATGCACGATCAGCATATTCCCACAGTTTGGAAGATATGCGACGACGAGCTTCGATGGGCTCTCGTTTCGAGACCGCATCGGAGAAGTCAGTCAAGAGTCAGAGCAATGGTTTATGATGTCTATAAAAGTGGCAAAGACAATTTTTTGCCTGCTTATTTATAAAAAACATAATAAATTTTGAGTAATGATATTTTAAAACTTTTTGACTTTTCAAAGCCTCCGCAATTTAAGTCTTAGATTTTTTAAATTTATTTAAACTGGCTTGGTCTTTCATCGATCTTAATATGCAATAAAAGAGAAAAAATAGAAAGGTAAGGTGTTAATGATTAGGTTAGGTTAATTTAATAATTCGTAAAAATATTAGGTATTATCAGCGTGAGTAGTTCATTAAGAGAGTCAATATGTATTGATATTTTAAAATTAGCTCTGGATCTCCGGTAGTCACATTTCTTTTGTCAGCAATCTCGAAATTGGTACGATCCCCGGAGGTTCAGACCATTTCTCCGTCGTTCTGAATCTTGATTTATCTCTTTTGCGACAGGAGGCTTTGCCACCCTTGACGCGTAGCGAGGGAAGACGGAGGGTCTTGCTAACTCCAGAAGGATCTCGCAAATTTAAAGAGGCTTTATCCAACACCGATACACCCGGTGCAGACATTGCAAACCAGCCTTTTGCCACGATCCTCCCTCTTATCTCCTCAACCCTGTCGAAGGTGGCGAATTCCGCCGGGCTTTTGCGAGTTTTTTACACCGGCCGTCACTCCTCGCGACCTAATATGCCGTGGTTCAATGGAGACTGTCGGCAAGCGCGAAAAGCAATGACTCGGGCGCTCACAGCCCTTCGCACCAGTTTCTCACTTCAGTCGGAATCCGGTTATCTGGCTGCTAAAAAACTATATACTTCGGGTATTACAAAATCGAAGAAACTTTATGCTGCTAAAATCACTGATAAGTTTGCTGCGGTAAAAGATGCTAGAACTTTCTGGACCTTAATCCGTACCCACAGACGTTCTCCTTTGCGAACTCCGGCAATCTCCATTGAATCTTGGAACGAGCACCTGTCAACATTGTATCCGACTACCTCTCTCTCCTCGGTTACCCTCTCAGGCACGTACGACAGCGAAATAGACTTCCCCATTACAGAACAGAAACTCCTGAGGAGCATGGGCAAGTTGAAATCCGGCAAGGCAATCGGCCCCGACGGTATTCCTGCGGAGCTGCTCAAACTGCTAGACGGTCAATGGCGAGGGTACACCCTCGACCTTTTAAACTACATATTTTTACATGAGAGATTCCCGGAAGGGTGGATGAGTGCCAGCTTGTTCATGCTCTTCAAGGAGGGGGATAGGTACAACCCGGAAAATTACCGTGCGATAGCGATCACAAATGCGTATTCGAAACTGCTTTCCCAGATTATCGTGGCGAGGATGGAATCATGGGCAGCTCGATCTAACGTTCTTCCCATGGAGCAATCTGGCTTCAGGAGAGGTCGGTCAACGGAAGATAATATCTTCACCCTCCTGGCTGCCTGCCAGATTCACTTAAGGCATAAGGCTGCGAAATGCTATGCCCTTTTTGTCGATTTTCGCCGCGCCTTTGATTCCGTACCCCATGATCTCCTGTGGCAAAAACTTTAAAGCCTTGGTCTAAGTGCCAAAATAATTCGTTTTTTAAAGGCAATGTATACTAACGTAATGGTTTCAACCACGAGCGCGGGGACAGTCTCGGACTCCTTCAGGGTTACAACCGGTGTCCTGCAGGGTGAAACCATCAGCCCTTTACTCTTCATTCTTTTTCGGGCAGACTTAACTGATTATTTTCGTACACGAGGAGTGAGAGGTATTGATTATACGCGGACCTATGACCTTCTGATGTTACTCTACGCCGATGACCTGACGATTTTTGCCTACTCGCCGGGTGATCTAAAGGTAAAGCTCCACATTCTTGAGGAGTACTGCCTCCAAAACGCACTTACAGTTAATACCGATAAAACTAAAATAGTAATCTTCAGAAAAGGTGGAAGACTTGACTCGGCCTCCAGTAACTTTACGTATGCCGGAAACTTGGTTGACATAGTCCCTGTCTATAGATATCTTGGCATAATCGTCTCGTCGTCGGCTAGGGGTCTCAAAGCGGTAGGAGATGCCATATCGAGGACTCAGCCGGCAACAGCCTCTATCCTCGCTCTGATGGCCTCGGTGAAAACGGATGCATGGCCCAATATCCTTAAATTATAACAGGCGATGACAGTCTCAGTGCTGCTCTATGCTGCCCCTTGTTGGGCCCTTCAGTATTTTGATCACCTTGAAGCCATTCAGATTGAATTCTTCAAGCGTGTGTTTCGTTTGCCTCGAGCGACTCCGGCTTATCTGGTTCGTCTCGAACTTGGGCTCTATCCTATTTCTGTTGAGATCACAAGGCGAGCGATGCTATTTGTTACTCGTATGCTGAAACAACCCTACGATAGTCTCCCCCGTATGGGGTGCCTGCGTCTCCTTGAACTTGATCATAGGAGAAATAACCTACCAGCTTATAACTGGGTATCGCAGTTGAAGCTTGTTTTGTGCTCTCCGCAGTTTGAGGATTTGTGGACCAGTTTGTCCTCGGACTTTTGGGAAGCAAATATATCCCACGTCTGCCAGAAGTTTGCGCACCAATAGCGAGTAAACGACTTACTGCGCTACACATCCTCGAACTCCCCTCCGTTCCTTCTTTACAGACTGTTCTCCGACGGTTTCGAAAATTTATATCTCGGCCGCTGTCCCATAGCGTACGCCCGAGTGAGGATGCAACTGCGTACCGCCACGTTCCAATCACGTGATTTTGTTCTCGATCACAACTCCTTTAAGTTCGATTCGTGGTCTTCAATCAAGAACTATCGTCGCACAAACAAAGTAAGTATTCCTCCCTTACGATTACCTATTCCCAACCCCTCCACATTCCTTTGCCCGTAAAGAGACGAAAGTTTGATTAGTGCTTCAGCACTAATCCCCCTTAATTTTTTATTTATTTATTATTATTTTGTTTTTTGAGACGACAGTGCTGAGTCTCCCGTGAATATTTATATATATATATATATGTATATATATATATATATTCCTTCTTTTTATTTGACTACAAGGGAGGACAGCACCGCAGGGAACATTTTTTTTATTCAGAGATTCAGGTCGCTCTTTTGCTAGCCCATGGCAGGCGAATAAGCGACACGAATCAGTAGGGAAATTAGGAACCATCCGCGTTTTTTTTTTGTTGTACTTTTTATTTTTCTATTTTTTTTTGTTTATTATTATTTACAGACAAAACAGCACATGTTCCATTTCCTTAGTCCCTTCCTTCAAATCACCGTTTCTGGTAACTAAAGATTTAATTCTTTTCCTTTACAATGGGACGAACTAAACCACGGACCTACTATAAAAACAGGAAACGAGCCCTAGAACGTGCCATCCGGGAAGCCGCCGCCGAATACGCCTCGTTCCCCAAAATAAATTTTCCAAAACCTCCACATAAATTTCCTGAAATGCAGGAATACATACCGACTGCACCTCCCCGAGATCCCACTCTAGACCCTCCTCTCCCGACTTGCCCCTTACCCTCACCAAGGGAATTATTCGCCCCCAATAAAAAAATAAATTAATAAATTTGTAAACTCATTTGTTTTTCTTCTAAATAAATTGTATTTTAAAATCGAGTTCAAATTATTGTGTTTTTTCCTAGTCACTTCATTTTCAGCGTAGCAGCCCCGTTCACCTTTACCCGAAGTCGACCTTTTGGTCCACTCGCCCTTTCCACGACCATCCTGGGATACACGTAAGTATCACTAGTCTGGACGTAACAAATTGGTGACAGCGCTATTGAACGGAAAACTGCGCTGCGGAAAAAAATAAGAGTAGGAAACACAAAATTCTCATGAACAATATACTTCAATTGAAAATCTGTTCTAATAAAAAAACATAATAGCCAATTTCTAATATACAGTAGTTGTTTCAAACAATCGTGATAACAAAAAATTCCCACTCCTACCTCCCAAATTTGGTGGCGGCAACGAATATTAATTTTCCTTACGTTTCCATTTCTTTTTATTATTATTTTATAAAAAAGCAAACCAAAATAATAAACTTAATTCAGAAAACCAAACCTAATCAAACTAAACTAAACTTAAATAATACACATACATACTGCATATTTAATACATTATATTAACATATTTTTACAGTGACACCGATCGAGAGCCAACCTATTTTACATATAATCGAACGCTACAGGATCCAAAAGCGAATACTTGAAAATCTGGAACAAAAGCCCGTAAAACACCAGAAACAAGTAAACAATCTACGCAAGGGAAAACGTCGGCTACAAAAATTAGTTAACATCATTAAATCAAAAATAGAAAACGTTCCAATAAAGGAACATATCAAAATAACAAAAAAAATCGAAGAACCAAATAGAAATAATTATAATAGATTAATTTTTGCAATAGAAATTCCTCAAATGTACGTTTTTTTTTAAGCAATAAAATATACATTTAAATTCCATCCTATGTGTACACCTTCTTTTAAAAAAAAAAGACCCTCACTAGTCATAGTCATTAATCTATATATATAAATGCAGATAAAACCGTAAACTTTTTCATAAATGTCAGAAAATAGAGTTACAAGAAGAACCACTCAAAACTTAAGTGAAGAGGACAAACGAGAAATTTTAGGAACGGGTTTAGTAACAGATAGAAAGCAAAGACCAAAAAAACAAGTAATCCCGGAAATAACCTTGGAAAATTCAAATACCTAACCAAGAGAAAGTCGCAAACCAACAATCTCGGAAATAATCTCTTTAAACAACGACCACTCGCAAGAAATTATTGACAAAGAAGAACATATTACAAAACCGAACAATTTCTCAATAAACGAACAAGCGGAAATAAAACAAACTGAGCAATCTAACTTTATAAAACAAAGCAACGAAACAGAAAACAAGGAAGAAATAGATCAACATACTGCTGACATAGAAAACGCTGTAGCATCTCAAGAACTAAAAACTGATATTTTAACACAAAGAATTAACGAGGTAGTAGAAGAATTTCATAATCTCACAAAGGAATACAACAAACAAGAGAAAACTCCGGAAAAGATTACTAGTCAAGTCGAAAAAATTAGATCGTGGTATACAAAGCACATACCACTGTTTAAGTCTAGCACACCATTGAATACCAATAAAATTAAAGAAAACTCATCATTCCAAAAAAATACTTCTGAGAATTCAGACAGTGACGAAGAAGCCTATAAAACGATAAATAACACCAGCATTCATCACACTACAGGAAAAGAACATAAAAGTAACAGCAACCGATATAATAACACAAATCCCAACAACATAGATCAAGAATACGACGAAAACATGGCTAATAATCAAGACAGGCTGACTCTAAATCACGCAATTGAAAACGTACCGAGATTCGATGGTGACCCAAAAACATTTTACGCATTTGTCGACGGGTGTGAAGAAGCACTACATATGTTACCTAATTCAGAACTGGACCTAGTAAAATTAATAAAAAGTAGGTTAAGAGGCGAAGCTCGTCGAGCAATAAAAAACGAAGAATTCCAAACAATAAACCAGCTTTTACGAAGTTTACGAGAAATATATGCCCCAGCAAATTCAGTGACGGAAGCGAGACAAGAATTAATAGGGGTACATCAATTAGACTTTGAAAATATTGTCGCTTATGCAAATCGAGTCCGAGAAGCAGGAGACAGAATAATAGAAACGTATAAATCTATAAATGAAAACGGACAAACCACAAACGAAGAAAGAGAAAGGACAAATGCCGAAGTACTAGAAGTATTTTTAAACGGATTAAAACCCGAAATTGAAATAAGATTAGCAAACGCAGAAATGGAAAATTTAGCAGCAGCAGTACAAAAAGCCTTACAAATAGAGAAGCGATTAAAACTAACCAACAATATTAGAGGATTCAACCACGATGAACAAAAACAAGAAGAAAAACCTAGAACACACAAAATTAAAGTAATAAACACGGAGAAACAATGCCAAATCTGCAAGAAAAACGGACATGAAGCTGATACATGCTACTACAGAAACCACAATCAAACACAAAATCGAAATAATTTTCAAAATCACAGAATGCTTCAAAACTATGAAAACAGAACACCTGTACAACCAACAAAATTCTAGAAATTACCAGCCACACGGTTATTGAAATAACCAAACAAACTTTCAAAATAATCACCGGTATAGTAATCAACCATGGGGATATCAAAACTTCCAAAACAACTACCAAACACGACAAACCAACACAAACTTTAAACCCAATAAAGACAACCAATTTATGAATAGAAAACCTAATCCAAAATTAGAACAATGCACATATTGCAAAAACATAGGACACTCTTGGAAAGACTGTAGGAAATTAAAGTTCAAAGAAGAAATGCGAGCGGAGATACTACAGGAATTAGCGAAAACCCAGAATACAATGAGACATCCGGGAATCGAGAACGGTCTCCCCAGAACTGGCGCGCGGAGAGAGACTACAAATCAGCGCCAAATCAACCTCACGAGAACAACAGACACAAGGAAATCAGAACAATAAACCTAAGTAAAAATGATGCTCCAATAATTAAAGTAAACTCCAAAGACTTATACACAAAGGTTCAACTAATGGTAGACACTGGCGCAAGTGTAAATATAATCAAGGAAGAAAACATAAAAGGGGAAACATTAATAGATGAATCCGACATTATTGACTTAAAAGATATTACCGAAGAACCTGTAACAACAATGGGCGTAGTAAAATTAAATATACTGGGACAACTAACAGAATTTCATGTTGTGAGAAACAATTTTCCTATAGACTCTGAGGGTATTTTAGGCTCTGAATTCTTTCGCAATAACCAAACGACTATTAATTATAAAAAGAATTACATCGAATGGAAAAAAAAAAAATACTTTCTTGAAGAAAAAATGACAATCCCAGCAAGATCAATATCCACATTTTACATAAATATTGAAAATAAAGAAATTGAATATGGATACGTACCACGCATCGAAACATTAGAAGGCATATACCTAGGCGAAGCTATAGTTACAAACAACAATGGACGAGGCTATCTTCAAATTTACAATACAACTAACGAAGAAACAGAAATAAAAATTCCCACTCTAACAATTAATGAAATCGGAAAAGATTTTGAAATCGCCAACCCCAAAGATCAAACCTATAACAAAGACTCTGCAAGCAGCTCAAGAAATAAGTATCAATACCACCACAAAAATACCGATAAAAATAAACACCGCTATAAAAAAACAGATGATCACCACAATGAATATGAAAATAAAAATGAATATGAAAATACAAATGAATACAAAAATACAAACGAATATGAAAATACAAATGAATATGAAAATACAAATGAATATGAAAATACAAATGAATACAAAAATACAAACGAATATGAAAATACAAATGAATATGAAAATACAAACGAATACAAAAATACAAATGAATACAAAAAAACAAACGAATATGAAAAAACAAATGAAGACGAAAATACAAATGAATATGAAAATACAAATGAAAACAAAAATACAAATGAAAACGAAAATACAAATGAAAACGAAAATACAAATGAATATGAAAATGAAGACGAAAATACAAATAAATATAAAAAAACAAATGAACACAAGAAAACAAATGAAGACGAAAATACAAATGAATATGAAAATGCAAATGAATACGAAAATACAAATGAATATGAAAATAAAAATGAAATTGAAAAATACGAAGAAGAAATAATAAAATTAATACTAAAACAATGTCCTAGATCAAAAAATTCCTCAATTCAGGAAGATCAAGACTTCTATAATACAAATTTGAGACTATTAATTTTAAACAAAGAAAAAAATAAAAATATACAAGATCAAGATAAATCCTCTGAATCTAGTAAAAATAAACCAAATCAAGATTTATGCTCTGAATCTGTTAAAATTGAACGAAACCAATCCAATGGTGAAAAATCAAACAAAAAACGAAGGGATAAAACATCTCAAATTAGACATACGGAAAATGATCAAGAACAATACCCTGACATAATTAATGTAATGCAAGAACTGAGAGATCGAAAACACACTAGATATAAAGAATTTTTAACATATAATGAATACCAGAAAAACAAAGAGAAATATATAATAAAACCAAAAACTGGAATATATCATATGACTCAAGAAACAAAACGTGCCAATATAATAAAACCAAAAACTGGAATATATCATATGACTCAAGAAACAAAACGTGCCAAACAAGTTAAGGAATTACTACGTACACAACATCTAAACTCAGAAGAGAAAAAAAGCATAGACAACATTATAAACAAACACGCCGACATCTTCCATTTACCCGATGAACCGCTTAGTTATACGCAATTAATAAAACATAGAATAATCACGACAGATGAAATTCCTATAAATACAAAGCAATATAGATGTCCTCCTGTTACGATTTTTATGTTTATCGTAATGCAATTTTTATCAGGATCAGGAGTTGTAAGGGATGATTCTCGGTAGCTGAGAATCGTTTCTGGGATCTTCTGCATAAAGGGGATCGACACCCCAAGTGACGAAATACTGGCGAATTTAGTAATAATAACTTTGATTTATTTTTGGAAATGCCAACTACAGGTCGTACAAATCGTCCGGGTATATAAATACTAAGTCCGGTATTGATTCGCGGAGAGTCGCGGATTAATGTGTCGCGAAGCTTCTAAGTCCCGAGATCTCTGCACCGAGATCTTGACGGCGTCAATCGCGGGGCGACTCTGCACCGAGATCTTCACTCGATCATTAACGGGGCGACTCTGCACCGAGATCTTCACGGCGTCAATCGCGGGACGACTCTGATTTCGGGCAATGCGATTGCCCTTTTTATATGGTAGATGTCGATGAGATCATCGTCCTTTTTGATGGACACCTGCACTTGTTGTTTGCCACGTGCCATCTTCCACGAATCGCTCACCCCTTTTGACTTATCGGTAACCTTGGCGATTCGGGGAACGTGTGCTATTGTGTGCGTGTGTGAGTCACAATCTTAAGGATTGTGTTACTTTGAGCTTCGGCGTGGCACATTCTTTTCTTGACCGTTTGGATTTGCAGCTAGAGGAACCCGTGGTTCCCAGTGTAAGTTACAGCACGTGTGCAATATATGTGCGACGCCGAATCGGGCTCTTCGGTGTGTGTGTGACTTGTCGATCTTACAAAGACAAGTATTGTCTATGTTACGGTGGCTATGTGCGTAGCCAGCATCCGTAACAAGCCCGGGGTTGAAAAAATTGACGATCCACCGTCAATCAATGGCCGTACAAAAAATTAATACGCAACTTAAATTATACGCGTGACCTTCAGTTGGCTATTGTTAGTAAGAAAAATTTTACATTATTGTCTTATTGGGTCATCTTATACATTCCAAAGTATCTTAACCTATGGTTAGTGATATCTTTTTCTTATATATATATATACCGTGTGAGTCTTTTGCTTCTGGTCATAGGGAGTCCCATGTTAAAGCTTTCAGCCAATGAGAGGCAAGCTTTGACTCGATCGACCAATGGCGTGTCAGTACATATCTCAGTACTGAATTGCCTTACTGAAACGCGTCAAAAGTAAATAAACATTTAATTAGCAAGACTAAATTAATATTATTTAAGAATTTGAAATTTTGTCATTCTTGAAGATAAATACGGTTCTCCAAATTCATTTCTAATCATTTCTAACATCATTCATGGTCATTCACAAATACAGGTTAGGACGTGAGTTCATGACATATCAACACAGATCATCAGGTTTAAAGTTTTACTCCGCCATGGTTTTAATCGTTCCTGTTGTTAGATGCAATATTCAATGGCTTATTATTAGATAAGTATTCAGTTTCCATTATTACATTTTATTATTTAAAAAAAAAACAACCTGATCCTTTGGCGATTATTTTTTGCTCTTTTCAGAATACCAGTTACCGAATGATGAACATATCCAGAAACAGGAGCGGCTTGTCCTGCATTACTACCATCAAATCGTCAAGATCGAGTAGCTGTTAATCGTCATGTCATGGCTCTGGACCACATAAATCAATGATCGGCATTCGACAATTTAGATAAGTGAGTTATTGTAAAACTATGTAATTGTTGTTCGTTTTCTGTGTACTTAATTCATTTACATTTCACAGGTTGTCAAATTATTAACTAGAAGAAGCTGAATAATTTGAAAAATTGTGCGATGCATGGCGAAGAGGTTTATTGAAAGGATAAGCACTGTGTACTTCTGCAACCTCAGCCTCGTGGCTCTTCTCGGCATTGGATTCTGAGGTTTTTAATAGAACAATGTCGATGCTTAATCTCGTCCAGACAATGCCAATTCAATTATTTGATAATGTAAGATCATCGTCCTGCTTCCTATATTTTGAAAAAGTTAAACCATTAGATGCGTAACTGTTATTTTCTTTCATAGATACGCCATGTGTGCCTTGATTTCTACGAAGTATAGAAACTCACCTTCGTAAAGTTAATTGGCAAGATTTAAAAGCCAAATGAAAGTGTTTTTATTACTGAGAGTCGACATATCCAATCATCTCTCTCTGCATTTCGCTCTAAAAATTAAAAATTTACCACACATGCGACATGGATAACGAAAATTGTACAATTGTTTATTTATTGAAAGTGCGTTGTATTTTAAATCGATCTTCATAAGAGTACTTATAATAACAAGAAAACAATTAGAAATAAATTAAAATTATGTACATTATTTACAAAATTAGTTATAAAAATAAATTAAATACGGAAATGTAGCTACTATTATTACGATTATTTACAATTTTATTTACAAGATTATTTTATGACCCCATTATGACCCCATAGAAAAAAATCTAGTGGGGTCAAATCTGGCGACCGAGCAGGCCAATGAACTGAACCAAAGCGACCTATCCATCTGTTTGGAAAGTGTTCGTTTAGATGGTTCCTAACGCTTACAGTTCCATGTGGAGGAGCTCCATCTTGTTGGAACCATATCTCATTCTGTTCCTAAAATCATGTTTCAGAAAGTTATTCATTTATTTCTGTGGTTTGCATATCTGATTAATTTTATACTTACCACTTCCTCTATTTGGTGTAAAAAAATTGTAAATAATCGTAATAATAGTAGCTACATTTCCGTATTTAATTTATTTTTATAACTAATTTTGTAAATAATGTACATAATTTTAATTTATTTCTAATTGTTTTCTTGTTATTATAAGTACTCTTATGAAGATCGACGCACTTTCAATAAATAAACAATTGTACAATTTTCGTTATCCATGTCGCATGTGTGGTAAATTTTTAATTTTTAGAGCGAAATGCAGAGAGAGATGATTGGATATATCGACTCTCAGTAATAAAAACACTTTCATTTGGCTTTTAAATCTTGCCAATTAACTTTACGAAGGTGAGTTTCTATACTTCGTAGAAATCAAGGCACACATGGCGTATCTATGAAAGAAAATAACAGTTACGCATCTAATGGTTTAACTTTTTCAAAATATAGGAAGCAGGACGATGATCTTACATTATCAAATAATTGAATTGGCATTGTCTGGACGAGATTAAGAATCGACATTGTTCTATTAAAAACCTCAGAATCCAATGCCGAGAAGAGCCACGAGGCTGAGGTTGCAGAAGTACGCAGTGCTTATCCTTTCAATAATCCTCTTCGCCATGCATCGCACAATTTTTCAAATTTAACATGGGACTCCCTATGACCAGAAGCAAAAAACTCACACGGTATATATATACAGGGTGATCCAAAAGTCCCGGAACAGCAAAATATCTCAGCGGGAGTGCATTTTCGGGGAAAATGTTTTAGACAAAAGTTTAAGGATTTTTCCCTGGCTATTTAATGGCGATATTGAATTTGACCTTGAACATGACCTTGAAGGTTATTTCAAGGTCAAGTTAATTTTTTTAAATGGGAACCCCTATTTTTTTTCATGGATTCTGAAAGAGCGGGAAATTCTACGTCCGAGTATGATATGATCGATTTTTCCGGCAAGGTCATTTCAAGGTGAAACTTAAAACTCCCGTAACGGCGAAATATCTCAGAGGGTGTGCATTTCTTTGGAAATTGTTTCAGACAAAAGTTTAAGGATTTTTCCTGGGATATTTAATGGTAGCACAGAATTTGACCTTGAACATAACCTTCAAGGTTATTTCAAGGTCAAGTTTGTTTTTTTTAATGGAAACTGCTATTTTTTTTCACGGATTCGGAGAGAGCACAAAATTTTACGTCCAAATATGCTATGGCCGTTTTTTTCGGCAATGTCATTTCAAGGCCAAACTTAAAACTCCCGGAACAGCGAATTAACTCAGCAAGAGGCACCATTGAATTTAACCTTGAAAATTACCTTGAGGCTTATTCTAAGCTCAAGACTATTTTTTTTTAATTGGAACCCCGTTTCATTTTCGTAATGTTTCCAGAGTTTCCAGAGTGCAATGCATTATCATTGTTCCCGGATAAAAATATAATTTTTTTTTACATCCGATACGTTTATAAATACCGTATGTATGGGTAACATTTTTACATTGTTTCCAATGCTACCGCCGGCTTTAGCATTACCCAAGATGTACCGCGTGGAGGTAGCACGGTCGGGTTTACACCTCTTCGGGGTGCTTTGTTCAGGTGTTTCCCCTCGCCGTCACCTGTGCGTGTGCGTGTGCGTGTGTGTGTATGTGGGTGTCCCTAGACAGTTAAGGCAAGATGGGTATACTAAGATTTTGATGAAATTATGTATCTTACTAAAGCTTATGCTCAAAGTGATTGCCATGAACTTCTTGGCAATATCCCAAGCGATTATAAAAAGTCGATACGACTTTTTTAATCATATCTGGTTCTATAGCCGCGATCTCATCCCGTATTCGTTGTTTTACTTCCTCAATATTCACCGGTTTCGTTCGATACACTCTATCTTTGAGATAACCCCATAGAAAATAGTCAAGGGGCGTAAGATCCGGAGATCTTGGTGGCCATTCTATTACACCCCTTCGACCTATCCACCGTTCTGCGAATACATCACTCAAATAATTGCGAACATCTGTTGCATAATGGGGTGCTGCACCATCTTGCTGAAACCAAGTCTGATCGAAATCCTCGCCTACAATAACCTGAATAGCAGGGATGATGTCGTCCCTCAACATATCGTGGTATTTTTGACCAGTAAGGGTACCCTCGATGAAGAAGGGCCCAACCACCGTATTGTTTATAATACTTGCCCATACGTTTACTTTTTCAGGATATTGAGTAGAACGACTATCGACCATCCAATTAGGATTGGTTTCACTCCAATAAGACATGTTATGTCTATTGATTGCCCCATTTAAGAAGAATGTAGCTTCATCAGAAAATACGATGCGATTCAAGAAACCGGCATCAGCATCTATTCGATTCATCATTAATTCCGCAAACTGTAGGCGTCTATCAGGATCGTCTTCATTCAATTGTTGTACGAGTCTAACTTTGTATGGGTGAAATTTTAAGTTTTTAGTTAAGATCCGTTGTACTGTACCGTAACATAAGTCGTGCTGCTGTTTAACTTTCCTGATGGAAGTATGAGGATCTTCCGTTATTGACAGCGCGACATTCAACTCATTTTCTTCAGTTGATGCTGTTACTGGACGACCTGCTCTTGGGAGATCCTTCACAGTACCGTGAACTTCAAAACGATTTATTGTTCTGCTAACAGTAGATTTAGAAATCGGTTCTCGTCCCTCTCTAAATGATGCGTTAAATAAGGTTCGCACATTCTCTAAAGATCGCTGGTTATCACCCCAGCCTCTCATCATGAGAATGGTTATTCTTTCTCGTTCACTTATCGCAGCCATTGCTCTTTGTACGAAATATACGTATGTATTTTGTTACTGAAATGATGCTTAATACGTTTAGATAGGAAAGGCGTTTAGATAGGAAATCCATGTATCTCACAAAACGATAAAGTTAAGACCAAAATGTAACCTTATAAGACTGTACACGTATGTATAAATTCAATGTGAATGTATGTTGTTTATTTACTTCGCTGGTGACTCGTGCTCTCTGTCGCTGTTCGCGCGCCCAAGTTCACTTTGCACAAGTGTTGCGTAAGATGTATGTATACACTTTTTTTAAACAGTTTATTATTCTATTTACAAAATTAGAGGACAAGCGAGAAATATATATATATATATATTTATATGCGCTTGCTTAGGCGTTCGTATTGAATTTCTTATAAAATGACATGTTATGACGCATCCCGTAGTGTGCATACATAAAAAAAAAGTCGCTGTAGCCCTATGGCGCCTCCTTGTCTCGTTTGGACGCCGGGCTAACCGTAACGTCGTCTGTGTTCGTAAGTCTATTTATATCTTATACACACTTGACACTACACATCACTAACACTGCTATTATGCTATTGCGCATTATGTTGTCTATGGCGTTGTAAAAATGCATTTCTGAGTTTTGTTACTCCATGGAGATTTCACTGTTGACATTACTATGGAATAACCAAACATGACGATTGTTGTGAATACTTCTATGTATCATAATTGAACAGATTTATGTGAATTATAATTGAAACACTTATGTGTATTGTAATTGAAATACTTGTTGAAACACTTATGTGTATTATAATTGGAATATTCATTGAAACACCTATGTTTACTATAATTGAAATGCTTATTGAAATACTTATTGATACATTTATGTGTATTATAATTGAAATACTTCTTGAAATACCTATATATATTATGATTGAAAAACTTATATGATTGAAATACTCGTATGTATGAATGAAATTTCCAAAAAAATTTGGTTTGAATATTAGCTCTAAAGGTTAAGTTTTTTAAAGAACAAAAAATCTTATATACGCAGAACTTCTATATCATCTTGTTCACGTATTCTTGATATAATCATGTCCTAATGACCGTTTGATATAAGAAAAAAAATAATTTTTATTTTTGTACAACAAATGGCATATACGGACGTTCACTTTGAGGCGGAATTGGATCTTCTGCGTTCCGCAGCAAATCTCTATATCTTGGGTTAGTAGGCGGCGGAATCTCCGTTTCGTCTTTCCTTAATTCCTTCTCTCCGTCGGTTTTCCCTTTGGCGATGTGAAGCAGCAAGTTCGTAAATGAATCCCAAACAGCTGCGACGAGAAGCAGAGACCAACCATATACCGTATGTAAGGCGTAACCATGTACGACTGTGTCAATGGCCAATTTGAAGAACCGAAATACTAATAAAAGCATTAACAGTCCTGCACTGATGTTACCAAATTTGACGAATTTGTCCCAATATATACTCCATGTTTTTTCAGAGATTGTTTGAATTGAATTCGCATCCAATAAATGACTTAACGAAATTCCTGTCCCTATCATTCCTTGCCCAGTTATGCCTCGAGCGACCGAATTTAAAATTGCTGCTCTTTCCGTAGGGAACATAATATGATTTCTTAATTCTCCTAATGTTTTTTCGGAATATATTCCGGTAGCTCCTAAGTTCTCTAAATTTGTGTATACCCAAGAGACTCGTGTGTTGGGTTTCAACATTGTCGGTGTAATGGTTTCGGTGTTACTTTGTACCAGACGCCGTTTAGTCTGTACATTATTGGTGCTGCCAGGTTGCATCGTACTTGTACTCCTGTTCCGACCAAAATATGTGTCCGTGGCCGTAAAAACAGACTTTGGTTTCCTCTGGTGACGGGAATGTCAGTGTAGCATTCCGAAGTCTGTCGAATTTTTACCTCTACGGGTATGCATTTAATAATATGAATAGCTTCACCAGCCGCCAAAGCCATGTAGCCCGGACTTTTCATTACTTTGTAAGCGAATTCGTCTGGATTTTCAGCGGCGATAGATAATCCATTCTTCAGTACTTGTTGTTCTAGATTGCAACGTTGGACCAACAAATCGTAATATAAGGATTTTAACTCATTGCGTATATATTTTTCGACATAGACAAATTTGCTATTTACGTATGCAAAAATATCGACATTTTCCACTTTTATTTTCTCTACCGTTGTTATAATGGGTCGCTTTTCTGAAAATGGTGCTATGAATAATTTTGGGTGTTCTGTCTGGAGTATTGTATATCCACATAGTTTTCGTTCGTTCTTGATGGTCAACGCGAAGGTGATATCCTGCGTTTCTACTGTTATGATTATTGGTGCGTTTTTGTTATTAGCTTCCTCCATTCGTGACGCTATTCCTTCATATAGTACGTCGTATTTGTTAAAATCGCATGTGCCTTTTTCTAATAAATCCCAATAGGAATAACCTCGCTCTAGATCAAAACAAATTCTTTCATTTGCAGGGCATGTGGTGCCAGTCTTTAAGTGTGCACGTCCTGTTTTTGTATTTATCGTTAGTTTATCCGTATTTAATATTATTTCTACTACTGCCTGTACTATGACATTATTCCAAGTACCATATGGATCGGAATATTGTGCGCCGTTGCAAGTTCCATCGCTTGTAAGTGAACCTGCTAGCATTATACTTCTGATGTTTATTTCTCCTATTTTTAGCCCGGATATTATAGCATTGTTACCCAGTATTAGCGTATTTGTGTCGTGTATCTTTTTGCACTGATCATGGGTGAGTTCCAAGATATACTCCATTATTCCATTTGAAACCTCAGAAGTGTGCGAATGCATTCCGCAATATGTGATGTGTCGTTTGATTCGCACTTTGCATTGGATTGCCTGGGTCGTGACGTACTCTGCTAATTGCAATAGTTGAATATATGAGGTGGTATAATTCACAATAGGTTCGGGTATGTCACATTCTCCAACGTCTAATAATGAAAGGGTTGTAATGTTTAGTTTAGGGCTTCCGCAATCGTACCCTATCAAATCTGCACCTTCGGTCGTTGCTGCAAGTAGGAGAATCCAATATATAATTCCCTGGCTTCGCAATTCCATGTTGTGGGTGCGCTTCCTGTACAAACCAAAAACAATTTCTGTTGTACTCAGATCTGGGTGTTGTTGGTATAATTATTAAAAGTAAATTTCCAAAATTCATATTCAGTACATCGTTTGTGTTTCGATATATTGAGGAGGAAAGAGGAAGGGGTGAATATCATAAATAAACGTGTGTGTGCGTTATTTCTATGCTCCACTTGGGCCTCTCCGGCTTATTCTCTTTTTCTCTCTCTTAAGTGTGAGGCCCACTTTACAGTTTTCGCTTTCCTCGCGTATCGCATTTTTCGATAATGTTTTACTAGTAATGTAACTTGAGAGTTTCAAGTGTTTATATGATTCTTTCGCTTTTCTACTCGATCCGTGTGGTCCTAGACAATAGGGATTCTGTTCTAGAAATAGCTTGTTTCAAAAATGTTATCTTTCCACTTGAGTTAAGCAAGTGTGGATTGATTCAGTATCGATAGTTGCACTTTCGTCTTCCTACGTTTCGATCTCGTTTTCAGTTTTTATTGTGCTTTCTAAGATGATGCGTCGACTGGTGTGTTCAGAGTGGATTATAGTGCCTACCGAATCATCGGCGCTCCTCTGCGTGCCGATTTCTTCTGTAAGTGAGAGAGAGTGTTTTCTTTGAAAAAAAAAATAAAAAATGTTTAGTGAAAATTTAACAAGTGTTTTCTATTTGTTCTTCGTCGTTTATGATTCTTCCCGTGCATTCCGGGGGAGGCGTTGGTGCCCTCCCGGCGTCGTGGTGTTGTTTCAGTGCTTGTATTATACTGTTCTGAAATCGTCAGCTTATATCTGGTCCACGGATTCTGTGATTGTATAACGGAGGAATGATGGTAAGTTCTAAAGATGCGTAAAAATGTAGTGCAACCTTTCATTTCTCCAATGTTCCGAGTATGTGTATCTTTACGTGTGGGTTAGTCAGTTATCCACTTTTTGATGTTTAATATATATTTTTCTCTATCTTATATTAATTTTCTGTAAACAAATATCCATCAACTTTTTATATTTTTTTTGTATCATTATCGTTGGTGTATATATTTTTCTACGTCTTATTTTAATTTTCTATAGACAAATATCCATCAACGGGTCATGGTTCTTTTTTACTTTATCAATGTGTACTATTTTGTTTTTTCGCGCATTGATACGTAATTTTATATTTCGTGAGCCACATATTTCAATAATTTCATAGGGCCCAGTGTATTCGTCGTCTACCTTGTCCTTCCGGGGTTCTTTTAATAATAATACCATTTCACCTTCGCGAAAATGGCAAATATTCAATTTTTGATCATAATATTTTTTCGACCGATGTTTCATTTGTGAGAGATTCATCGCGGCTAACGTCCGTGTTTCCGTGATTCTCTCGGTCAATTCTGCCAAATAATCGTCGTATGTAATGAGCTTTTCGCGGGTGGCGTGTGCACTTGGTAATCGTGCGTTTGTCCCATATACAAGCTCGTGTGGCGAGTAGTTTGTCCCTTCGTGAACACTCGTGTTGTATGAAAACATGGCGAATGGAAGCCAAAAGTCCCAATCGCTACGTTTCTCGACAAAATTCTTTAGGTAGTCGACCATCACCTGGTGACTCCTTTCTAGGCTCCCGTTGCTTTGCGGGTGGTAAGCAGACGTCAGAAACGTTTTAATTTTAAAATTTTTCGCAAATTCTTTTATGATCTTTGCGATAAAGCAACGACCTTGGTCGGTAAGAATAGATACAGGGGCTCCAAAACTGCAAATAAAATGTTTTGCAAATGCTTTCGCGACTTCTACTGCTGATGCCTCCGCTAGCGGAATTCCAAGGGAGTATTTCGTGAGTAGGTCTTGTATGGTTAATACATACCGATTTCCAGTCTCAGTGATATCTGTTGGTCCCCATATATCAAGGGCCACTTTGTCAAATGCGTTTCGTGGTGTGTCTGTAATGACCATTGGTAATCGTGTTTTTTGCACGAGTTTTTTTCTTGGACATCCGGCACATCTTTTTACGTATTCCGTGACGTCACTTTTCATGTTTCGCCAAAAAAAATTTTCGCATAAGCGACGATACGTTTTGGTCACTCCTTTGTGACCTCCTATAACTGAATCTTGGTGTTCTTTTATTATGGCGAATCGCTCGCTTACTGGAGGTATGGAACAGTTGTCCTTACAAAAGGTGATCGTTAGTTCTCGTCGGCCAAGTAGTGATTGAATTGTATCTTGGAATATCCAACATTGTAAACCATTGTCCACCCTAATGGAATATCCAACATTGTAAACCATTGTCCACCCTAATGGAACCATATCCAACATTGTAAACCATTGTCCACCCTAATGGAACCAGATGTTCAGTTATCAAAGGAAATGGGTTCGACTCCGAATTCCGAAGAAGCCGACCTGATGGCTGCTATACCATACCAAGAGGCAGTAGGATGCCTGGTGTACTTAAGTCAAGCCACACGACCAGACATAACCTACGCACTGGGAGTGGTCAGCAGGTTCAACGGGTCTCCAGGGATGGAACACTGGAAGGCGGTGAAGAGAATTCTACGATATCTTCGGGGCACATCAAAAATGAAAATGGAATACAGTCGCGAAGGAAATATCAAAATTGAAGGCTACGGAGATGCTGATTGGGCGAACAATGTCAAGGACAGACGTTCGATCACTGGTAATGTATTTAAACTCGCCGGTGGATCTATTTCGTGGCAAAGCAAAAAACAAGCTACGGTAGCTTTGTCGACCACCGAAGCTGAATACATGGCCCTATCAACAACATGTCAAGAGGCATTGTGGCTACGAAGTCTAGCGAAGGATTTAGACTTGTCATCGATACGAAGCCCTACGAATATATACTGCGATAACCAAAGTGCTCTAAGTTTAGCAAGGACAACAGCGTATAAATCAAGATCGAAACATATAGATGTTCGGTATCATTTTGTACGCGAGTGTGTAGAAAATAGTGAAATAGACTTAAAATACTTACCTACAGAAGAAATGTGTGCAGACTGTCTTACTAAAGCGTTGAATGGTCCAAAAGTAAAACAGTCAACAATGAACTTAGGTTTAAGATGTAGTAATTAAAGAAATAAATTAAATGTACGGTTTATGGGGGATGTTAAAAGTAAACCTCTGGATTTAAATTTACGCGCGCTTTCCATATGTTGCGTACAGCGCTATCAAGCTGTGTATTATTCAATATTATTGTTCAAGTATGTACAAGTGTAGAACACACACAGGTAGTTAGCTTTAAAAGGATCATATAGATAAACGGTTATTGTAGACGTACAGGATTATTATTTTCACCTTCCCGAATGAATCGTAATTTATCAAGAAGAAATAATGAAAGAATTGCATTCAGCACCAATAGGAGGACATAAAGGAATAAACAAAACTCTAAAAAGGATAAAACAAAATTATTATTGGGAAAACATGAAATCAGACGTCGAAAAATTTATTCAAACTTGCAAATCTTGTCAATTAAAGAAACTAACACGATACAAAACTAAACAACCAATGATAATATCAGATACACCCAAACAAGCACTTGAAAAAATAGCAATGGACATTGTAATCCCAAATAACAAAACAGAAGAAGGCTACGAAAATATATTAACAATACAGGACAATCTTACAAAATACTTGATAGCAATACCTTTAAAAAAAGCAACAGCTTCAGACATAACAGAAGCTTTAGTAAGAAGATTTATATGCGTATTTGGAACCCCAAAAACGATGTTAACAGACCAAGGCAAAAATTTTCTAAGTAAAATAATGAAAAAAATGGCGAAATTATTTAACATAAAACAAATAAAAACCACAGCATTTCACCCACAATCGAATGGATCCTTAGAACGATCGCACCATGTAATAAAAGAATATATAAAACACTTTTCAGAAAAACATACAGACTGGGATAAATGGCTAGAACTAGCAACATTTTCATATAACACTAGCGTTCACGAAGGCACGAAATACACCCCTTTTGAATTAATGTTCGGTAGGATAGCAAAACTACCATCATCCAAACCAGTAAATGACAGTTACCCCCTTACTTATAGTGATTATGTACACAGCTTAGCCTCGAAATTATACGATATTCAAAAATATGCGGAACAAAATCTAAAAACAGCCAAATTAAAATCAAAACAATATTACGATAAACACATAAACCCAATAACATTAAAAATAGGAGACGCAGTTTTCTTACAAAAAAACCATAAAACCAGTAAATTTGATGACGAATACCAGGGCCCCTTTGAAATATTACAAACCTACGAAAATGGAAACGTAAGAATAAAAATAAAAAACGATGAAAAAATTGTCCGCTCAAATAGGTTAAAATACTCAAAAATTCCAATCAATTGAAACGGTGATATCCGTTATCCTATTCCCAATAGTAAATAAGTTCTATGATATCATAATACATTACTAGTAAAAAAAAAGAAAAAGAAAAGCAAATGTTACAGGCACCTCTTGGATAAAAGAAAATCGGAATTAAGAACAATCTGTCTATTACAAAAAATAAGGAAACATGAGATATATAATTCTGATACTGACAATAATCGCCACGCAAACATCAGCGTTCATAGCATTCGATTGCGGTGGAAGAACTTCTAATATATCAGCAATATCCCTGCTAGATATCCAAGAATGTGATATACCAAAGACTAGAATAAATGTAGAAAAAATTCATGCTCAGTTACTACAAATTAAAGAATATGAAGAAATAGAAGTAAAATAATGTAAAATAGAAATAACCAGAGAAATAAACTTTTGTGGCATGTACTCGCACAACTCAGCAGTAATGAATGGATTAGCAAATTACATTCTCGAAGTTCCTAGAGAAGAATGCGATTTAATACATAGAACAGGAACAACAAGAATAGTCAGCAACGCAATTATAGATGGAATAAAAGAGAATCATATTCAATCACACAGTCTAACATTAGCAGGAAGAATAGATGCAGATGGTTCATGCAAAGGAGTAGAATATGCAGATTCATTTGGATCTTGGAGTAACGTGGTAGTCCAAGGAATAGTAAAAATCTTAATTCAAAAATACAAAGCCAGAATCAACCTCAACGAGAATAAAATAGTCCTAAGATCTGGAATTTCATATCGAGCAACAGATAAAAGCTGCCTGAACTTAGAAGGAGGAAGCACATACTGGGAAACCCTACCAAAAGATTTCTGTGGACACAATGAATATGACATTCTATTCGAAGGTCCCATAGACAAAATATTTAACGAAGACAAAACAGTAATATACTCACTAACAACTAATGAAATCACATTCGCACTAGCAAGAAAAGGAAGAAAAGCCGTATGTGGCTACGAAATTTCATTAACAGAACACCCTAAACTGGTAATACTAGAAGCAAAAAACGGCGAAGGCTTTAAGAAAAAGGCTCTGAAAACAATAAACCTAGACATTTTTACCTACATAAAATCCAAATTTGTATACATTGAAAAACACTTGAGATATCAAATCAAACAATTGTATTTCGATGTCTTATCACAAAGATGTGCATTAGAAAAACAAGTATTAAAAAACTCTCTATCACTAGCAACCCAAGCACCCGACGAATTCGCATATAACATTATGAAAGGACCAGGTTATATGGCAGTAGCGGCAGGAGAAGTCGCATACATTTTAAAATGCATTCCCGTCGAAGTCAGCATAAGAAAAACAAACGAGTGCTATTCGCATCTACCAGTCAAATATCAAGATAAAGAATTATTTATGACACCAAAAACACGCATATTAGTAAAAAAAGGATCACAAATAAATTGCAATAGTATCATTCCACCTATGTACTCAGTGAACAATGCATGGTACAAACTATTACCTAACCCAGTCGAAGCAAAAAAACCTGAACAACTAAAACCTCTAACCAAACAGACATGGACATATACCAACCCAGAAAGCTTAGCCATCAATGGAATTTACAGCCAAGAAGATATTAGAAAATTAAAGGAACACATCATGTTCCCAGCAGAAAAACCAGCAGTATTAAACACAGTTGCAAGAGGAATGACAGGACAAACTACAAACTACCAAGGTGCATCAATAACTAATTTAATAGACGAAACAACATTCGCAAAAATTCTACAATCCGCAGGAGAAAAAATTTGGAGAAATTTTATGCTTTTCGGAACAACAACAGCCGGCATAATGGGATTAATAATTATAATTAAAATAATAAAAGCAATAATAGACACCGTAGTCCATGGATATGCCCTACACTCAGCATACGGTTGGTCAATTTATTTAATTGGAGCAATATGGGACTCTATAACAAATCTACTGTTACATCTATCAAAGAAAAATAATAATGATAATAATAATAAACATTACCAAGCTGTACCAGAATTAGAATTACAAAAACTACAAATCTCACCACCAAACACAACGCAATCAGAAGATCACGCAGAATCATCAGCACCCAAAGAACTAGATATTCGACAAACGAACAAACAAATATACCCTAATCTACAAAATAGCCACACAGAACCTCAACCCGAAATAAAGATTAGTCCACAAAATTTCACAGAAAAGAAAGCCTTCGCATTAAAAAAATAATAATAATATTAAGAAACGTTTATCTCAGAATCATGAATAAGTTACCATTTTTCTCCCTAACAGGAAACTACCAAAAAATCAACACTAAAAATGGGTACGAAAATCATTGCAATAATAATAACGCTAATACTCCCATGTATTTTAACCGCCGACGAAGAATTAAAAGACAAAAGTTGTAAAATTTGGGATAAGCAAACAAGACGGGCATGCGACCAACCAGGAAAACGGTTCGGGTTTATTAGACTGGAAGATATAAAAATAACAACAGAAGAATGTAAAAAAGCACACAAAACCGGAAAACTCTCAGTGTATAACAAAGAAATTAAAGACCTTAAAATAAACACAAAAAAGAAAGCACATACAATTACAGAGGGAACATGTGATACTAATAGGTCACTTGATAGAACAGCTACACACGAACTTCACATCACATTGAGAGAATACGTGGCTACACTACAGGAAAATATAATAATATTAAGCACAGGGACTATATGCGCTGTAAAATACGGAGAGTGCCAGGATTCTCAAACTACATTCTGGGACGCAACACGATTCACAACAACAACAACAACAAGAACAACTACAACAACAACAACTACTACTACAACAACTCCGATAGTATTTACCGTATCAACAACACCAACATCAATATTTAAAAATACATTAATGCCTAAAAACGCGCAAGTAAATCACACCATTTCAAAACCTGATTATCTAGATTTACTCAAAAACAATTACAAAATCGAAGTGATAACAATCATCGTTTACAACTTAGGAGCGACGTTAATATTAACAATACTAGGAGTGAAAATATACATCATGAAGAAAAAAAAGAAGAATACCTCAATTAAATACAGTACAGTCAAAGTAATAACGGACAATAGAACAAACAAATCGAACCAAATGGAATTATCAGAAAATACAGATAATAAAGACGAAGAAATAAAACAGACATGAACCGATGCTTGCACATCTTGAACAGAAAAAAACTGTTACACTCAATCTGGAAGACGAGAAAAATATCTCCACGAAATAAACACACACACGACAAACCTAAACCATTACAAACAGACAAAAGATAAACACCAAACATGAAGAAAATTAGAATCTAATATCAGTTATCTCCCAGTATCGCTCATCACCATTCAAAACTATACAGCTTATCCGAATGCGATGGTTGCTACAATTCTACTGCCAGATTAGAACAAGAATTCAGATATATGAAAGTACCAACATCAATCAAAAGCCCAGCTGAAGAAGAAAATTGGACTAGGGACCAGATACTAACATAAATGTACAACTTCTCCTTTTCATAAATATAAATATTTATAACACAACAAAAATGGTTAATTTTGTTTTTTTGAAAAATTTTCATATTATTTTTGTTTTTTCTAAATATACCCATTATATTTTAAGCGTTGCGCAGAGCCAATAAAGGTCAAAATTACCTTACTTAAGTAAATTAATTTACTTAAAGGTAGTGCGCATATTCGTTAACTGATACGACGCAGAATAAATCTCTGTCATACCAAGAAACGAATTAAATCCGCAACAATTATTTTTTAATTCTTTTTGCCCAAATTAAAAGGAGAACACACTAACCTTCGAGCATGTAATATCCAAAAAGTATCCATATAATATCCAATTTAATTAATCTATTTATTAACAATACCACGCACTGAACACGCTAATATATCCGACTCACTCAAAATCCACGCACAAACTAAAAGAATCCAGCCAAGGAAAAATTACATCTGGAAAATACCCTGCATTCCACTTAACGACCTTTTTTTTATTACACCCGCAAGAAGTGCGGAGGAACATGAAAACTTTCACATTCAATGAAAACTCAAAACTCTACACAATCTGAAATAATATTCATTTCATAATACAACACATTAAATTTTTTTTTCAATCATAATACAGCATATTGAATACAACTTTTGCAGTATTAAATTTTTCAATCAAAAACCGATATACTGAATACAACATTTATTTTTGAAAAATACAACATATTGAATTAAATACAACATTTACGAAAATCTTTGTAACCAAATATTGGCGAATCATCAATCCTGTATGAATTATTGTAAACACTAGAAACGGTAATATACTCACGCAAATGTTCAGATATTTATTAGAGGAAAATCTTTGTAACCAAATATTGGCGAATCATCAATCCTGTATGAATAATCACTCAAAATGTTAATAGACTCACGAAAATCTTTGTAAATATTGGCGAATCTTCAGGATAGTACAAATTATTATGAAACAATCGAGAAAAATTGTTGCAATAACAACAAATGTTATAATACTTGCGCATTCTCCGATCAAACACAAAAATATGTAAATTGCGAACACTCTTATTATAATTACGAAAATGTTCATTCGAATACCTCGCAACCCTTCAAATGTAAAAACAGCAAATTCCGGGCTACACCAAATATTAAAAAATTCATAGTAAAAAATTCATAGATAAATACACCGCACATAACATAACTCAATTTTTTTTACTATTTATAAGCGTTTAAGCAACCAAACCTGTTCTAGTACCAACTTCCGCTGTTGCATTAGGGACGTAAAGACAAACTTTTATTACAACTAGAAAATTGCTACTACCTGCGCCGCCCTTTTCTTTACTCCGTAAAAGAACATTCGAAAGACATATGCAATACATATATATGCGAACATATACAAGCGAAATAAAAAACGGAATCCAAGAATGATTTGAGTTGCCCAAAAAAAAAATGAGACAATTGATAAATAGCCACAAAGTCAGCGGACCGACTTTTGACTAAGAGGGGGGGTGTTACGTCCTACGTAACCTTCCAAATTTACAAATTACGGGAATCCCCGAAACCACATAGAGAATACCATTATAGCACCCTCAAGTCCCATGAACTACAAACCCAAAAAAAAATCCGATGGTAAATCAAACACCTTTTCCTTTCCAAGTCTCGGACAAAGTCAATCCCTGCATTACCTACAAATAAAAAATTAAACCAAATCCAAAAATTATACGCATCTGACAATTTTCCTTTTTTTTTACTATTTAGAAATAAATAATTTTAAAATCTAAACAATTTCTTTATTCATTATTATTTAAAAACTAATAATTTAAAACTAATAATTTAAAATTGCAAAAATACATCTACAAAAAAATGTACAGTTTTACAGCAACAAATTTTAATTAACAAAATTGTTGCACTTTTTAGTATTTTACCAAAATCTTTTTTTTTCCATAACAATAGTTCTATAAATCCTACAACTTCCGTTCATTTTTGTATGAACTACTGATAAAATATCACAAAATTGTCCAACATAAAAAATCAACAAAAATTAGTGTAAATAGTAACAATTGAAAATCGCCGGAAAATAGTAAAAAAATGTTCACGACTACTGTTGTAATAGGAAACCTCTCCCACCTATTAAAACCCGAAAATTTTCTTGGTGGGACACATAGTATAAATACCACCTTCAAATACTCAATCACTCTCTGTGTTCTACACTCTGTTCCTGGCCCTTGTTCCCATCATCCTTGACTCTTTCTCTCGTCCAGTAGTCGTTACGAGAGTTCGACATCCCATAGTCGTTCCGAGAGTTCGACATCCCAGCCACCCTAACCCCTTTTCTTTCTAAAACAAGAAAAAAAAAGGGAGAAAAACAAAGCGGAGGTTTCCACCTGCCAGTTCGGCAGAAAAAAATATCCAGTCTTCGGATATCAATTCTCAGGCTTCCACCCGGCAGTTCGGCAGAAAATATTCAGTCTTCGAATATCGATTGACACCCCGTGGTCTTCAATCAAGAACTATCGTCGCACAAACAAAGTAAGTATTCCTCCCTTACGATTACCTATTCCCAATCCCTCCACATTCCTTTGCCCGTAAAGAGACGAAAGTTTGATTAGTGCTTCAGCACTAATCCCCCTTAATTTTTTATTTATTTATTATTATTTTGTTTTTTGAGACGACAGTGCTGAGTCTCCCGTCAATATTTATATATATATATATATATATATATATATATATATATATATATATATATATATTCCTTCTTTTATTCAATATTTATATATATATATATTCCTTCTTTTTATTTGACTACAAGGGAGGACAGCACCGCAGGGAACATTTTTTTTATTCAGAGATTCAGGTCGCTCTTTTGGTAGCCCATGGCAGGCAAATAAGCGACACGAATCAGTAGGGAAATTAGGAACCATCCGCGTTTTTTTTTTGTTGTACTTTTTATTTTTCTATTTTTTTTTGTTTATTATTATTTACAGACAAAACAGCACATGTTCCATTTCCTTAGTCCCTTCCTTCAAATCACCGTTTCTGGTAACTAAAGATTTAATTCTTTTCCTTTACAATGGGACGAACTAAACCACGGACCTACTATAAAAACAGGAAACGAGCCCTAGAACGTGCCATCCGGGAAGCCGCCGCCGAATACGCCTCGTTCCCCAAAATAAATTTTCCAAAACCTCCACATAAATTTCCTGAAATACAGGAATACATACCGACTGCACCTCCCCGAGATCCCACTCTAGACCCTTCTCTCCCGACTTGCCCCTTACCCTCACCAAGGGAATTATTCGCCCCCAATAAAAAACTAAATTAATAAATTTGTAAACTCATTTGTTTTTCTTCTAAATAAATTGTATTTTAAAATCGAGTTCAAATTATTGTGTTTTTTCCTAGTCACTTCATTTTCAGCGCAGCAGCCCCGTTCACCTTTACCCGAAGTCGACCTTTTGGTCGACTCGCCCTTTCCTCGACCATCCTGGGATACACGTAAGTATCACTAGTCTGGACGTAACACAAACAACGTCAACAGTCCGAACACCTCCGATCGTAACGTCTGGACCGATCCTTGCTCATCATTGGCTCCCACTATATATGGGTGGTCGGACGTCTCGTCTGTGTTCCGTCACCAGCATCCGTCACCCGTTTAACGTTCTTACAATTTGAGACCCTAGTTTAGGACATATGCACGCCGCGCTTACTCGCGAGTTATCGCATTTACTTCCATCAGTATCGATGTCAACTATATCATCTGTATTTATTTATCATCATCTTTATTCGAGTCATGTGCTCTTTTTAATTTTGCTCCAAACTGAATGTCGATGTTAACGGTTGTTATTAGTGTTTCATATTCCTGATTGTATATATTTAAAAAGATTTGATGTATCGTAAATTAGTGAGTTTTTATTACTAAGGATTTTACCCAAGTAGCATTGACACAGAAAGGTTGCTCGTTCTTCCATAAATTGCAATTTTGATTCTGCCAGTAGAATATTCTTGGGTGTTCTGATGCGATAACCTCAGGCAATTCTAATTGCTCTATATTGAATTTTGTCTGTATTACCTTTTTTTTAGGAAAATATACAAACAGGTCGTAATCTATAATAGACCGAACAAAACTTTTGTATAGAATTCGCAATGTGAGAGGGTCTGATCCTCACCATGTCCCACACAAAAACTTGATTACGTTCAAGATCTATTGCATTTTTTTATTACAGTTTTTATATGCGGTGTGAAAGTTAGTTGGCATTCATATATCAGGCCAAAAAATCGCGCTGTTTCACTGGATTTTATAGTATAGTTATCGATCTTTATTTCTGTTTCCCCCGGCTCAATTTTTTTATTATTGAAGTGCAAGAGAATCGTTTTGTGTGGAGCAAGGTCTAGTCCTAGCGTTAGTAAATTGCCTTTAATGACCTGGATTGCTTTTTCTATTTTTACATTTATTAAACGGAGTTAGTTTGGAATACAGTGCAATGTCATCTGCGAATTGCGATACTGTATCGCTCTTCGGACAACCCTCAAAAATATTTCTTACGTAAATGAGAAAGAGAAGAGGGCTGAGAAAACCCCCTTGAGGTACTCCTTTGAAAACTGATCTTGGTGCGTTATCTGTTTCTGTGTGAATGTTTCTGTGATAAGTTAAAAAATGAATGAATTTTATGAAAAACCTGGAATATCCTATTTCGGCAAGTTTTTGCAAGATAATAACACTGAGCACATTGTCCAAGGCACCACTTACATCTAGAAATGCTGCGGATAGACTATTTCGCGACGATGTACCTGTTTTGCTTGCAATGTAAGATTAGCGAGATTATCCGCATACGACCTGCTTTTTCTAAATCCCGATTGATTGGGTGATAGTATCATTTGGTGTTCACTCCACCATTACAGTCTATGTTTTATTAATCCTTCAAGAAGCTTGTATAAACATGACGTTAGAGCAATCGGCCTATCCCTTTAGCATCCGGCTTATTGATGAAGTGAACGTAAGAGGTTTTCCAGCTTTCCGGAAAGTCACTTTTATTATACATTTCGTTATAAATGTCGAGTAATATTAATTTGAATCTCGCGGGAAGCCTCTTGATTGTATCGTAATCTATACCATCCATACTCGGGCATGATTTATTTTAAATAGCATTTAAAACGGCATTAAACTCTATATAATTGAAGTTACGGGAAAAAATTCATTTTTTTTTTACAATGAGGAATCAATTTTGGATTAGTAGGGATCCACAGGGGCTAATTTGTTTCGTTGCAATTTGAATGTCTTGACTGTATTGGAGATTATTTGCTTTATGGCTAGGGGTATTTTTAATCCACTTGTTTTTAAATGCCTTACATTTGTTCCATACGCAGGAGGGATCCATACAAAAATTAATAGTTTCTGCAAACTTTTTGAAGTTTTCTTTTTTCTTGTATTTAAATGTTTTAATAGCTACTGCAACAGATTTTTAATAGGCAATGAGATCTTCTAAATTTGTTGTATACTCCTAACGTTTATAAGATGCTTTTCTAAGTCTCAATACTGTTACACTCCTCGTCCTACCAGAATGTAGGATTTTTATATTTTTTATTCGATATTTTCTTTTCTCAGGAGTGCTATTGTTTACTGCACTTTTTACTATGTCTACAAATGTATTATACTTATTTTGTGGTGAAGAATTACTATATTCTAATGTAAAAAAAAATTGCATAATATCTTTCTAGCTCCATTTGGAAACTCTTCCAGTTTATTTTCATTGTTTTAATTTTGAAAGTTTTCTTATAACATTTGTGTTTTTTAACGTCTATTGTAAAATATACAGGATGGTGGTCCGAACTCGAGGTTTCATCTACGGCATGATATTCGACATTTTGTGCTATATTTTGTGTTGTAAATAATAGATCGATATTAGAATTGTTACCATTACAAAAATCAATACGCGATATGGTATCAAAGTTATGAAAAAATAAATCGTACTCGTATATACTATACTATAGTTTTCGCCCGTTGCTGTCTGTGTTTGTACAGTTCCAACTTATATTATGGGCATTAAAGTCGCCCACCAATACACACTAGCACGATTCACATTTACATTACTGACAATAGCCATTGCACTTGCGTTAGATTCAAACCTGGAGTTCTATAACAAACTATAAGGTCTAATGACGGCTTAGCATTCGTGAGTCTTACACAACATATTTCTACAAATCTATGAGGCGATATATCATTCTTTATTTCCTGGAATACGATCGTTTTACGGATTAAAATTAAAATACCGCCCCCTCTCCCGTGACTTCTGTTCTTCTACTGCACGAATCCGGTGTCATAGATTTCGTCATTGTTTTCTTCTGCATGATTCCACACAAATGAAAATATCAATTCCCTGTAGTATTTTAGACAGTTCTTTTTTCCGTTTATTTATACTGCGTGCGTTCCAAAACAAAGTTTTAATGTATTGTTCGTAGAGGATAGTGCAAAGCTCATTTTATCGCTATAATGGTTTATGTTGTTTCTTCGTTCGCTGAGTTCTTATCACTTGGAGATGCTTCGGTGTCGTAATTATCGGAATTTAGAAGTCCATTTTATATGCGTGTAATCCTGAATTTAAGGCTGCGTTCCGTAATTTTGCTATGTGTATCTGTTAGCATATTTTCTAGATCATTAAAATCCGTTGTTAATTTTCGTGAAGTTGCCTGGATGTCCGAATTTCCATACGCTTAAATAATAAATTCCTGGAATTCATCAAAGCTTAAACAGATTTTTCTCTATTTGATTCGAAATACTCCTTGGCCAGTGACAATTGCTGGTAGATTTTGTTTATGTTTACGTCTCTTATTGCCTTGTGTTTCTTCTTAGTTGGTTTCACGTTCTTAATCGGAAATTCTTGATCAAATTCAATAACGTTTTCTTGAGAAGCATTTGATATTGAACTATCGGAAAAAGGGTTTGCTTCACTTGGATTAATTATCTGACTCATCGCTGGAAAGTTTGTTTCTTGAATAATCTGACTATTTTGTTTTGCAGCTTATCCATTCTTACAATATTTGGCAAGGTATCCTTTCTCTTTACACAAAAAAAAAACAAGTCAGTTTTCCCGCCGATAAATATATCCAGTAATTAGTATCATCAAAATTAATTTGCATATTATTGGGTTTTTGGAACATCTTCGGATTTCGCGTAAATCTATCTGCGAAAACTCAATATATGAGCAAACCCGGGTTCGTTCATTCCCCCTCTTAGTGATGTTATTTGCGAAACGGGAAATATGTCAAGCTCGTGGAGAGCATTTTCTATAACTGAGTGAAGAATTATTGGACACACGTTGGATATAATAATTCTCTTTGTTTTTGAAATAAGCGGTCGGATTTCAAGAACGTTGGGGCCTATATTAACTTTGGTTTTTTTCTCAACACGTTCGTCGACAAGGGTCTTACTATTTAGGAAGAGATAAACTCTTGCGTGCGAGATTCGAGACACGTACAAGATGTTTCTTGGGTTAGTCACTTATCCCATGGCAAATGCATATTCTTGAACTGTATGGCCTTCAACTGTATCCAGGACAATACTCTGTTCTTTCGTTGGAAACTGGGATTGTCGAACAACGTTAGCATAAGGAACATTTTGTGTTGATACCATGATTTCGATTGATTGAGATGCAAGTACTCCTGTAGTCAGAAGCACTATGCTAAACTCACAGTGAATTCACTAAAGGATAGTTTATAACACTTTTTCCTAGTTTTCACTTTATACTACAATCTCTATTTTAACGCTAACATTACCGGTCGGAATTTTTAAGCACTCGCGGAGCAATGTTTATAATTGCGCCTGCTCTGTTCGACGGTCAACGCGTCAGTCCATATATAAATCATAGTAATATTCTACTGTCACACGGAGTGGTCGCATATTTCTGAGCTCGTAAAAATCTGTAAATATATTTCGTTTGTCGGAGTATTTTCAATCATATTCTTTCGAAAAAAAGCGTCTAATAAATTGTTAAGTATGGATATTTCTGAATGTGGTTTGTGTCAAGTTTTTTGGACTATACAGTGCTTTAATTTATTGTGAAAAGATAACGTTTAATTTAGAATGTTCTGGAATTAGTTAATTCGGTTGATCTGTTTAAGTTTATTTCTGTGTATATGTAGAGTAAACAATTCTAGTGTCTCTGTGCTAGGCTCTGCCTCTCTCGGTCGTATTTGTGCTACACTCGCCACTACTATTGACCGGCTGCGCTGTAGATCGACGCGTACGGTTCACTGGGACCTTCTAGCCCCCTCTTCTATAGCGCTTAATTCTCTGAAGCCGTCAAATTCAAGTTCTAACTGATTTCTACTCGAGCATTCGAAGACGAATTTGTTCTTATTTTTATAAGTGCGCATTTATTATATTAAACGGAGATGACCTCTGTATGCGCTCGATGCAAAATCTCAATATTTGAGGAAATAATTTCGTCGTGTATTGCATGCAGGATAATCTATTTCCAATAGTATACAAGCGATTTTCAATTAACATAAATAGAATTAATTTTGATTTTTCTTTTCTGACATTTTCTTAAGTGAAAGTAATCATAATTTTATTATTAAAATTATGGTTTCAATTAACATGCTCCGAACAACTTGTTTGTTGCATTGCAATTCAAACGAAGAAGAAGCGCAAAGCTACTACAATTCTAGCACAACCACGTTTGTTACGTTCTGGGAATGGTTCGACTATTGTATCTGAGCTCAAACATACTGACTTTCAGGCATTTTATGCAGAGTATAAACGCAATTTTTCAATACTCAATGAAAAATTAGACAAGGCATTAGCCGCATCAGCGAAAGTCGATAAAATGGAAATTGATATTGCCAATAATTCCAAAAAAATTGACTCACTGCGCCAGCAGCTGCAAATTGAAAAAGCTTGATCTGGTTACATCTCTAGAAACTGCCTCCTTCTTATATCGGGTCTAGTGGAAGTAGCAAAGGAAAATTTGTGTGGAATTCTGATGAGAATTTCATAAGAATTAAATATTGATGTCGGAACTCGTAACATTATTAATGCCTATCGTCTACCAATTTGGAATAGCAGAAGTAGTTCAAATTCTACTTCTGAAAAAGACTCTAAGGCACCCCACAGCCCTTCCACTTACAACAATCGTCCTAGGCCTATATTTGCCAGAGTTGCTGCTCCTAGAATTCGTACTGATTTAATTAAGAGTTCGATAGCTAAAAAAGGCTTGTTCTCAAATTCTGTCGATACATCGCAGCCTAGAACGCGGATTTACATCAGGGAAAGTCTACCATCGGATACTCTGGATTTATTACGAAAGGGAAAGTCACTGTGCCGTGGGCATCCCACTAAAAGATGCTATCTTTATCAAGGCATAGTTTATTTCCGATCTGAACATGGTCAGCCGGTAATGGTCTTGAATGAAGATGACCTGCAGTAAATCTAGGATTGACATCAAACGCCCGACCCAACAAGTGACTCTCCAATGATGAGTAATTCTTCGCTTCCTGGTCTCTCTTTAAATAGTTTATCGTCATTAGCAGCCCGGGAAGAAACAAATTATCACATGACTGCGAAGAATTATTCAAGAAAACTTTACAAATCGCACATCTTAATGTAAGATCACTACCAGCACATTTTCCAGAAATTGCTGATCTTTTGATTAATGATAAATATGATATATTTTGTATTTCTGAGTCGTGGCTCAGTGGTGACAATCGAGATGAAGACTACCAAATTGACGGTTATAAATTAGTAAGAGTCGATCGTCTCCATTCAAGGGATGGAGGAGCCGCAATTTATCTTAGATCGCATTTTAATTTTTCTTCAGTTAAAACACATTTAGATGAATTTGGTCTCGAATAATTGTGGATCACTATTAAATTTCATAATATCAAATATACGGTAGGTGTTCTGTAGAGACTATATAGAGTCTCTTTAAATTGTTTGGATAATATGGATTCCATTTTGTCCTCTACGTTTACCTCTGTTGATCATATCCTTATCTTAGGGGACTTAAATGTTGATTTATACATCAATTCGTGTGCTACAAAAAAAACTCCTTGAATGGATTCGGTCAAATGATCTTTTCCAAGTTACAAATACTCCAACAAGAGTTACGACCACAACATCGACCTTACTTGATGTAATCTTAATCTCATCCAGGGTTAAAATTGTTGATGTCTTTGCTACTGAGGAGCACGAGATTTCTATTCACTTTTTAGTCGGTTGTCTAGTTTCCTGCCCTATGCCAGAAAACAAGCATACGTTTATCCAAACACTTGATTTTGAGAACTTTGATTCTAAACAATTCGATTTGCTGGCTGCTTGTTACCCTTGGAGGGAAGTTTTTAATTATCAAATTGTTGATGATAAATTAGCATACTTGAATTATCTAATTGTCTGTATCTTTGACATATTCGCTCCAGAAAAACTCTTCTGCGTATCCAAACCTCGTGCTCCTTGGATAACGGATACGGTTAAGATATTTATTAGGAAAAGAAATGCTGCGCAATCAAAGTGGACAAAATCTAAAGCATACTCGGACTTTCTGTACTATAAGTCCCTTAGAAATTATACCACCTCGATGATTAGAAGAGAACAAAAATGTTATTTCCGTATTGTATCACCTTCAGCGAGTAAACTGTTATGGAAATCTGTCAATTATATAGGAGTTAAAGATTCCATTTCTCCTGGGAATCCATCTCGCCTGTCAGATGTAAACCGATTAAATCAGTATTTTGCTAATATTCCAGAAATTTTACCTAACACTGAAACTCTCCAACCTTCCATACGACTCGCTCTCCAAAGATTGCCGAAAATACTTTTTTCTCTTTTAAGGAAATCTCTATCAAAGAATTATCAAAATTAAACCCCCATGCTGCTGGAATCTCTGCAGAGATGTTCATAAGAGTTTTTAAACATTGCCTGCCGGAAATCTTAAATGTTATTAATGGCATAATCAGTTCTAATGTATTTCCTAAAGTTTGGAAACATGCGGTCGTGCGTCCTATTCTCAAAGCGTCAAAACCTGCTGTATTTTCTGATTTACGACCGATTAGTCGTCTACCTATATTTTCAAAACAAGTGAAACCATTCTGTATGAACAAATTTTAGATCATTGTAACAAGTACGATATCTTTCCAGCGTATCAATCTAGTTTTAGAAAATCCTTTAGCTGAGAAGCAGCTCTTCTTCATGCTTCTGAGGATATACTTTTAAGATTTGATCATCAAATGTTATGTCTTACTGGTCTGCTAGACTTTTCTCGGGCTTTTCATATGATGAACCACGATCTTACTGTTGCCAAATTATCATTCTATGGTTTTTCTGCTAGAGCATGTGACTTAATAAAATCGTATCTCCACCATCGTTCCCAATCAGTTTCAATCTCTGGCAAGAGTGCGACCTCTGAGATAATAATTTTAACTTGTGGTTGTCCCCAGGGTGCTAAACTAAGCCCCTTACTTTTTATAATATATACTGCTGACATTTATTGTTTGTGCTTGAATGTTCTCAACAAAACATATGCTGACGATACCCTGATATTGTTACCTTTTAGTCCGCGCGCTGCATCGGAAGCATTATCTAGATTTAATTCTGACTGAACACAGTTGCCTTCAAGGGTCAAAAGGTACGATAAAAATGTAGCGAAAAACGGACTTCACAGTTCAATTTGTAGTCATTAATAGGTCAAAAAACTGTAAAATTTAAAATCGTAGCTGATCCCCTTTTCCAAATATCGCAAAAATACGTTTTAAAATAATATTACGCGTTGTTGTAAAATAACAGTATATGTGCGAGCGCGCGCGTGCGCGTGTGTGTGTGTGTGCGCGCGCATGTATGTATGTATGTGTGCGTTTGCGAGCGCCCTCATATATGCACATGTAGATTAATACATGCGGACATCCAGTTGTACGATATATTGATAAATAGTTCAAACCTTGCCGGTAGGTGGTAATATGGGTCTTCTGCATGCAAAACAATTAACCCCACAAATGAAGTGTAATGTCATTTCGGATATATGAAGTAGCCAGCATTAACATAGCATTCCGACAAATCATTTTTTGTCGCTTCTGGTTTTCACCTTCCTGACAACTAAATGTGATAGATTTCAAAAAAATTGTATGGTTATTTGCGAGTCTGATTAACACGTATTGATTTCGGCTTTGTATTTTATCGAATTTCTGTTTACGATGCCTATTGATAAATGTTCTCACGAAGAGAATAGGAAGAAAGTGTGTGCCCCTTGTGGGAAAAAAATTGCCTTTGGGAACAAGAAACCGGAGTCATTTCTCATTAATGTAAGAGTAGAAAATCTCATCATTCGTTTTATAAATTCGCAGTTCAAACGTTCCGAAGAAAAATTCCCATCGGCCATTTGTGGAACATGTTACGTAACCCTTATTGAACATGAAAAAGGTAACACCAGAAGACCCCTGCAAACAATGCCAAATTACAAAGATATACAATTGCCAAAACAAACTCGATATACTACAGATACGTGTAATCGTTTCATTCGTCTGAGAGGTCGATTTAAAGGTCATTCGAAAATTGAGAACGGTAAAGGTAATGTACGCGCCTTGTCTGATCACATTGACTCTACCAATGGACTTTATGGGTCTTCAGGTTCAGAAACTAAACAGCGTACATTAGATATAGCAGCCCATCCCGATAAGTCATCTAGTACGGTGCAAATATGCTCTCATTGTTACCAAGAAACAGGAAAAGGTATAAGACATGCCTGTAAATCTATTCCTGAAAATGTTGTGAAAATTGTGGAGAAACTTTGTTCAAAACAACAAGACCAAGTTGTATCATCACTATTATTAAAAAGGAGACGTGATCCACAGACAGATGTTAGTACTAAAACCTCCTCCAGTAATAATGTTGAGATAGCATTAAGTACGAAAGGTTCGAAAACCAAAATAATTCTAAATCCAACATTAAAAAGTAAAGAACCGGTCTTCACAACACAGTCCTTGGATAATTTTCAAAATAATGCAGGTGCATCGGGCAACGATATGAAAAAACTGACAAACTTTTTAAGATGCAATGTTATTACTCTCAACACGTATCCCAAAAATTCAAAGCACTAGACAGCGTCTATAGTGATGGAATTTTTGAATTCGAATGTGAAAATTCGACGACTGAGCAAAAAAGACCAGTTGTTTGGGCAGAAGCAGATGCTTTATTAGAAGCCGTAATTGATAAACGAAATATAATCGGCAGTTATAAAGTAAAAGTCATGGCTGATGGTGGTCAAGGATTCTTTAAAATTTCAATGACAATACTGCCACAAAATTATTCTGAATTAAATACGGATAGTCAGAGTGAATCCAATGAAGATGACTTGCCGAAGAAAAAACGACGACTGTATTCTGAAGGAGGCATTGTTGGCACTGAAAGTAAATTAACCAGTGTCCACAAACTGATACTTTTATGTGCTATGCCTTGCGTAAAAGAAACATACGAAAATACGAAATTGTTAATTGATTTAATTAAATTGAATAATATTCCATTTAAATTCATTGCAGATTTCAAACTTTTGTTACTAATCAACAGTCAGCAAACTGCAACCTCTATGTACCCGTGCCCGTACTGTTTCGTAACAATAAGAGATTTAAAAAATCGTATCGATTTGAATTGCGATAAAATATGTGATGCCTCAATAAATAGTGACTCGAACACAGAAAATAATAATAACAGCATGCGGGATTAAAAACGTACGGAGATTTAAAACAAGACTACGAGTATTTTTGTTCTATAGGTGAAAATAAAAGAAAACATTCCCAACAATGTCGTAGTACTATTCATCTTCCTCTTCTTGTAGAGAATGACGACACTTACGTTCTTCAGAAATGCGTCATTCCGGAATTGTATATTTTACAAGGGTTTGTAAACCATATATTCTGGGATGGTCTAGTTCCCCTTGTTGGCCGGGAAAAGGCACTGATATGGCCAAAAAAATTAAAGGTTATTCCAAAAAATTACCATGGAGAAATTTTCGAGGGGAATGCATGCAAGAAACTCTTACAAGAGGCTGACAAACTATTAGACCCTGCAATTTACAGTAACGTGGGAAATTTATGCTTAGTGCCGTATATATCTACACTTAAAGCAATGGATAAGGTTGTCACTTGCTGTTTTAGTACAAAAACTGTTGGTCCCGAATTAGACAACCTACTTGACGAATTGCGAAAAGCATTTCGAAGTCTTGACGATGTCTCAGAATCACTAAAAGTACACGTCGTTCTGAAACACTTAAAGGACTGCGTCCAATTTTTAGATAATGATGGACTTGGGTTGTGATCAGAACAAGCCGGAGAATCTATTCACAGGCAATTTTTAAAATTCTGGAACAGATACAAGATAAATAATCTTGAAGATCCTTCATACTTGCCAAGACTTAGAAAGGCAGTTGTTGCGTTTTCCTCCTGTCACATTTGATACCATATCAAATTAACGTTACGTTTCCTTTAATTCATTCTAAAAAATACAAAAAAAAAATACAAAAAAAATATATAAAACAATAAAAAGTACAAAAAAATATATAAAACCATAAAAAGTACAACAAAATATATAAAACCACAAAAAGTAAAAAAAAAAATATGGGGCCAAATACCATTACGTCCAAGTCGTGGTCCTGGGGAAAGCTGAACGTGGTATAAACACACACACACACACACACACACACGCACGCACACGCACACGCACACACACACACACACACACACACACACACACACAACATAAGATGTTATTTTAAAATAGCGTGTAATATTATTTTAAAACGTAATTTTGCGATATTTGGAAAAGGGGATCAGCTACGATTTTAAATTTTACAGTTTTTTGACCTATTAATGACTACAAATTGAACTGTGAAGTACGTTTTTCGCTACATTTTTATCGTACCTTTTGACCCTTGAAGGCAACTGTGTGAATTACATCAGAAATTGGGTAAATGGTACCGCACTTATCCTTAACCCGTTAAGTCGAAAGTCCTCGTAATTTTTAGTTCCGATTATTGTAAATGCGGATATCCCAATAGTCTCTGAGGCTAGAGACCTTGGCTTGATCACAGACAGTGACTGGTTCTTTTCACATCATATAATGAAAATAGAACAATTTGTTTTGCAAATTTGCATCGATTGTTTGCATGGAGGTATGGTCTCCCATCGAAAGTAAAGCTTAAGCTTTGTGAAGCTCTAGTTCTCTCACACTTGCTTTTTTGCATTTGCGTATATGGGCCATGTCTCAGTGTGGGTAACTGGCGTAAGGTTCAGGCCGTACAAAATTCTTGCCTTCGCTATGTGTATGGAGTGCGTAAATTTGACCATATTTCTCCTGCTATGAAAAGATCTGGCTGGTTCGCAATGAAAAATAGGATGAATGTTAACCAGTATGATTTGCCGGGTCACCTCATCGTATTACCATGCTAGGTCAGAACCTGTTGTCGATTCCACGACAATACTCTTTTTATTAGTAACCGTAGGATGGGAATGACATATCATAGATTAGTGTATTCTCTGCCTACTAGTGACCTACACAAAAATGGGTATGTATCGCTAGTCCGACAAGAATTATTTTATAACTGCGGTTATGGCAATTGAATATTACTAATAAAATGAATTTCTTTGATTATTTGTAATGTACTCTATTATACCAAGGACCGTATCATCGAGAATTAATTTTCCGAAGTTATTTCATGAAACGGTCGAGAATTTCTATATTGTTGCTTTGCAACAAATTAAAGTAATTGAAAAATACTAAATTTTAATATTTGAATTTTTTTCTCGAAAACTATCAAGTTTCAAAACTATCAAGGAACAAAAAACGCTTAGAATTCATTAAAGACTGTACCAAAATTTTTTCATAATTTTTCGGAAATATTAAAATAATTGTTTAAAAATTTAAATTAAAAAATTTGCCAAAAAATCTGAAAACATTCCAGTCCATTCCTCGATTATTTCTAGTATAGAAACTTTTCATTCTTAGCATTTTTTAAAAAAGCTCATAGTTTTTAGTTTAAGCGTTCAGAAATGTTTCAAAGAAATTTTCATTGTTGGCGCCATTTTGAGGTCACCACAATGAAATGGGTATAAAAGTAAAATTTTTTCTTAAAATTCATATATTTTCTTGAACTTTGTTCAGAGTTTCAATAGAATCCCAACTTTGACCAATTTTGACTCAATTTTTACTTCGGAATCTTGAAGAGCGATCTCGAAAAAAGTGTTTATGTACCTTTCAATTTTTGTCAAATTTGATTTTAATACGAAATACTTTATTCAAATTGAACTAAAAAACCCGTGAATGGGTTAATGTTCGAAAAAATTCTAAAGTGTCGTTCCTCAAATTGTTATTATTGCTTAACCCAATTGTTGATAAAACAAGGTTGTTTGCAAAATTTTTTGTAAAATTCAAGTTTAAAGTTCAAAGTGGTTTTTCTAATTCTTGCAAAATTTGAATTGATATAACTATAATATAACAAGACACTCCCCATCATAAAGACTTGAGCGTATGTACTTTATTTCTTGCACAATAATACTTTCTTGAGTAACAGATTATTTATTGCATGTCCTGTCACGAGATATATTTAATGATATATTTAAGCGGTTAATTATGCTGTAATATACTTACAGGAGGATTTTTAACTCCATAGATAATGGTTTTTGGGCAGTTTACTCGATAAAACTCCTTACTGCGATAAGATCGTCGAATGAGTATATATGAATATATTCATTTTAATCTGTATATACACTTTTAGTGTAGGATAGTATAACGGGGTTTTCTTCTCGTTGCCGGATGAACTCGAGAATGTCTAGGGTTATGTAAGACGAGAAGAGTTTTCTGCTGAGAGGGGGAGGGTTGAATGACAAAGCGGGGTATTTTGGATCACACAATGCATTTATTGCAAAAATTAAAGCTAGTACAAAAGAGAGATACAGTAACTGATTTGCCCGTAAGTGTAAATTATACATAGATTGTGCAAAGGTAAACATACTCGGTTATAAAGAAAAACATGAGTCTCGGCGCATGAAAATCAATTACCACTAAATTAACCGCAACGCCGTAACTTATTAGAATAGAGATTATGCACGCGGGCCGTGAGGAGTGGGAAGAAATTGCTATCTTACTGCCTACGGAAAACGGAAAACGGAGAACAAAAGGCGCGAGATCGCGGGTGCAGGGCCTCCCTGCCTTTGGAGACGAGGTGTCCTCGCCTGAAAGGAAAACAATGTAAGGTTACTTATATCCAGATTTACTAGCTACGGTAACAGAAAACAAAAAGACGCGGGATCGCGGGTGCAGGGCCTCACTGCCTTTTGAGACGAAGTGTCCTCGCCTGAAAGGAAAAGCGGGGGAGGAATGTGAGGTGACCTCACCAGGAAACGGAGATCGGAAGACGGGTATTCCGCTCGGATAGCTTAGGCTCTCCTCAGCTAGGAGAGTTGCTAGTACGGCGACCGCACGAGCAACTGATCGCTCGGATCGGGTGCGCTCCCGATTTTATACGCGTCTCCTACTTCGGCGGTCGGGCCCCACCGCGCTCGCACGCAGCGGATTGATTTATCACAGAATCTAGTGTTAACCGGAAGTCATTCAATAGAGAATTGTACACCCTGTATATATATTTGAAACGGGGTAAAGCTCGTTTCAACAGTGGTGAAAACGTGTTCTACACTTCATTCCCAAAAGGAAAAAATTTGGATTAGGTTGTTACTAATCAAAAGAGTATTGTCGTGGAATCGGCAACTTACGAGTGTAGGACTGGGAAAACATATAACTAAATTTATAGGACAATGTGACTTAATTATAAAAATAGTGATTAAGCAACTATAAAAAAATCAACTTGTTACTAATTATTTTTTATGACGTCCTAATTTCGACATGTTTTGCAACCAACACGCTCAGCACGTGTTGAATTACATTTACTTTGATTTAGTGAAACTATGTTTATATTTTTTTTACTTGAAATTTATCGTTATTGCTAAAGACTGATGACTTCGAGAATAGAATATCCCTTATACTTCTTAATTTTATACCTGCAGCGAAGGTCGAGTAATAATGTACACAACGCTCAGAAATTAATCTGACATTAATTATTACTTTATTGATTTACGAAATTGCAAACTAAAATTCTAGATACATACTATTCTACGTTTCTTATTCTTACATGCGCTTATACTTATAGAGCAATTAGACCCGTAATTCATAATTATTAGAATATACCTTATTCTAGTACAATACCGCGTAGTTCTTATGTAGAGAATCTGACACCACCGGAATAAACAGCCTGTCCCAACTATCGTTGACGTTCAGTACTCTAATCGAGTATTGCAGTACAATATTTTCTATAACAAAAATTATACAAAAAGTTCGCTTCTAGTATAAGTGGAAAATTGCCAGAAAATCTGACACGACCGGATTTAGCAGCCTGTCCTAAGTATCGTTGACTTACAATACTCTGAGCGAGTATTGCAGTACAATATTTCCTACAAGAAAAATTATAAAAAAAGTTCGCTTCTATTACGGCAGAAAGCTAAGTCCTACTCGTATTTATTCTTTCCGAATAATATTATTTATTATCGCTATTTGGATGGTTAGACGGGATTGCCGCAGCAATCGCGGAACCGCAGCCGTCCTAACGTATTCTAATCCTTTCCCTAAGCGGGATTGGAGTTCGAAGAATTCCTATCTTGCAAAATTCTTTGAAGTCCAAACTAGTCGCGATTCGACCTCGTTTGCCTAGCTACGATGTGCCCAAATCAAGTGACCTCTCAGCGAAGCTGCTTGACTCGAACTGCCGAACGATCGGTCTCTCTGAAGCAGACCGACTGCCAGTTCCCTCTCTCTTGGGAGTGGAGGTCCACCCCACCCCGGATGGACCTGCGCACAACCAGGATTGACAAATTTCCGTACAATTTGTCAAAAATCCAGGGCCGTATGCCTCATCGACGTCACCAAGACCCGACTACTAGGGACAGTAGATACCAACTTATAGTTAACGACTTTCAAACACTTAACTTATTTCTAGCATGCGTTGTGGGTTACATTGCCCCCCCCCCCCAGAAGACTAGGATGCATGCCAGGGTAGTGCATACGGAACCTCTGTCAGGATCTCGGCAACGCTGCTACATTTACCTGAAAGAAAAGACAACCCAATGGAAATTAAATAGACATGCTATTGGCGCGTCAGCATTCATTGATCTGAGTATCAAGCTGATCCTCAGCGGATGAATTCGAACGAATCTTCCTGATTACTGAATTAGTACGACATGCAAGGATTCCTAAACTACACGTGTTAGTCGTTTATTCATGCACCCATCCCAGGTTCCGGACGGCATTCGGTTGCCATCAACTGGCAGCCGTATCACCCTGGAACATTATTACTACCCATTGTTATCTTAGTTGTACTTACACATGTAACTATTTTAATAGTTATCAAGATATGGATCACAATATTTCCTCAATGTGCAAATCCTTATTTTCTCTATGTTCTTTTATTTTGTTGATTACTGCATGGACATTGTAGTATGGAGAATTTACAATCGTGACATTTATTTGCCGTTCTTTCGCGTGAATAAATCGAAATCATACACCGATATTTTATATTTACAGCAAGTTTATACACATGCGGAATAACTTACGCGGATGCGGTACACACATAAAAAAAAACATACAACACTAGTCAATATTCGGTTCAGGAACGAGATAACTTACGCGGATTAAAATTTGTCAATTAACGCATCACTAAACGGAATAAATTACGCGGATAAGAACTTCATAAAGATAACGGCAAAATAATTATACGATGCCAAATATGTAAACAACAAAAAAAGTCCGGAAACAAGCGGGAGAGAAGGCGCAAATCTTCCGTGATGACTTCCTCTTTCGATCTTCCGGCCCCTGAATTTATTGGGCCGGCCCTGGTTTCTGCTCGCTGATCCGCCGGTCGAATTGTTTGTCGAACTCCAGTAGCGGGATCTCCCCGGGTACCCACTGGCTGCTCCTTCGCCTTCCGTACTCTCGCGGAACCTCGACAGGGGAAGCAGAGCGGCAGATAATTTTCAAAATTTGATGATGGAAAAGTTGGAGAGATCACGCTTACCTTGGACTTCAACCAAGCGGGTCGAAGTCGATGAAAATAATCGCCTTTGATTATATTACGACGGCTGCATCTGCTTTGCCCTGATTTGAATCGACGCCCTCGAAGATTGGTGCGTGGCCACGTCTTGATGTTCCTCGATGAGGGTTGCCGACGTAGGGACTTTATTTGTATGCCGTCAGAGGAAGCAGCGTAATTCTGTTGAGCCCCAAGCGGAGCCCTTATTTATAATCTCGGGGTTGTCCCCTCAGGAATCGCCACGATGCCTTTTTACTTAGAATTTTGGGTGGAACTGTCAGTCATTCAAATGTCATTTGTGCATTTGAACTGACAGTTCCTCCCTTTCATTTAAAAACACCCGCGCCGCATGCGCATTATCGTGGCGGTGGACAACAGCGCCGTTTCTCGTTTGTGCGCGATCCGCTTGGGGCGCCGTTCTCGTTCCATGTTTCCCTTGCTGCCTACCCGCGGTCACGTGGGGATTAATATTTCAACATGGCGGGCAGGCACACGTTCCGGTCGCGCACGTGCTTTCTTGTTTTCGCGATTTTTCCTTCTCTCTTTTTTTCCTTCTCTCTCTCGTGTAATAAACGTCGCGTTACGCACATCATTTTTACTTTGTATCACCAACATCAGGATGGACAATGACACCACGCACAATTACAATGAGCCTCATCGGCCCACACACAGTACGCGGGTTAACACAACAAGAGAACACTGTTCACCTTTAACTAACTTATATTTCGTGGTATCTGGAATACTATTTCAATCCGCCCATTCCCCTTCCAACTTAGGGTCCAAAAAATCGCGATATCATCACCATCGTTCGCACCACATGACAGCCACATCTGTTCAAATTCAGGGTCACTTCTCCAGCTGGTGGATCCTCCGGTGTCCCGTCGCCGTTTACCCCGGCACGCCATTGCTGGTGCTCCATAGATCTCGGACCACGTCAGGTGTCGTTGGCGAATACCCGCGTCCCTCCGGCGTTTGGCCTGCTGGGCCATTCGTTCCTCCTCCCGTTTCCGATGAATGCGTCGCGTTGCCAGTGCCTCAGCACACAGCTCGATCGCGTCAAATTTCAGCCGCCGTCGTTCTTCCCGTCAGGTTGCTTCCTCCTGGTATGGGCCATGCTCCGGGGGAAAATGACACCCCTTGTGTTGCCGACCGCGTATCGGGATGTTCGACACCTTGGTTGGCACTTCGCTTCGGTACTCGATGCGGATGCACCCTGGTTTAAAACGGGGACCCCATGCCCAGATGGGGAGGGGTTGTATTTCCCACTGTACCTCGGGAACCTCGTAGCTGAAGGCCCGGGTAGTTTGGGTCGACACGATGAGCCTGTGCTCGTAAACGCTGGTCTGTGTGCCGTAGTCCATGTCGTTTTCTTAACTGACGTACATGCGATACACGATGGTTCATATCGTACATGTATGACCTTGGTCATTGTTTTCGGTTTGCTCTTTGTTTTAAAAATCATTGTTTATACTGTGTCGAGTAATCGTGGTTTATACTGTGTTTACATAGTAGGTTCGAGGTATCTTTTCATAAGATCGGCATAAAACATTCCCCGCATCTTCCCATTGTAATCCTCGAGTGCTAGAAAAACAACATATGGTCCTTCGTATAAGGGAAAGAATTTCGCGATTGTTTTTGTTATTGCATCCTACACGGTGAGCGCTCGCAATAACACGCGATCCCCAACTTTGAATCCGACATCTAAGATGCGAGCATTTTATTGTAGGGGAGGTTATTAATTTTTTTTTTATTTGGGTGCAGCTCCAATGGTATGAATCCAGTTGATTCATGTCTCGACTCGTTGATACACGTCTCCACTACGTTAAGCCAATTCGCCCACCCCGTGTGTTTGTCCCGTACAAACGTTCGAAAAAATCGACTTAATTCCCGATTGACCCTCTCAACTGGGTTACTTTTGGGATGTCGAATCGATGAGAACACCGGTTCAATTTCTTCTTCTCGCAGGCGTTCTAACCATCGAATCGCCGTGAATTGCGACCCGTGGTCGTGCAGAATTCGCTCGGGTTTTCCGTATTTCAGAATATAATCTTTCATTATTTTATTAATGACAATGGTCGTGGTAGCTTTCTTGACTGGATATATTTTCACCCACTTGCTAAAGACATCCAATATCACAAGGATGTGTTTAACGCCCCCCCCCCCCCCGGGACGTCGGCAAGGGACCATAAAAATATATACTAAGGAGCTCATTCGGCTTAGTCGGTACAATTGTTTGCGCCAGGACACGGGTATAACGCAGTGCGACTTTGTTTTTCTGACAAGTATCGCACGTCGCAATAAATCGGGCGATTACTTTACGCATATGCGTAAAGGTAAAACGAATAACGCGTCTCGGATAACAGGTGTTGTACTTTGTCGGCGCCTATGTGTCCATATAACTCATGTATATGCCATATTAGCCTAACCGCGAGTTCGGGTGTTAGTACTACGTGCCTTTCATTATTGAAGGATCGTTTGTATACAATTTCGTCCTCCAGCCGGTATGCTTGTACTTCACGGCTGTTGTTCCCCTTTAATATGTTGATTATCTTGGCTAATTTTGCGTCTTTAAGTTGGAATTCACCTACTCGTTTTAGATCCTTTATTAATTTATCATCGGGTTTGATTGCAAAAAAATGATGCAATTAACGCATCATTTCCTCGGACGCGCCTGTCGGCGGAATAACCATGTGCCTCCCTTGATAAATAATCCGCGTCAAAAATTTTATTCCCGGGAAGATATTCGACGACCAAGTCATATTCTTGGATATATAGGATCCATCGTGTAATTCCCGCTCCGACAAAACGACTGTTTTTAAGAAATGATAGCGCTCGATGATCTGTCCGTATTTTTATTCTAGTTTTTATTCCGGGTCTCTTATCGAACACCGCACGGTATTTCATTATTAAATTACGTAAACGCTTTCTTTGGAAATTATTTAGCGTGTCGCATTGATTAACTTTTTCATCAATCTCAACCGTGGTCGGTAATGTAGTTTGCTTCGAAAGTTCCTGTGCTTCAGCATATTTATCATAATCGGCGAGATTGTTTTCCGCCGCAAATGTCATACTATTTGGGTCGTTTCCACTATCCTGAATATACATACATCGCCGATGTAGTGCATATTCTGTCGGTAATATTTTTGATATACACGGTATTGATTCGGTGCGCCCTGTTTCGTCCGACAAGCTGATACGCGCGTTTTTAACGTCGATGACTGCCTGCATTTTACACTGCTCGTCAATCCCGATAATGCACGTTTTGGCCAATTTTGGAACCACTAAAAAAGGTATTTCGAATTTCAGTGGTCCAATAAGTACGTTCCCAAAAACTTGTTTCGTAACGCGTGACGGTGTGCCCCCCATTGCAGCAATTACTGTCACTCCCGTTACCGGCAATACCGGAACTTTCCCGACTTTCATTAAGGCATTACTAACAAATTCTTCGGAGATACAAGTGATCTCGCTTCCCGTATCCCAAAGAGCGCGTACTTCAATTCCCTCAATTACTAGGTTTGTTTCCGGGCATATGATTGGTTGCGTTTCCAAGACTTCCGTTTCCTCGAGTAAGTACTCACGAGGGTTCTCAAATATATTTTGAATGTGTTTTGACGCATCTTGCGCCTTCGGTCGTTTTTCATCATTGAACTCTGGCTCGTTTTTGTGCCTTGCTCGAGGGTGGCTTAAGTGTTGAATCTCTCGTGTTTTATGTCGAGGTTATGCCTTAACAACTTCAGGAAATCTCCGATTTTCAATCATCCGCCCCAAAAGTGGCCATGTTTTCGCGACATGCATCATTCGTTCCGGTCTTTGGTTGGGAATTGCGGCTGTTAGGGTTGACATTACCAATTGTTTCATTATTATCTTGTTCGGACAAGTTTTCCTTTCCCGGCGGTGAATTATTACAACTGTCCCTATTTAACGGAGGACTAGCCCGCGATGCGTCTTCGGAGTTCCCGTTTTTAGGCGAGTGACCATTTTGACCATTATTAGTATAATTAATTGTAGAAAAATCTTTAATGTCATTATCTGAATTACCGCAGCTATCCCGTCGTTCTTGATCCGATCGAACATTACTTTTTGTAGCGAAAGTCGGTACTGTTTGTCGCGTCGTTTGATAATTATTAATTAATTTGCTTGTTGGCCAATCAATATTATTTACCGAAGCTTGAAGTTCATTATTATTCTTTTTAGTATAATTAATTTCTGGAATTCCCGTGCTTTTATTTCGTATATTTTCCGCGCATTCCTCGTGGCTGTTATTTCTTTCTTTGTTTTGGTGATTATTTTCACTCGAGCGTTTTAGGTTTTCACGTTTCGAAGTAATAGCATTATTATTTTCCGTATTATTTTTATATTCCATTGTGCGGGGTTTTACGTTTCGAATGTCATATTTATTTATATAACTATCTCGCTCATCGGCCTTATTCATCCACACAACGTGTATTAGTTTTCCGAATGAATAGGATTCGGCCCGCACCCCCCTTCACGTTCATCGTTATCGTAAAACAATCCACGAATATTGTACCCCTTCTTCTTCGGAATCGCGCCCGTGTTTGTAGAATTCGACTTATGATTCTCGAAATGCGCCTTCTCCGCTTTGGGCCATTCATATCGCGGTGTCTCCTCTTGTTGATTTTCCCCTCGGCCTCTCTCTCTCTGCGCGCTCCCTTTCCATCGGTCGCGCTTGTTCCCTGGACTCGCTTTTGAACCTCAGCGGCTCGTTGCGCCGATCGTCCCATCTCCCTTTCTCCGCGCGCTCTTTGTCGAACGGTCGCGGGTTCTCGGTTCGCTCGTTGGCAAATCGCGGTGTGGGGCTTCGACGATTTTCGTTTCGCGGTTCCCACCTCGGGTTCGACGAGTTCCAATTCATGTTTCCTCGACCGTACACTTTCGCGTTGATTTCGCCCGCCTGGTCGAAACGTCCCAAAACGTCGAGGATTCCTTCGACGTCGCGGATGTTGCGCGTCATCAAGACGTCGCGAACATGCTCCTCGTAGTGTCGCGCCAGTGTTGCGAATGTTTCGTACACATTTACTTGCATACCGACGTCCTTCGCATCGCTCAATATGTCGATGGCGTATGCCACTCTTGAAATATTTAGGGATGGATTATGATACCCGAATTCGATTTTTCGTTTGACGGATTGTTTAATTTCGTCATTCCAAAATCGTCGTCGGAATCGTGCAGCAAACTCTTCGAAGGAATTCACGTCATCTTCGATTAGATGCCACCAATCTTTGCTTGCCCCGATTAATGCTTGGCTGATAATTAAGGAGGTTCACCAGGTACCTGCCGAGTCAAATGTAGAATTATCGCCATTATGACTTCCGTGGTAGGATAGACAAAAGTGACTTGGCAACGTCGCGTTCATACATTCACACATTCTCCCAATCAACCCCCACACAGCCCAGAAAATGGTGTTATTGGAAAGGAAAGCGGGTGACCGAGAAAGTGCTTTTGAAAAGGAAACAACAGCAAACCACCGGGAAAAATATACGAAATTTATTTTAAAGTCGCAAAAAGATAGTTTCTAACCTCGAAAAATTGGAAACTGACGAGAAGGAAGCTGAGCTTGAAGGGCGACGAATTGTGCATTTAAAAGCCCTGGCTAATATTAAAAATATAATAATATAATAATATTAAAAATTATGAAAATATGTTACACTTTGTCATCATTTGTCAAAATATACTTATATAGAGTTTTTTATTCATTTCTGTGATAACCTATTGAAATTAAAATTTATGCCACGTAATTACTTTTTACTGCATCTTCTTTGAAAGAATATTAACTGTTTGTTTTTACAACTCAGTACTAACAGCAAGATTCAAAAAATTATTTTAATTTAAGTAAATTTCTCAAAAAACTATTTGATTGACATTTTGAATCTCTAATTTTGAATTTTGCAAATCTGAGGTCCGAGTCGTAATCAGCAATCCCAAAAACCCCCGAGAGACAAATTTTGTCTTGATGAAGCAACAGCAATTGCTTTTCAGCATACATTTTTTCTAACAAAAATATATATTTTGTATACTTCTTTTAATATAATCAACAAATAAACATAATAATAATGAAAACAATTCAATTATTTACATTTCTAAATATTTTGTGAAAATAAAGAAGCAAATGTGGATCAAAATCAGATTTTGATTACTTGAAAAATAAAAAAAAATGACAAAGGTGTTGATCTGGATCGGCATCGTACAGGTAAGGTTAAAACGACATATGAACATACAATATATGTAAGAAACCATAATTTTGAAACTGTAATTAGTATTTATATACATTTTATTCCGCCTGTGTCACGGTCATGCTATATTTCAAGTGAATCTAACGTCTGCTTCTTTTCAAATGTCCTGCGCTATTCCACGAAATATTGCGACGTTGCCGCGCCTTGAGCATCGTCCATCCACATAACCGTAAACGACCTTTTTAGCTATTTGTTTATTTTATTTCTCGTCTCTAAAGGTAGGAAGAGACTTAATTCTTTCTGCAAATATCATATCACACATTTTTTTATCAGCAGTATAAATTTTATGAAAAACTCAATGTTAATTCAATATGAATTTCATGAATATATACATATTCCCATAAGACCCAATGTTAAAGTATCGTGAACATTTTTATTAATTTCTCTGCTCTGAAGGTACCTAGGGGCTTGAAACTTTGCAGGCATTAATTTCTTTCATTGTTTAATCTGCTGTAATTTTTTCGTTAAATTCTCAATGTTAATTCTTTAACCTGGTGAACCTCCTTAATCGGATTTCGTGTGGTTGCAACTCGAATGCGTTCATATACTATTGTAACGCATTTAAGAATTTAACCAGTTTTTCCCCTTTTTTACCTGCGAATGTGGGTAGTTCGCATTGGGTCGGCGGTGCTCTACGACTATTAGCTTCTGCTATCGGTACCTGTCTGGCTGCTCCGTTTCGGATTCGTTCCAGATTCGCGTACCGTGCCCGGAAAGCGTTTTGCTCCTTTTCAATTACCGAAATTCGGTTTAATTGGGTTTCGTGAGCGTCAAATCTTCTTCGTAGCTCCGATTCTTCGAGTATCGCTGGCAATTCATCGATCGTTAATATCGGTTCCCTTTCTAACGCGTCAAGTCGTCTGTTGTGTCGGTTAATTTTATTATAATTGTCGGTTACTTGGTCTACCAATACTGTATTATTACGAATCAAATTCTCAATTTTGGTATTAAATTCCGCAAGTCTCGCGTCAGCTGCCGCAGCTGTTCGTTCGTACGCGTCAGTAAGTACTTTCTCCCGGTCCAGCATTGTATTACACATTCGGGTCTCGGAGGCGTCTAATTTTGTTCTGCTCTTCTAATATTACTTTTAATAGTTTCATTTACCGTCTCAACTTTTTTTTCACTCCTTTATCCTCTACAATCTATTCGTTTTACCATCTTCGTTATCTCCAATTGCCAATTAATGCTCCCTAAATCGCATTGATCGAGATTATTCGCGGTTTCTTCGGGCTGATCCTCAGCAACCTCAGTCTCATCGACTTTGGTTCTTGGGCGACCCCGCGTTGCTTTTACGCCGGATGTCATTTTAATTCCGGTTTTACATGCCGTAACGTTCCGTTTTCGGGCCGATGTTCGCGTACTTGTCCTCTTTACCGCCCCCTGGGATGCCGAGGTAAACGGGATATTTCTTTCATCGGACGACATTGTTAATAGTTATTCGGATTCTACTATTTGAACCCAACAAGAAATAAATTGCACTCTTTTCAGAAGGAATCACACACAAATTAGGGTTTTATTTTGCACTTGCGTATGCACTTAGTTCTGATTTCTATGACACACAACAAAATCCATGATTATTTTTCCGACAATTTCCATTGTAGCGTCTAGAAAACACATTACAAGAATAATATAAAGTTAAAAAAAACGAACATTTCGTAGTGGTGGCATTGAATAGTATTTTTAAAATAAAAAACGTCTACTCTTATTTATCAGATGTGATGTGAATTCTGGAGACGTCGAATTTTAAGGATTTTTTACTTTCGCTTTTTGTCGACTATAGCGTCACCTATGAACCACAATGTAATAGCTCCTAGGTCAAGTTGGTGTACTTTTTTCCGGAGAATCCAAGTCTGCAATAAAAAATGGAGGTTCCTATTTAAGTTTTATTGTTTTCCCCCACCCCACCCCCAGAAGGTGGGGGAGGGGGTCAATTTTATTATTACTGGATGCCCCCCTTTGCGTCGAACAACTTTCATCTCACACCTTTTTCGATTCTGTGCACAGTTCTCGAGATATTTCTATGTCTTCAGATAAATCGGCCACCCTGTATATGGGACATTCCACCAAATATCGTCCGTTCAAAATTTGTTTTTATTTTCCTTTCGTGGTTTTTAAACTACTTATGACTAGAAAAAAGATATCCCATGGTGGCGAGGTCCCGCGCCTCAGTTAAAAGCGCTATAGACAATAAAACGATTTAACGTCGGAATTTTGAAATTTAATTTTGAAGAGTTTAAAAACGCCTTAAAAAAAAGTGTAAAAATGGTTTTTGATGCAAAATTTTCTGAAATTTTCAAAAAAAAATGTAATTTTTCTTGTCGAGCCCGTGTGATATAGTAAAAACTACAAAATAAAACTTAAACCGGCATTTTCTTTAAGATTGCTATATTTTTTTTTTGAAATTTTTTTCAAAAAGTAGAGCAAATTTCCGATCAAAAACATATTTTAGGCCTGTTTGCTCGTAAGCGGCACAGTTCACAAAAAAAAAAAAAATAAAGAATTATTAGATTTTCTAGCATAGACCACACTACCTTATCGACTAACCCGATTCGAATCGTCTTAAGGAGGTTCTATACATATATGTATGCTTTCTATGGCAGTATTAGGGCCCGTAATTTGAAAAATTATTTCTATTATTGTTATTTAAGGCTTTAGCATAAATGACTATATTATCAACTACTGATTAGAAGCCCTAATGTCTTTCATTGTCTGGAGTTGGAAGTTAACGAATACGTGTGTGTGTGTGCGTGTGCGTGTGCGTGTATATGTGTGTGTATTATATTTATAAAAATTATATTATAATTATATATTATATGTATAGAAATCCGCCGTAAGGCGATTCGAATCGGGTCAGTCGATATATTTATATCAGGGTGACCGTTAAACAAATTTTTTTTTGGGCCCCCGTTCAAATCGACTTCAAATGGTACGAAAAGTAACCCAAAATTATTTAAGATTTTTATTTTGAGTTTTTCGTACGTCACCGAGCGTTTTAAATTCTCTTGTTTTAACTGCAATTTTTGCGTATTCTGAGTTCAGTGCAGTGCCAGTAAACGAAAACGATACTCAAAGTCCATAGCCTACCATTTTTGGATATGCTCTTTCGATTGGTGAAGGTTACAGTACCGTAAGACCACAAAAACATTTTTTAGATTTAGGTTAAAAATCACCATTTTTTCGTTCCATTTTTTTTTCAAACGTCATTGTTATCTTGAAATAGCCCATTTGGCAGGGTAAACATTCATGATTTTTGTAATTCAAGTACCGTCAACTTTACGAAAAAATGTTACAGAATAAAAAATGATTAAATTTATCAGAAAATACGTCTGACTTTTTTTCAGATTTTTTTAGACATTTTTGAGTTTTTCAAAAAACGGCCGTCTGAATTTTTTCACAATTTTTTGAGCCATTTTTTGAGTTTTTCAAAAAACCGCCTAATTAAAAAAATCCAAAAACGTCATAACAAATTCTGAGAAAATTTATATTCACTTCTTGAATGAGTTGAAGCAATTTTTTATGTATACAATTTTTTCTCGAAGTTGGTTATTTTTGGATTTTGGAAAATTTTCTTTTCCTCCGTTTCGTGCTCCACTGCCCATTTTTAATACCCACGGTGAACTTTAAGAACAAATTTTATGGAATAAGAAGTGCTTAGAATCACTCAAAAAACATATGTGAATTATTTTTCAATATTCTAAAAACTTTATTAATTAAAAAATATACTTAATATTTTGATTTTCGCCATGATTGGCGAAACTATCACGGCATTTTTTGACCTCATCGTCATGAAAACAACATGCCGGGTGAGTCCCGTAGAAGCGCACATACCGGCTGCACCGTTTCTGCAACGTCCTATAAAGGTCATTACACAAGAAAATACGTAAGACGTAAGAGTAAGAAATGCTATGGCTATTACTTTAGATGCCGTCTTACGTCTTTTCTTGTGTAACGGCGTTTATTATGTTAGTGCACCTTGCATCTAGGCCATATACGCTATTAATTAATAGGATTATGGATTATTATAATTAATAGCCATCTATGGCTAATCGGACAAGGCTTAGTCATCATCCCACACAGGACGATACAAACAAGTAAACAATCACAAATACTACACATAATCGACACCGTCAACAGTTAGTCGGCGGCCTGTGCCGTAGCAGGCGCATCGCAAACATTGTCTTATTCTCATTCAAGACAATATTGACGAAGCATCGATCACGGAAAAACCATTCACGGTATCGATAACTACCGACTGATGTCAGTAGGAGTCCCAAATTCGTATCTTCGCCCAGCAAGGTTTCCTGAATTATCCGCAATGGAAATAATCAGAAAAAGTTGCCGGACGGGGATTCGAACTTACGACCTAAGGAACGTTCAGTTTACGAGGCGAGCATGCTAACCACTTAACCATCGCGTTCCCTTCAAACATGTTATAACAAAGGATGAATAGCAAAAGCAATCTCTTGTAAAAGTGGTGACTGAGTATACAAAATCAATACCACATTGAAGGATAACAACGGTAATGCGGGAGTTCTAATGTTAATATGCAAAAATTATAATCAAAATCAAAATATTAGGTATCTTTTTTAAATAATAAAGTTTTTAAAATATTGGAAAATAATTCACATATGTATTTTGAGTTATTCTGAGCACTTCTCTTCTATAAAATTTGTTCTTAAATTTCATCATGAGTATTAACCGCCCTGTGCGTCAGAACGAGTATACTCGTCCAAAGTACATTGTTCCCTTATGGGAAAAGAAAAACTGGTGCACAGGAGGGTTAAAAGTGGGCAGTCGAGCACGAAGCGGACGAAAAAAAATTTTCCAAAATTCAAAAATAACCACCAATCAACAAAACAAAATTCACCAATCGAAAGAGCATACCCAAATATGGTAGGCTTAGAATACTTAGAATACTCGAAAATTGCAGTTAACACAAGAGAATGTAAAAAGCTCGGTGACGTACGAAACACTTAAAATAAAAATCTGAAATACTTCTGGGTTACTTTTGGTACCATTTGAAGTCGATTTGAAGGGGGGCCCAAAAAAAAATTTTTTTTAACGGTCACCCTGTAACGAGGTCCCCGTGGCGGACGCAACGACTCGTTACGATGAACCGCTCCGGCCGGCACCGACTCGTATTAATGGTTCTGGTTGGTTACAGGAGGTCGAGCGGAACACCGGGCAACGACGAGCGGCGAAAAGCACCGAAGAGAGAGAGAGAGAACGGAGAGAGAGAGAGAAAGCGCGTAACATGTGGGACCGATCACGTGGGCCGCGTGCCGGCGACGACCGACGCGAGAGAAGACAGACCTCGCTGAACCGCGATACCGTCGTAACGCGCTAACGAACACTCGGGTTTTGCGAAAAATAATCGAATACCGTGCGATCAGGGTGCGACGTGGGTCTTGCGACGCCGCGCCGTCGAGGTGAACTCCGCGTCCGAGTGTTGTGGAAGTGACGGGTGCACCAAGGCACGAGTGTGAGAGCTCCGACCCCTGAGAACTCGGTACGAACGTTCTCCCTGGAGGAGAAAGACGCCCCGGCGACCGCAGGACACACGGGAGCTTCCATTTTGTAAGTACCGGCTCGGCCGAATTACTTGGCGGGATTCATTCTCTCGGGTCCTTCTCTCTCCTTCGCTCTCTTGGACTCATGCGGGAGCCTATCTCCGCGAGTGGAACGCGAACGCGACGGTCCAGGGTGTCCCGCGAGACACAGCGGCGTTAATCGCGACATTTGTAAAGCTCTCCCATCAGGAATTCAATAAAGGCCCTTTTGGCACGGTTTATACTCAGCCTCGTACTTTTCGTTTTTGTATACGACCTTGTCCCCTTCAGGGAGTTCGCCGCACCAAGCTAGCCGGTGGACGATTTCGCCGCGGGTTGCGTCCTCAGGACGTCAAACGGGACAGATTCCGTTCGAAGCAATTCGCGCACAAGAAAGGCGTTACAACCCTAATATATATTAATACATATGGGACATTCCATGTCAACCGTAACACCTCTCAGTCCAAAATTGGTATGGACGGATTTTAACGTTTCAGGGCGGAAAATGTTCCTTTCGAAAAGAGCTTTCGAAAAGAGCTTTCGAAAATTCGAGCTTTCAAAAATATGTATGCTTGCACAACTCGATATTATGTTTATGCATTTATGTAAAGAATAACGATGAAATAAAAAAATTCAAACTGTTTCAAAAACGTCTGTAAAGATTGAAAACAAGCGGTGAAGATCGAGAAAGGTTGAAAAAGATTGGGAAAGATCGGGAAAAAATTGAGATTGAGAAACATCGATTAGCATCAAGAAAGATCAATAGCAACCGAAAAAGATAAAAGAATAGTAGAAATCTAATCGGAAAACAATAAGATCGGCGAGTGCAAAAAAATGCTCGAATGTTCTTTGCACATGCGCATACAGATTGATCATCCTAGCGGCAATCGGTAAATTTCCGACTGCTTTACCGACACGCAATAACCCGGGATTTGTGACCAAAAGTTTTTTTGCTCTTTCTTGATCCTTTTCAAACTTGGTCAATCTTCTTCGATCATTGACGATCTTTTTCGATTTTTTTCAATCTTTCTCGATGATGTAAGTCTTTTTTTTTAACGGTCACCCTAATATATATCAATATATATGGGACATTCCATGTCAACCGTAACACCTCTCAGTCCAAAATTGGTATGGACGGATTTTAACGTTTCAGGGCTGAAAATGTTCCTTTCGAAAAGAGCTTTCGAAAGTCGTATGCCCATTTGACGTATTTCAATAAGCCGACATAGTTATGGCGGCTGTAAGGTAAAAATAAAAAATTTTTTGTCCATCAAGGGCAGAAAAACGGTGAAAAGAAACGAAATTTATGTGAAACTTGCCGGGAGTTTTTATGTTTGCTGATTACGAATCTGAACTCAGATTTTGAAAATTCAAAATGGCGGATCCAATTTGGCAAACAAAAATGCAGAAACTTCCTGGATCGAGATGAAAGTGGGTCCTCGGAGGGTTTTAGGGTCGCTGATTACAAATCTGAACTGAGATACTGAAATTTCAGTTATTCTCATTTTTAATTTTCAAAATCCGTATTCAGATTCGTTATCAGCGACTCCAAAACCCATAAGTACCCACTTTCATCGCGATCAGGTAATTTGTTACGTTTTGGTCGGCCATACTGAATCCTCTATTTTGAATTTTCACAATCTGAATTCAGATTCGTAATCAGCGACTCCAAAAACCCCCGAGTACCTAGTTTCATGAAAAAGCAGTTCTCATTCGGGTCACCTGTCCAGTAGTATATTATAATGATATATACATATATCCAAAAATATAGTAAAATTAAATTAAATAAGAAGTTAAATCGCCAAAAAATAAATAAAAAAATAAGAAGTTAAAAATTAAAAACTTTGGAGGATTGCACTTTGAGGGGAAAAGATTCACACAAAAGTTGTACGTTTTGTTCTTGGCTATTCAGTCATAATCTGAAATTTGACCTTGAACGTGACATTTAATGTCGTTTCAGGGTCTAATATACTTTTTTGAATAGAGGCACATAATTTTGATAATTGGAATGGAAAGAGCGGAAAATTTTACGTCCGGATATGACTTTGATCATGCCCTTGACCATGCGCTTGAAGGTCAATTCACCGTCAAGTTGACTTTGGCAGTGGAAATTTCTGTAAAGGACCCCGCAGGAAGTCATAGGGAAATGGCTCTCAGTCGAATGTCCTGAAATTGGGGCAAATGGTAGTTCATATAATGTAGATCAGAAGTGTCCATAGGCCCGAAGTCCCTAGATGGCTAGTTTTTGAGTTACAGCCACTTGAAACTACCAATTTTCGCAAATTTCAGAATGGCGATCCTCGACTCTTAGGTCGAGCGCACCTTATTCTCAGTGAAGTATGGTCAAGGGTATATATATAAGATATATAATCTGTCATTATATGTAATCTATATACAACTGTTTTAAGTTATATATAGTTATATACAATTTTAGCGTACAGTTGTAACAATAGGTAAATAAAAGTCTGTATATTTTATTAACATACTAATTATTATGTAATTATATACCAATTATATGTATTTATATATACAGGGTGGACCTCGGCTTGCGGGTCATAGGCATTCCATGTTAAAGAAGTAACTAGATCTGCCGACTAATCACGCGGTAATTAGAACTTGTCGGCTTTGCTACAATTCTTAATTTTGTTTTGTTATGCATTGTGAGAAATTAAAATCTTGTAGCAAACCCTAATTACCACGGGATTAATCGATTGATGATCTAGTTACTTCTTTAACATGGGATGCCTATGACCCGCCAGCCGAGGTCCACCCTGTATATACAGGGTGTCATTGGTACGGCGGAACATAGGGCAACACATGTTAAAGCTATGGCGTGCATGATTGGCCAGTGACGCTAGGGACATTGTCGTACGACGCTTCTTATTGGCTCGTGTGAACAACGTCGGAATGTCGTAATTGTACGTATTGGAGTATTTGTGTATCTGTCAATAAGTTTTAAAGAAAAATATTAAACGTAATAAATTATGTTATTATTATTTTTATTATATTTATTTTGTTCTCGCTTGTATTGGGGAGATGACTTAGCCCTACGTTTCTTTGCATGTAACATCCTAGCAACAACTCGTCAGTCTTTATTTTAAATAATTTAGAAGCTAATAAAATTGTTTATTGAATTTTCAGGAATGTAGTGTGAAATTTTCTTTACACGGTCTAGTGTCCAGTAGAAAATATTCGTATCGAAATTGATTCTACCAACCCAGCTAACACCACGGTAACAAAAAGTTAACGAATGGACACGAAAAAACGTTACAAGTTAACTTCGCGGATATCCATTTCGTCACTAAATTGCGACGTTTTCGTTTACAAAATTGTGGTGAATGCACCCCAAATTGGTTAACTTTTTTGATATCTGTTTGCTAACTTTTCGTTGACTTTCACGTCAACGATCGTTTAGCGTAATGTTGATGAAAAGTTAACCAAAGTTATCTTTTGGATGTCCTTATAAGTCATCAAAATGTTAACTTTTGTTAACATTCGTTAACATTTCGGTAACTTTTCGTGACAGAGCTGATTTACATATCTAATATTGCCATCAGTTGTCTGTTAACGAAAAGTTAACGAAAAGTTAACGAAAAGTTAACTAAATAAGAGCATACCAATATTTTATTATTAAAAATATAAATTATTATTGTTCAATTAAAAATGCAAATTACTTTGCATTGATTTCATTACCATATAAACTCATTAAACATAAAAAAAAAAAAAAAAAATCCCTTGACTAGGTTTTGAACCACTTATGCCCAAGCATTCCACATATACAGTAAATGGAAGGTTTTTTGAGAAATTAAATAATTAATAATTAATTATTGATCTTAATTTCAACTATATTTAATTCGTTACGCTACAGAGGACCTTATTTAAAATTATATAATAACGCAATTACAGTACAACTTGGAATTTTTAATGCAATCATTTCTTGCATTCCGCACGCACGCACGCCTTAGGCTAAGCTTCGCATAATAACATGCATACAAAACAAAGACATCATTCTGATTGTGGTTTATAGTCAAAATAAAAAATTATTAATAATGATTAATTATAAATTTTTGGGCTTGTTTAAAACACGATTTTATATTAATTGAAAAGTATTATTTAAAGGTAATATATTTATTTTCAACCGCCATCTTAAAGCTTCGAGGAGATTTAACAAATCTTTTTATCATGAAGTTTCGTCAGAATTACATTTTTATTGTAAATAAGTGTGTAATTTTTTAGACTTTATTTATTTATAACAAAAGTATGATTATGAAGAGTACATTATGCTACTAGTACGGAAGTGTTTTATTCGAGGATTTGAGGTTAGTCGAGGCGAGCCAAAGAATACACATTCGCACGTGTGTATATACAATCTTTTATGCAACAAGGGAGGAAAAAGCGCAAAAAGTGCGCTTTATGCTACGGAGTTGCATAAAAAATATTTTTTAAACGTTTATTATCGTAAAGCATATCATAGACTACATACCATACACATTTTGTCTTAAAATTTATAAAATACTATTAAAAAATTGCATAAAGAAAAGAAAAAAATGTAAACTATGCCGTAAATGGTGAAATTTAAAACATAGAAAATAAATAATAAAAAATACTATGTATAACTATAATTTAATAATTACAATTGATAATTTCGAATAAATGTCAAACATATTAATTAATTATGCATTAATATCTTTACCTGACTCGGATCACCGATCCAGTCATCCACTGTACTGAATTGCACCGAGTGTTATGGAGTCACAGAATTATGGTTAAAACAAACGTTTTCGAACTCAATTAAACTTGATTAACATACAGAATTAAATATTTTAATGTCACACTTACTTTCTATGTAATAGAAAGTAATTTAAAATTTAGATTCATTTTTGTGATTTATTTTTCGCTGCGAAGAGGAGGTATAAAGTCAATGAAAACTTTTTAAAGAAATAATCGAGAACAAAATATATCATTTTTATTTTGAAACAAATCTATACATTTTAAACATTCCAGCGTCTGATTATAGAATATATTGCTTATTATAGCTTTATCACACTTTATCACTTTTTCATTACTATAGCTATTACATATTTCACTTTGATCCACCTAGCTATAGCAAAAGCTGTACATTATTTTGTACTATTCGTTACATCACATGTAAGTTAATTTTCATACATAAATATAATAGGACCATAAAATAGAATATAATTTTAAACACAAAACATAATAATGTCGATTATTATTCAGTGTCAGGGGCATTTTCTTTTCCATTTCGTTTTTTTTCAGATTTTAGACGATCACCGCATCTCCTTAACCATTCTGCAATCTTTTTCTGGATTTCGTCCCTTTTATTGGTGGAATCACCCGTGTGAATTACATCTGAAATAAATATATCGAATAAAGAAAAGCGTTATAACACGTACAGAACATAAATGAGAGTAAAAAAACTTACCGACTATAATTTTCTGCATTGACGTAGATGAAAATTTGAACGTTTTATTAGCTCCAGTCCATGAAATCATTTTGCTAGTTTCGTTGGTTATTATAGTTTCCATTATATTGGAGACGCTTTTTAATAAACTACTTCCCCCTAAAGCAGATATCATATCGGTCTGAAAATGAATGACACAAAGTAATTAATATTAAATGTATTACTTAAACAAACTTTAAACATTCAAAATACTTACAAATGCTCGATTGATATGTGACTGTGCCAATGACGCATCAAATGTCATCAGTTCAGTTATGTCACTGAATGGCATTTTTGGAAGCGAATCATATTTTTTGGATTTCTTTAGAAGCAGATTTTGTTCCAAAATGTCTTCGATGTTGGTTAATTTTGTTAATATTAAAAAATTTCGTATTTTACACCTCTCTGGAAACAAATATTGTTACATTGTTATTGCGTACCAATTGTATTTGTATTTTTACAACTTAATATTATAATTTATTTTGTTAATTATTTATTGTTGTCTTTGTGTTATTTAATTATTGCATGTTATATGCTTTATTGTTATATGTTATTTTACTATATTTGTTATTTGTTATTTTTCTATATTATAATTTTAAAACAATTGTAACATATTTTACAAACAAATTTGACGCATTATGTGTTATATTTAAGTACATATATGAATTTCTTACCGCAGCAGTTGCATTCTTCAGTTGTGTTCTGTACCATATTTGTGACATTTTTTATGTTGTCATAATGTGCTGTGTTTTGTACGTTTTCTTCATCAATGAATTGAAATTGAATGTCGTTTGCAACACTGGCACCGAATGTACTTGAATCATTACCGAGTACAGCAACACAACCTGATTCATCCATGATTTGGCTAGACATTAATATATTTGAATCAAATATAAGTTCGGTTGAATCAATCTCGTTTCCATCAATCGTGTTTGGTGGATCTACACATCTGAAAGATAATCATGGAATAAAATTACAGTATGCAACATAACGTACACGTCAAAAATTCAATACTTACCTTTCACATAGAAGTCTTTTATTGAAATTTTGTGGTGATTGTACAATTACTTTTTGTGTAGGTATGATATTACTTGGTGGGAGAGTACGTATAAACTGCCTTTGTTGGAGAGGATTTTTTATATTTGATTGTCCTTGATTAAAAGAGTACTGCTGTGCCAGTTCAGCTAAAAACATAAATAAAGTTGATATTATGCAGGATAGTAAGTTAAAAAATTTATTGCAATAATTACCTTTCTTAAAATGCTTCATAACTGGACTTGTTGCCTGATTTTTAGGATCTAATTGTAGATTGGGCTGACCGTTTGACATTCTGACACTGCAGGTTCCATTAAAACAATAATAAAATTTAAAAAAAGATTTCACATGAGTTTTCTTAACATTTAAAAAATAGGAATGAATAAGAAAAATAGATCAAAATAGGTACAATCACAAAATCACGACTTATTATTCTTTATTTTTAAATGCCTGAATGAAGAACAGGGAAAGCATAAAAAACGTTCTTGTATGGCAAAAGAAAACATTTTCTATCTATATCTGCAATATTCCAAACTTTGATTTCAGATAATCCCTCATCAAACTTAAAAATTTGCAGGTTTTTTGAATTACACGGATAGTGTTCAAGGGGCTTCGGATTTAAAAATTGTTGGCCAATTACGACAGGAACATTATTTTTTTTGCAAATATAGGAAATTACAACAACAGAGGAATCTATTAGATAGCAAAGGTTATTCGGCGGCTTATTAGTCAATACAAATGATTGCAAGGAAATGCGTTTATAAAAGTTGTCAAATCCAGTCAGACGAATGTCATCTTGGATTTTATCCTTGTCAAGAAGAACAACATTTGTATCAGCGGTACATACATTTGGTGGCTTTACATGAGACAGTTCTGCTATTCTATTAAAAATTTGGCTAAAAGTATTGTTTCCATTACGCACCATCTTTTTTATTTTCTGCAAATGGTTTTCAAACCGAAAACAACTAAACTCGTCAAGAGAGCCAAAACTTAGAACATCCTGTGGTAAATGGATCAAGTTATGTACATTATATACAATAGTTTGAGAACCATAGAAAACTTCAATTTCTCTTACAAAATAGCGAAGCAGACTTTCCGAGTAAGCGTTGTTTTTTAAACATTGTCTTTTATCGATTAGAATTGTTATGGCACAACTGAAACTATTGAAATGCATTAATCGTGATGTCCACAAATATTCTTTTAGTACGACCGGTCCGATATACAGTAAAAAGGTTCGGTATTCAGTAGCTTTCCAATATTCTATATCTTTGAAAGTTCGTGGTTTACGGGCAAACTCTACAGGAACCCACTTGCTGCACATTTTTATTACTTTATTAATTTTCTCTAAATTTTCAATAGCCTGTCTCGACTTCCCTGCTTCATCTAACCATATGTGGATAAGTTTCTTGGTGACCCCTAAACAAACTAAGTGCATATAGTCAAGTGGAAAATCTTTCGCCATATCCACATTTAGTTTCTCTAGTGGTGAAGAAACATTAATAAATTGTTCAGGTACATTGACTCGAAAATTTAATTTAGTCCGTAGTGATGAGTCTAATTCTAAAAATACTCTTCGTCCCTGTACATTTTGGCCTGTTTGCATGCACTTCCCACATCGACTATTGTGGGCTGGAAAGCATCGTATCATATTTCTTGCTGGTGTATCAGCCACAAACCTATGAATATTTACACTGAATATGTCGCCATTGATATTTATACCTGATGCGTATAATTTTAAAACTTCTGCAACAAAAGGTTCCAAAAATTCATCTACGCTACCAGGTTTGCCCATAAAGCCGTGCCAAGCTCCTATTACAAAAGGTGTCTGATCGAAATCAGAATTTATGACTCGAGCTAAAATTGGCCACAAATTGCTTTGAGAACTTCGGGATAAAGGTAGACCATCTGTACCTATTTCAATAAAAATTTCTTTTAATATAATTTTGTTTGGATCTAAATAACTGATTTTTTCTCGCAAACACTTCTCCAAACCGTAATAGGAGTAACTTCCAGATGCTAAATTTTGAATGTTATTTATCCGAGGTGTACCCATTAACGTTCTGGCATCTAATGGTAGATCGGAATGTCCAAATTTTTGTAATTCGACTAAAAGGGCACTTAATGCATTATGTTTTATATTATAATTGCAAGCCCAGTTTCTAAGAATCGACGACAAATCAGGAATATCAGGTGGATGAACTGCAGCATCAGGAATATCAGGAGGACGAACTGCAGTCTCGCATGAAAGGAATTGAGAAATATCTGCATTGTCAATTTCATGATATTCTTCTGCCATCAATGCAATGTTTTCCAGAATTTCTTCCTGATTATTGTCTTCGAAGGATTGCTCTAAATTAGGAGCTTCTTCAATGTTTGAAGTAATACGTACATTATCTTCATCAATTTCATTTTGAATATATTCCTTAATACGCCTTTTCTTTTGCCATTTGGATAAATTACTGAATGATTTTCTCACTTTCCCCATGCTCTTTTCATAAATTTAACAAATATATTAAAAAATATAGACAAAAATTATTTACAAACATATAACATTCGACAATGAATTTTGTATTTTAAATTAGAACCTCTGCGTGTAAAGATTTCACTGTTCCAGCTTATTTCTTCTAAAATTTAAATAAAATGAAAGGTTTTAATACTTTATTTTAATAAAAAAAATATATGTATATATATAAAAACAATTACACGTAGAGGGAATAAAAACTTATTTTATATTAATAATTAATATGTTTAAAGATACATATATATTTACATTTGTTTATCAGGTGACTGTTGAGGCTGCATAAATACACTTCTGCTGAAAAATGGCACTATATAATATATATTATTTTAATATATATATTTGCAGTTGGTGTGCGCGTTCCCGCCAAAAATACGGATATAACCGATATATATATATATATATACATATATAACATAATAACATTTAACATATATATATATACAGTCACTAACGCAGTATACACTCCGTCGGCAATGCAGAAAACGTTCGGCGGTAATGTTAACGAGTATACGCCGAAAAATAGTTAACGTTCTGCTAACTTTTACGCAGCTAACCGCTTTTACGACATCTTTTCGCTATCTGCGTTACGTTACTTAATCGATGCCGATAAAACGTGTCTCTTTCGACACACACCCTAAGTTAACTAAATAAAGTTAACTATCGGTTACAATTTAAAAGTAAACGAAAAGATATCCAAATTAAGTTATCATTTTTGTATACCTTTTAAAGTTACTTGTTACGAATAACTTTTGGACATCGTTTTGTTACCAAAAGGACATGTCTGTAGCGTTACGGAAATAACGTTAACTTTCGATAACAAAAAATTCACCGGTGTTAGCTGCCCAGCTAGCACGTTTGACAATTTGTACTCCAAAAAGTTGTCTATTATAAGTCATCTATTTGTACGGTACAAATAGCCAGTGAAACGATATCGATTCGATATATCGTAAAATTTTGTATCAAAAAGATAACATATTTTAGTTGCTGGCTGAGCATCGTAAAAATAACCACCTTAAAGATAACTAGAAAATTGTTATCCTGTTTATGTTATCAAATTGTTATCTTATTAGTGGTATCTTTTTACCATCTTATTTTCTGTTAATTAAAAGCTGTTCTTTCCTAGGTTATCAGAAAATTTGTTAAGTGAAAGGTGACTCCGAAATTTTATCTATATGTTATCATTTTAACGGTATTCAACTGTTAACGTTTTCATTGCTACCTAATTGTATTATCAAAGACGTTAGCAAAAAGATATATTTTTTAAGCCATCTACAAATTTGACTCTCAAAGGAGATTTGACAATACATACACATCAGTTAATATAGGTGTCGCGACCAATCTATATAGTTACCGACATTACCGACCATATGAAAAAAAATGATATGCGTGAACGTGGCGTGATACACGCATGGTGGAATTGGTGGAAAAACGTGCTCTCCGCTCATCGACGCTGCTCAATACATCATCGTCTATTATAGATTTATCGTGTTAATAAGAATATACATTTTTTACAGCGTCTATTACGTGTAGTAAAAACTTTCATTTATATTTTTATTTAACAACCGAATTACGTGCATTTTGTGGAATTTTAAGTGAGGTTATGTAAGTTCTTCTGCTTTCGCGGATCCGCGCCATTTATATAATTTATTTCTATCTTTTTTATATTGTGTGTTTTAAATATTCATGTATACGTGATTATTATATGCAACAATTATTATAAAGTAGGAAAGATGGGAAAATGTAGGAAAAGTTTTATCGCCTTATCAAAGTCGCAGAAATGGAGGCGTATTAGGGCTACTGTTTGTAAAGAATTACGTGATACGAGACTGCGTATACAACACGGAAATTCTGATTCGACAGCTTTTGTTCGAACTTCTGCTCAAGCATCTTCCCGTATTAATAAAAACAAAGAAAATGTTGCGGCAGCAAGGAATTCTCCGACATCGCAGTGACTATTAAAATAAAATTATAATTTAATGAAATAAAGTTTTTATTTAAATAAAAGTATTATAACTAATGCAAGCTTAATAATAGTGTATTTTTGTGTTATATTTACCTCATAGTTACATAATTAAAATGCTCCAAGTACTATATCTTTCACAGAAGTTTTGGAAAATCTTTACAAATTTTCAATATCTCTGAAACTTATATTCATAGGAAATATTTCTAAAAATTGGTAATTTCAGAGATTTTGAAAATTTGTAGAAATCTTCCAAAATTTCTGTAAAAGACATAGTACCAGGAAAATGTTCACAATAAGTTATCTTTTTCTGGCATCTAGAAGTTAACCTATCTGTCAAAACATAGTGTATCACATAGCTAACTGACAGATAACCTACATGTTAACTAAAAGTCACAAAATTGGTTACGAAACAGTCACTGACTAATCATGAAAAAAGTTGCCAAATAGGCAAACAAATAGATGCCATTAAAGTTAACTGTTCGGGTGAAAAAAAGTTGCCTGTTTTCGTTGCATTCGTCAAGATTTCGATTCCAAAAAGGTAACATTTTCGTTTTCTTTCCGGATGTCTTAAAAGTTAACACGCAACTTTTTAGGTTAACTATTTGACAACTTTATGTTACCTTCGTGCTAGCTGGGCAGCTAGCACGTTTGACAATTTGTACTCCAAAAAGTTGTCTATTATAAGTCATCTATTTGTACGGTACAAATAGCCAGTTAAACGATATCGATTCGATATATCGTAAAATTTTGTATCAAAAAGATAACATATTTTAGTTGCTGGCTGAGCATCGTAAAAATAACCACCTTAAAGATAACTAGAAAATTGTTATCCTGTTTATGTTATCAAATTGTTATCTTATTAGTGGTATCTTTTTACCATCTTATTTTCTGTTAATTAAAAGCTGTTCTTTCCTAGGTTATCAGAAAATTTGTTAAGTGAAAGGTGACTCCGAAATTTTATCTATATGTTATCATTTTAACGGTATTCAACTGTTAACGTTTTCATTGCTACCTAATTGTATTATCAAAGACGTTAGCAAAAAGATATATTTTTTAAGTCATCTACAAATTTGACTCTCAAAGGAGATTTGACAATACATACACATCAGTTAATATAGGTGTCGCGACCAATCTATATAGTTACCGACATTACCGACCATATGAAAAAAAATGATATGCGTGAACGTGGCGTGATACACGCATGGTGGAATTGGTGGAAAAACGTGCTCTCCGCTCATCGACGCTGCTCAATACATCATCGTCTATTATAGATTTATCGTGTTAATAAGAATATACATTTTTTACAGCGTCTATTACGTGTAGTAAAAACTTTCATTTATATTTTTATTTAACAACCGAATTACGTGCACTTTGTGGAATTTTAAGTGAGGTTATGTAAGTTCTTCTGCTTTCGCGGATCCGCGCCATTTATATAATTTATTTCTATCTTTTTTATATTGTGTGTTTTAAATATTCATGTATACGTGATTATTATATGCAACAATTATTATAAAGTAGGAAAGATGGGAAAATGTAGGAAAAGTTTTATCGCCTTATCAAAGTCGCAGAAATGGAGGCGTATTAGGGCTACTGTTTGTAAAGAATTACGTGATACGAGACTGCGTATACAACACGGAAATTCTGATTCGACAGCTTTTGTTCGAACTTCTGCTCAAGCATCTTCCCGTATTAATAAAAACAAAGAAAATGTTGCGGCAGCAAGGAATTCTCCGACATCGCAGTGACTATTAAAATAAAATTATAATTTAATGAAATAAAGTTTTTATTTAAATAAAAGTATTATAACTAATGCAAGCTTAATAATAGTGTATTTTTGTGTTATATTTACCTCATAGTTACATAATTAAAATGCTCCAAGTACTATATCTTTCACAGAAGTTTTGGAAAATCTTTACAAATTTTCAATATCTCTGAAACTTATATTCATAGGAAATATTTCTAAAAATTGGTAATTTTAGAGATTTTGAAAATTTGTAGAAATCTTCCAAAATTTCTGTAAAAGACATAGTACCAGGAAAATGTTCACAATAAGTTATCTTTTTCTGGCATCTAGAAGTTAACCTATCTGTCAGAACATAGTGTATCACATAGCTAACTGACAGATAACCTACATGTTAACTAAAAGTCACAAAATTGGTTACGAAACAGTCACTGACTAATCATGAAAAAAGTTGCCAAATAGGCAAACAAATAGATGCCATTAAAGTTAACTGTTCGGGTGAAAAAAAGTTGCCTGTTTTCGTTGCATTCGTCAAGATTTCGATTCCAAAAAGGTAACATTTTCGTTTTCTTTCCGGATGTCTTAAAAGTTAACACGCAACTTTTTAGGTTAACTATTTGACAACTTTATGTTACCTTCGTGCTAGCTGGGATTGGATGCAGAATTTAATTAGATAAGTTTTCTCTTTACTTACTTTTGTCATTCGTTATTAAGAATTCGATACTTTGTTTTGCCTTTTCATTTTCAGATTTCATCGACGAATCTAAGAATGAAATGAGATCTACAGCATTTTATAAGGCTCCAAATTGAAATTTGGCATCGGTATGAAGGCTGAGTATAATTGCAAGTGAGATGTTTCTCTGATGACAATGAAGCTTTTATAACATCCTGCATAGTTTTAAAAGTGATGAAGAATCGAAGTAATACGGCTTGAGGATAAAGCATTCGTCAAATCAATATTGGAGATACATTGGACATTATTTTGAAAGAACAGCTTTCCAAAAGACGCTGAGGATCAACATTAAAATTAAACGTTACAATTAAATGTAACAAATAGTGACACGTTAAAAATAAGTGTATTTTCAGTGAAACTCTAAAACTTTAAATTTATATTTTTGAATAATAGTGCAACCTAAGCAACGCGTAAAAGTGATTAAATGTGAAAATAAAAATTGTAAAAGTGAAATTCAAATATACGTGAATAAATAATATGCTTAAAAATGTTTTTATGTTATTTTATTAAATGTTCAAAATGCCGACCAGCGGCAGCAGTGCAATACGCCAATCGATTGGCAAATCTTCTTGAACTTTCTCCAGCTGTTCCGTAGTAATGGAATTAATTATTGCTGTAATTCTGTTCCGCAGTTCTTCTTTTGTGTACAGAAAAACGTCAGTGTACGATTGGTTTTTTACAAAACCCCACAGAAAGAAATCCAGGGGTGTAAAGTCTGGAGATCGTGCTGGCCATTGTATCGGACCATGTCTTCCTATCCACCGCTCAGGAAAATTTAAATTTAAATGATGTGACTGATCTGACAGAGTGGGGTGGCGCACCATCTTGCTCGAACCACAGTGGCTCGCTTTCCTGTAATTGAATGGGAATTTACGTTTCATTGTAATAACTAATATGGTTATGCACTGACCATTTCAATTTCTTGTAATGTTGGTGTAACTAGTTGCTCCATTGATTCCAAGTACATTTCGCCATTTAGGTTGCCTTCAATAAATACTGGACCAACAATTCCTACCCAGACGTGTACTTTTATTTGGTACTGGGTATGAAATTGTAATAATTCCCTGGGATTTTCTCGAGCCCAGTACCTATAATTCTGGCGATTTGGTGTTTGCCTAATATAAAACACGCATTCGTCAGAGAAACAAATGTTTTTAACCGATACTTCATTAGTGTTGATTTTCTCTGTCATTATTTAACGGAAGTTCATTCTGCTTTCTTCGTCCTGAGGTTGAAGTTCCTGATGTCTGTGAGGCTTAAATGGCCGAAAATTATTTTTTTTTAGAATTTTCCACACTGATTGCCTGTTAATGTTTGTTTGAAGGGCAATTTGCCTAATAGACAAATGTGAATCATTCTCGACCATAGCACAAATTGTTATTTCATCCTCTTCGCTTACTTCAACAGAAGTTTTTTTATTTTTTTGTCGTGAGTAAGATCTAGGCATCCAATGCTTTCAAAACAATTAATCATTCTCGATATCGTTGAAATTGATGGTATTGAGATGTCTTCAAATTCAACAGAAAAGTGATCTCTCACTTCTCGATAATTTAGGCCACCATAATACCATTTTAAAATTTGTATTTTATGAGGTATCGTGTACATACTTTCTTTTTCTGATAATTTTTATCAAGCTACCAAGAATTTGTTGAAACAATTTTTAATAGTTAGAAATTACACATTCTCGGAAATTAAATTTAAACCTGTGTATAAATTTTAAATTATGGCGCGAAATTTGAATATTCAAATTCAGAATACGAAAAATGGCCGAAAATTATTTTTTTTTAGAATATTCCACACTGATGGTAGTTTTTGCATTCTCCAAACAATTATATTTTAGAAAGCACCAGTATATTTTAAAAAATATATATGGGCTTTGTAAAATAATAAAATCAAACTGAAGTATTCAAATTTTCGTATTCCGAATTTGAATATTCAAATTTCGCGCCATAATTTAAAATTTATACACAGGTTTAAATTTAATTTCCGAGAATGTGTGATTTGCAACTATTAAAAATTGTTTCAACAAATTCTTGGTAGCTTGATAAAAATTATCAGAAAAAGAAAGTACGTACACGATACCTCATAAAATACAAGTTTTAAAATGGTATTATGGTGGCCTAAATTATCGAGAAGTGAGAGATCACTTTTCTGTTGAATTCGAAGACATCTCAATACCATCAATTTCAACGATATCGAGAATGATTAATTGTTTTGAAAGCACTGGATGCCTAGATCTTACTCACAACAAAAAAATAAAAAACCTTCTGTTGAAGTAAGCGAAGAGGATGAAATAACAATTTGTGCTATGGTCGAGAATGATCCACATTTGTCTATTAGGCAAATTGCCCGTGAAACAAACATTAACAGGCATTAACATAATCAGTGTGGAAAATTCTAAAAAAAAATAATTTTCGGCCATTTAAGCCTCACAGACATCAGGAACTTCAACCTCAGGACGAAGAAAGCAGAATGAACTTCTGTGAAATAATGACAGAGAAAATCAACACTAATGAAGTATCGGTTAAAAACATTTGTTTCTCTGACGAATGCATGTTTTATATTAGGCAAACACCAAATCGCCAGAATTATAGGTACTGGACTCGAGAAAATCCCAGGGAATTATTACAAATTCATACCCAGTACCAAATAAAAGTACACGTCTGGGTAGGAATTGTTGGTCCAGTATTTATTGAAGGCAACCTAAATGGCGAAATGTACTTGGAATTAATGGAGCAACTAGTTACACCAACATTACAAGAAATTGAAATGGTCAGTGCATAACCATATTAGTTATTACAATGAAACGTAAATTCCCATTCAATTACAGGAAAGCGAGCCACTGTGGTTCCAGCAAAATGGTGCGCCACCCCACTCTGTCAGATCAGTCACAGATCATTTAAATTTAAATTTTCCTGAGCGGTGGATAGGAAGACATGGTCCGATACAATGGCCAGCACGATCTCCAGACCTTACACCCCTAGATTTCTTTCTGTGGGGTTTTGTAAAAAACCAATGGTACAATGGCGTTTTTCTGTACACAAAAGAAGAACTACGGAACAGAATTACAGCAATAATTAATTCCATTACTACGGAACAGCTGGAGACAGTTCAAGGAGATTTTGCCAATCGATTGGCGTATTGCACTGCTGCCGCTGGTCGGCATTTTGAACATTTAATAAAATAACATAAAAACATTTTTAAGCATATTATTTATTCACGTATATTTGAATTTCACTTTTACAATTTTTATTTTCACATCTAATCAGTTTTACGCGTTGCTTAGGTTGCACTATTATTCAAAAATATAAATTTAAAGTTTTAGAGTTTCACTGAAATTACACTTATTTTTAACGTGTCACTATTTGTTACATTTAATTGTAACGTTTAATTTTAATGTTGATCCTCAGCGTCTTTTGGAAAGCTGTTCTTTCAAAATAATGTCCAATGTATCTCCAATATTGATTTGACGAATGCTTTATCCTTAAGCCGTATTACTTCGATTCTTCATCACTTTTAAAACTATGCAGGATGTTATAAAAGCTTCATTGTCATCAGAGAAACATCTCACTTGCAATTATACTCGGCCTTCATACCGATGCCAAATTTCAGTTTAGAGCCTTATAAAATGCTGTAGATCTCATTTCATTCTTAGATTCGTCGATGAAATCTGAAAATGAAAAGGCAAAACAAAGTATCGAATTCTTAATAACGAATGACAAAAGTAAGTAAAGAGAAAACTTATCTAATTAAATTCTGCATCCAATAGTTATCTTGGAGGTTAGAAAACTCCGACTTTGGAAGAATCACTTTCGATACGAATATTTTCTACTGGACACTACACCGTGTAAAGAAAATTTCACACTACATTCCTGAAAATACAATAAATAATTTTATTAGCTTCTAAATTATTTAAAATAAAGACTGACGAGTTGTTGCTAGGATGTTACATGCAAAGTAACGTAGGGCTAAGTCACCTCCCCAATACAAGCGAGAACAAAATAAATAATAATAACATAATTTATTACGTTTAATATTTTTCTTTAAAACTTATTGACAGATACGCAAATACTCCAATACGTACAATTACGACATTCCGACGTTGTTCACACGAGCCAATAAGAAGCGTCGTACGACAATGTCCCTAGCGTCACTGGCCAATCATGCATAGCTTTAACATGGGTTGCCCTATGTTCCGCCGTACCAGTGACACTCTGTATATATGTCAATTGTATGTAACTATATATAACTTAAAACAGTAATAATGACATATATAATGACAGATTATATATCTTATATATATCCTTGACCATACTTCACTGAGAATAAGGTGCGCTCGACCGAAGAGTCGAGGATCGCCATTCTGAAATTTACGAAAATTGGTAGTTTCAAGTGGCTGCAGAGATTATAGGGGAGATCGCTCAGTTGGCTGAATTCAGCGTGCCGATTTTGAAAATGCCGTAAAGTGGCGCCCCGAGGGAATCCCATCGGTAACTAAATGGGGAAAAGGGAGAGAAATATATTATCACCGTGGAAAAGCATAGGACAGAGTTTGATCGAAATTAAACATAACACTATCGGTACGATTGGAGCATCAGGGGACCGCGGGGCATAGCGGGGTTGGTTTCGAAACTTGACATCGGAGAGCCAAAAAGAAATCGAGAAAACGGCAGGGACGAATCGCACAATATGCGCACGGGGCCCTGCGCTAAGGCAGATTGAAAATTTTATTATTTTTCTAAGAAATAAAAATGCCTTATCATACAAAATTATTCAATAATTATATTTCAATTTATATTTTTAATAAATCATTAATTAAAATTATTATAGCTTTGTGAACAGTAATTATCTAAATTTATCAAACTTGTGTAATTTTTAATATTACACATTCATTTTTTAGTGGCAATTTTAGATTAATAATTTTTTCTTTTTTATTTCATTATTTATATAAATAACAAGTAAACAGGTCCTCAATTCTTTTTAGTTTAATTATTATTATATTAATAGCACTTAATTATTAATTTATATAAAATTAAATTACGCTTTCAATTCATTATATTTTTCAATAAAAAAAATATTGAAAATTACGAAAATTATGCGTAATTAACAATTGTAAAACACAACTTAATACACGCGTACAATGTCATTTGCGAATTTAACTAACAACATAAATATATGCTTGAAATTATTAATATCTTAATTATTACCGGATTAATGTTATGAAAGTGAGTACTTTTTGTAATTAAATATTTACATAGTGATTATTGTAAATATCCCAACTACTGAACTTATTTCAATTATTTTATATATTTTTATCGGTTACAGCTAAAACTAAAGTGCAAAAGTCTTTAAATTAACTTTAAAATCGGATAATCTAGATATGCAAACGTTTTCAGTCTGCAAAAAGTAATTTTATTCTCTCTTTTTGCCGTTTTTTTTTAGTACTGATATCCAATAAATGATGTTCTAGCACAACTTTATTAGTGGTTAATTCGATTTTGGCACTAAAATTGTACCACGGTTGAGTGGTTACATCGTCGGACTTGTAGTTCAATCCCCTAAGGATCGCGTCTTCATCGGAGATTTTTTTAATGTAATTTACATAGTGATTTTTTTGTAAATTTTATCTACTAGACGTATCTTAATTATTTTACTTACTTTTTCAACGATTACAGTGAGAAGTGAGATATCCATTTTAGGGCGAAAATAATATTGTTGGTTTCCGTTTCTATTATTTATTCGATTCAATATTATTAATGAATATAAATATCCTATAATATGTAGACCAACGTTGATTGAAAGAAAAGCGCTATGCACACTATAATATAATTAAACAGAATATTATTAGTAATAATATGTGTTTATTTGCGTTCACCAAGGTGATTACAAAACCTCCCGAAAATTACACTCTTTACACGTTTACAAATTACAAATATAACAAATTCTTATTTTTTATTTCCTTACACTTTTTTCTTCATATATATTAGTAGAAGCAACTGAAATAACGCACGTCTACCATTGTACATAATGTGCTTGTGAATGATGTAAACTATCAAACTTTGTAATTCCAAGAATAAAAATTAATTTAATTGTTAAACGATATTGTAGACATTTATCTGAAAAGGGTGTGATAACGTACCTGGGTCCGTTACGATTAGAATTAAGTCAGTAGACTGGATATGCCTGATTTTTTCAAAAATTAAAACAATTAAAATACGTTCAATAGTTAGGGCATTTATAATAGGTAAGCATACATGTATAAATTAAATATTAAAAAAAAAAATTCCCGACGGAGATGCGAACTTCAAAATTTTGACTTACAAGTCCAGCGCTGTAACCACTCAACCACCGTACAATTGTTTCTTTAAAGAACGGATAAGCGCTATTAAAGTTATCGTACAATTGCATTTATTTTTTAATAAATTTATACTTGCCGATAAAAAAGGAAATAAACGCGATATTATTAAAGGATTATTTAAACACAATAATAATAATAGAAAGGGATTGTAAAATAGGGTGTTGTAAAAAGTAATTAATTGTCCTTCCTTCCTGAAAAAGTTGATTTTTTAAACCAATCAATTAATTTCAGGAAGGACAACTACTTTTCACAACACCCTATTTAAAAAAAAAACGCAAACGTTTATAATTTTGTTGACACAGCTATTTTATGTATTAACTTTTATTTCCTTTTTTATTGGCAACTTTAAAAAATAAATGCAGTTCTACGATAACTTTATTAGCGTTTATCCGTTCTTTAAAAAAACAATTGTACGGTGGTAGAGTGGTTACAGCGCTGGACTTGTAAGTCAAAATTTTGAAGTTCGAATCTCCGTCGGGAAATTTTTTTTTTTTTTTATTAATTTACATATGATTACTTATTATAAACGCCCTATCTGCTGAACGTATTTTGACTGTTTTAATTTTTGTGAAAATCACGCATATCCAGCCTACTGAGTTAATTCTAATCGTAACCGACCCAGATACTTTGTCACACCCTTTTGAGATAAATCTCTACAATATCGTTCAACAATTAAATTAATTTTTATTATTAGAATTACAAAGTTTGATAGTTTACGTTATTCACAACCTGGCAAACGAAAATTGATTGAAGATTCATTAAAATTCATTCACTGCATCACTTCTGAATTCGTGTTTTTAGCTCCTGCAATAAATTTCAATCAGAAAATGTGTTTCAATAATTTTGAATGGTTAATAGCTCATAGAAAGTAGTTCGATTTAATCGTTTTGAATTGGAAAATCGTGGAAAGAAGAAATGCTTTCGTGGAATAAATTTCAATTGAAAAGTGCATATAGAACAATTATGAATTTTAATGCAAAAATAGTTTTATGTGCCTCGAATGAATTGGAATGGATAGTTGATTATTATAGGACTACAAATTTCATGATTTTGAATCGAAAAAAAAATTACATGAAAATGCAACTGATATGAATAAAATCGAATCGGTTATCACCAATAGCGAGGCTGGGAGGTAAATGATCTTTAATCGAAATAAAATATTTAAATGAAACAATCATTCAAAACATACCAAAAAGTTGGTTCTCTAGTAAGTTTTTACGAGGAATTCAAAGCTGGATAATAAAAATTTTTAAAAATGTTTTGACCCAAACAATTTTTCCTCGAAAAGTAATTGAGTTTTTTAAAATCGATGCGTAATTATTTCGGAAATACGTTTTTCTGTTCACGAAACTTTTTTCGAATGTTTAAATTAATTGAGTGAATTTTAATAGGTCAAAGAAATTCGTTCTTGAGTAACTTTTGACGTGAAAGTCAGTAGCGTTGACATAAAAAATGTATAAAATTTGTGTTTTCAATCTATTTTCTTTAAATCCATCTGTAATTTCTAAAAAATGTGATTTTATGTTCACCCAAATTTTTAAATAAATTTAGAAAAAAAGTAGAAATGATAAAAACGAAATTAAAAATTACTGAATCTAATTTTCAAAATTTGAGTTTCATAAAGGCTATTCTAACAATTTTGTATGCTTTCTTAAAAAAATCAAAGAAATTTGTCGAGAATTCACCGAGAATTTTTACCAATATCGAAACATCATTTATTGAAGATAATTCTCGGCCAATTCTCTTTAATTGTTTTTTATTCTTTTTAGAAGATAGTAAACAATGGTTAAAATTGCCATTATATAGAAATACAATTTCTATAATAATAGAAATATTAGTCAGAATTTTTAAATTTACATTTTTTAGCTTTGATTACTACTTAATCGTACCCCCCTAAGATAGGGCAATCTACTCTAAAAGATTTTAATTATTAAATATAAATTATTCCAACTTTTCAGGTATTCTACCAGATATACACCTTGAATAAACACTATTTGACAAGATGAACTATAATGTATGTGAAATATAATGCGAAAGCCATATGTTTTGAACGATTGTTCCATTTAAATATTTTATTTCCATTAAAAATCATTTACCTCCCAGCCTTGCTATTGGTAATAACCGATTCGATTTTATTCATATCAGTTGCATTTTCATGTAATTTTTTTTTCGATTCAAAATCATGAAATTTGTAGTCCTATAATAATCAACTATCCATTCCAATTCATTCGAGGCACATAAAACTATTTTTGCATTAAAATTCATAATTGTTCTATATGCACTTTTCAATTGAAATTTATTCCACGAAAGCATTTCTTCTTTCCACGATTTTCCAATTCAAAACGATAAAATCGAACTACTTTCTATGAGCTATTAACCATTCAAAATTATTGAAACACATTTTCTGATTGAAATTTATTGCAGGAGCTAAAAACACGAATTCAGAAGTGATGCAGTGAATGAATTTTAATGAATCTTCAATCAATTTTCGTTTGCCAGGTTGTGAATAACATAAACTATCAAACTTTGTAATTCTAATAATAAAAATTAATTTAATTGTTGAATGATATTGTAGAGATTTATCTGAAAAGGGTGTGACAAAGTATCTAGGTCGGTTACGATTAGAATTAACTCAGTAGGCTGGATATGCGTGATTTTCGCAAAAATTAAAACAGTCAAAATACGTTCAGCAGATAGGGCGTTTATAATAAGTAATCATATGTAAATTAATTAAAAAAAAAAAAAAATTCCCGACGGAGATTCGAACTTCAAAATTTTGACTTACAAGTCCAGCGCTGTAACCACTCTACCACCGTACAATTGTTTTTTTAAAGAACGGATAAACGCTAATAAAGTTATCGTAGAACTGAATTTATTTTTTAAAGTTGCCAATAAAAAAGGAAATAAAAGTACACTGAAAAAAAAATATTAGATCAATTCAACCAAATATTTGAATGACATATTCAGTTTATTCGTATGGGTAAAACAGTCAAATATTTGATTAAATTTACCAAATATTAGATCAATTCAATCGAATATTTGAATGATATAGTCAGTTTACCCGTGCAATTGAAACAGTCAAATATTTGGTTAAATTGACAAAATATTAGATAAATTCAATCAAATATTTGAATGACATATTCAGTTCGTCCGTGGAATTAAATCAGCTATCTATTTTATTAAAGCGGCTAAATATGATTTTATCGCATATTTTTGTTTAAAATTTTTTTTTGTTAAAGTGGCTTCCTAATCTTCCAAGGTTTTTTCGTATTCTGCGGTAGCGTAGTGGTTCGGGCGTTGCTCTGTAATCCGAACGTCGCGGGATCGAATCCCCGTTTGTGCAAGTTTTTTTTCTGCGATAATTTAATTTATTTCTTAAGAGCGTTTATATTATAAGTATGTAAATATATGTATATATGTATATGTGTGTGATAGAAAAAATAATATACAATTACCCCTTCTCCCCTTCTTCTGCCTTTCCTTTCTATATATCAATTTCCTCTCTCCCTTCAGTACACTTATCTCCTTTGATTAGGAAGATACGTACTGAAAGGGAGGAAATAAGATACAACACAATAGATCTTCTCCTCCCCCCCTCTCTCTCTCACTCTGCTCTGCAAATTCAAGCAGAAAGAGAGAGGAAGAGAGAGAGAGAGAGAGAGAGAGTGAGGGAGAGAGAGAACGAGCAAAATAAAAAAATCGAATTTTTTGGGGTTTACTGAATCATTTGACTAAACCAATAAAATATTTGATTGTTTTATATACATCAGTTCATCTACTTTAGTGAATCGGTGTTACTGATTTAATAAAACTATTTGATCGTTTCAATAAAACCTGCTTTCTGAATATGTTGATCGAATATTTGATTGATTTTGTCAATTTTTTTTTCAGTGTAATATTATTAAAAGAATAATTAAAGAGAATATTAGACAATTTTTTAATAAAGTTAAACGGGGTTTTAAAAAAACCATTGATATCCGGAATTTGTAAAACCATTTTAAAGGGTGAATTTTCAGGTGTATCTAATAAGAAAGAATTATAACTGTTTTTTATGTATTGTAGTCTATTTTTAATGTGATTATTAATAAACGAAATGGTAAATGTAATCATTGTTAATCAAGATACGTTTTATTTCTTTAATGTTTTTGTAATGAAATTGTTTGTTAATACATAAAATAGCTGTGTCAACAAAATTATAAACGTTTGCGTTTTTTTTTTAAATAGGGTGTTGTGAAAAGTAGTTGTCCTTCCTGAAATTAATTGATTGGTTTAAAAAATCAACTTTTTCAGGAAGGAAGGACAATTAATTACTTTTTACAACACCCTATTTTACAATCCCTTTCTATTATTATTATTGTGTTTAAATAATCCTTTAATAATATCGCGTTTATTTCCTTTTTTATCGGCAAGTATAAATTTATTAAAAAATAAATGCAATTGTACGATAACTTTAATAGCGCTTATCCGTTCTTTAAACAAACAATTGTACGGTGGTTGAGTGGTTACAGCGCTGGACTTGTAAGTCAAAATTTTGAAGTTCGAATCTCCGTCGGGAAGTTTTTTTTAATATTTAATTTATACATGTATGCTTACCTATTATAAATGCCCTAACTATTGAACGTATTTTAATTGTTTTAATTTTTGAAAAAATCAGGCATATCCAGTCTACTGACTTAATTCTAATCGTAACGGACCCAGGTACGTTATCACACCCTTTTCAGATAAATGTCTACAATATCGTTTAACAATTAAATTAATTTTTATTCTTGGAATTACAAAGTTTGATAGTTTACATTATTCACAAGCACATTATGTACAATGGTAGACGTGCGTTATTTCAGTTGCTTCTACTAATATATATGAAGAAAAAAGTGTAAGGAAATAAAAAATAAGAATTTGTTATATTTGTAATTTGTAAACATGTAAAGAGTGTAATTTTCGGGAGGTTTTGTAATCACCTTGGTGAACGCAAATAAACACATATTATTACTAATAATATTCTGTTTAATTATATTATATTGTGCATAGCGCTTTTCTTTCAATCAACTTTGGTCTACATATTATAGGATATTTATATTCATTAATAATATTGAATCGAATAAATAATAGAAACGGAAACCAACAATATTATTTTCGCCCTAAAATGGATATCTCACTTCTCACTGTAATCGTTGAAAAAGTAAGTAAAATAATTAAGATAGGTCTAGTAGATAAAATTTACAAAAAAATTACTATGTAAATTACATTAAAAAAATCTCCGACGAAGACGCGATCCTTAGGGGATTGAACTACAAGTCCGACGATGTAACCACTCAACCGTGGTACAATTTCAGTGCCAAAATCGAATTAACCACTAATAAAGTTGTGCTAGAACATCATTTATTGGATATCAGTACTAAAAAAAACGGCAAAAAGAGAGAATAAAATTACTTTTTGCAGACTGAAAACGTTTGCATATCTAGATTATCCGATTTTAAAGTTAATTTAAAGACTTTTGCACTTTAGTTTTAGCTGTAACCGATAAAAATATATAAAATAATTGAAATAAGTTCAGTAGTTGGGATATTTACAATAATCACTATGTAAATATTTAATTACAAAAAGTGTAAATAAAATTAAAATGTTACACACGAATTTACATCACTTTCATAACATTAATCCGGTAATAATTATGATATTAATAATTTCAAGCATATATTTATGTTGTTAGTTAAATTCGCAAATGACATTGTACGCATGTATTAAGTTGTGTTTTACAATTGTTAATTACGCATAATTTTCGTAATTTTCAATATTTTTTTTTATTGAAAAATATAATGAATTGAAAGCGTAATTTAATTTTATAAAAATTAATAATTAAGTGCTATCAATATAATAATAATTAAACTAATAAGAATTGAGGACCTGTTTACTTGTTATTTATATAAATAATGAAATAAAAAAGAAAAAATTATTAATCTAAAATTGCCACTAAAAAATGAATGTGTAATATTAAAAATTACACAAGTTTGATAAATTTAGATAATTACTGTTCACAAAGCTATAATAATTTTAATTAATGATTTATTAAAAATATAAATTGAAATATAATTATTGAATAATTTTGTATGATAAGGCATTTTTATTTCTTAGAAAAATAATAAAATTTTCAATCTGCCTTAGCGCAGGGCCCCGTGCGCATATTGTGCGATTCGTCCCTGCCGTTTTCTCGATTTCTTTTTGGCTCTCCGATGTCAAGTTTCGAAACCAACCCCGCTATGCCCCGCGGTCCCCTGATGCTCCTATCGTACCGATAGTGTTATGTTTAATTTCGATCAAACTCTGTCCTATGCTTTTCCACGGTGATAATATATTTCTCTCCCTTTTCCCCATTTAGTTACCGATGGGATTCCCTCGGGGCGCCACTTTACGGCATTTTCAAAATCGGCACGCTGAATTCAGCCAACTGAGCGATCTCCCCTATAATCTCTGGTGGCTGTAACTCAAAAACTAGCCATCTAGGGACTTCGGGCCTATGGACACTTTTGATCTACATTGTATGAACTATCATTTGCTCCAATTTTAGGATATTCGACTGAGAGCCATTTCCCTATGACTTTCTGCGGGGTCCTTTACCAGTAAATTGGTATCTGAGGGTTCTCGAGGTCGCTGATTACGAATGTAAAGTCTTTTTTCAAAAATCCAAGATGGTGGATGTAATATTGTGAACCAATTTTAAAAAAAATTTATTGAGTTTTCCTGTAATTTTAATCTAGGATTGTTTTGTGTTGCTGATAAATTATAGGATCTGCTATACCTGAAAAAGGAAGGTACACTCGGGATGTGCCATGAGGAGGCTCCTATGTACGATTTACATTCCATTTTTTTTTTGTATTATTTTTTTTTTTTATAATTATGACGCTTTTTACGTTTTCTATTTAATTTTTATTACCCGGCCAACTAAAGGAAGGGCAAGTGAGCAACCGGCTAACTAAGGTAAGAACAAGTAAGCACCCGACCAACTAAAACAAAGGCAAGTGAGCACCCGGCCAAATAAGACAGGTGTTGTCTTGATGTAACGAATCAAGATGACCATTTTACACATGCTGTTAAGTGTGTCATCTTAAAATTACCGTCTTCAAAGCTTGTGTTCGAAGTGATTAGCCTCAACTTCTTAACAAATCGCGATCCGATTCTAAAAACTTGATACTGCCTTCTCATTCGTGTCTGGTTCAATGGCAGTGATTTCATCGCGTATTCGCTGTTTAATTCAGCAATATTCGTCGGTTTTGTCCGATATACTCTATCTTTGAGATGGCCCCGCGTAACAAGTACTCAAGTACGATCTGGCCATTCCATCACTTCCCGCCGACCTATCCAACTACCTGGAAACACTTGTTGATAATTTCGAACATCTCTTGCATAAAGTGGAGTGCACCATCTTGTTGATAGCAAGTGTTATCAAAATCAACCCCTACAAAGACCCGAATAGCGGGAACAATCTGGCTTTTCAACAGCTCCTCATATTTTCATCCATCAAGATTACCTTCAATGAAGAAGGGACCCATTATCGTATTTTTTATAATCCCGGCCCACACGTTCACTTTTTCAGGATATTGAGTGGAGCGACTATCTTTAATCCATTCTGGGTTGCTCTCACACTAATAAGACATGTTGTGCCTATTGACGCTACCATTCAAAAAGAATGTGGCTTCATCTTCAAATACGATGCTTTTCAAGAAATTACCGTCTGCATCTATAATGTTCATCATCAACTCCGAAAACTGCACGCGCCTATCAAGATCATCGTCATTCAAGTAACAGTAACATAAGTAGGAAAAGACAAAAAACCTAATGTTTAGACGCAAACATCATTTAAATTGAAATAATTTAAACAATCGAATACGTAAATTATGAACGTATATGGAAGGAACAAAAATATGTATGCTTGCACAACTCGATATTATGTTTATGCATTTATGTAAAGAATAACGATGAAATAAAAAAATTCAAACTGTTTCAAAAACGTCTGTAAAGATTGAAAACGAGCGGTGAAGATCGAGAAAGGTTGAAAAAGATTGGGAAAGATCGAAAAAAAATTGAGATTGAGAAACATCGATTAGCATCAAGAAAGATCAATAGCAACGGAAAAAGATAAAAGAATAGTAGAAATCTAATCGGAAAACAATAAGATCGGCGAGTGCAAAAAAAAATGCTCGAATGTTCTTTGCACATGCGCATACAGATTGATCACCCTAGCGGCAATCGGTAAATTTCCGACTGCTTTACCGACACGTAATAACCCGGGATTTGTGACCAAAAGTTTTTTTGCTCTTTCTTGATCCTTTTCAAACTTGGTTAATCTTCTTCGATCTTTTTCGATTTTTTCCAATCTTTCTCGATGATGTAAGTCTTTTTCGATCTTTATCGACGTTTCTTGATCTTTTTCGATATTTTTCGATCTTTATCGACGTTTCTTGATCTTCTTCGACATTTCTCGATCTTTATCGATCTTTTTCGATATTCCTCGATCATTGTCGGTCTTTTTCGATCATTTTGAATCTTCCTCGATGATGTAGACTTTTTCGATCTTTATCGACGTTTCTTGATCTTTTTCGATATTTCTCGATCTTTATCGATCTTTTTCGATATTTCTCGATCATTGGTGAACTTTTTCGATCTTTGTCATTCTTTCTCGATATCGACACGTTGTCAATCTTTATACTTACATGTCTCTCGATATTTATCGGTCTTTTTAGTTTTTGTTGATCTTTTTTGATAACGGTCGGTGGAGTTAAGCAAGATCTAGAGAAATCGAAAAAATCCACAAGAATGAGAAAGATCCGGAATGACTTCTAAATACCGTACAACATCGAAGACGATCGAAAAACATCGGAAACGATCGGAAAATCTCGATAAAGATCGAGAAATATCACAAATAATCGATGGAGATTGAAAAAGGTCGAAGGTGATCTAAAAGATGGAAAGATTGTGAAAGATGGAAAAATATTGAGAAAGGTCAGAAAAGATCGAAAAAGATCAAATCAATCACAGGTCACGATTGAATAGCCAAGAAGAATATCTACAACTTTTGTGTGAAACTTTTTCCCCTCAGGTGCAATCCTCCAAAGTTATGGGTCTATATATATGCTACGTATATTTTTGGCGTCTATTTAAAAAAATAAACTTGACCTTGGAATAAACTTCAAGGCCATGCTCAAGGTCAAATTCAATGGTACCGTTAAATAGCCAGAGGAAAATCCTTCAACTTCTTTATTTGAGATTTTCTCCGAAAACTCACTCCCGCTGAGTTAATTCGAAATATCGAGAGTTTTAAGTTTGACCTTCAAATGACCTTGCCGGAAAAATCGACCAAAGCATATTCGGAAGTTAAATTTTGTGCTTTTTCCGATTCCATGAATAAAAATAGGGGTTTCCATTTGAAAAAATATACTTGACCTTGGAATAATCTTTAAGGTCATGTTCAAGGTCAAATTCAATGTTACCGTTAAATATACAGGGAAAAATCCTTAAACTTTTATCTGAAACATTTTCCCCGAAAATGCACTCCCGCTGAGATATTTAGGCGTTTCCATAATTTTGGATCACCCTGTACATATCGTACATTCCATGTCAACCGAGACACTTCAATGCCTCAAAAACGGATATTCTTTTTTAAACCTAATTTGGTAAATGTTATCATTGGCATGCATACTTCGTTCCTGAATTTTTTCAGAATTACTTTTTGTTTTTTTTTTTCACAATGGCGGATCAAAATATCTGGAAAAACGTGTTTTTTATGTATGTTAATTATGATTACAAATGAAATAAATAGTAAATAAAATATTGATCACTGGTTTATCAGAAGTTATTTCGAACCATACAATGTTAATCTAGCAAAAAATGTCAAGAACACGTTTTTCTACATATTTTGATCTGCCTTTTTGAAACAAAACAAAAAATAATTTTGTAAAAATTCAGGGAGGAAGTACGTATGCTAAAGATGATTTATACCAAATTTAATTAAAAAAGAAATATCCATTTTTGAGATATTGAAGTGTCCCGATTGACATGGAATGCACGGTATGTAGTGTATATATACCTATATACGGGGTTGACGTCGGGCAGCGGATCATAGGCATCCCATGTTAAAGAAGTATCGTTCAGTCGACTAATCACGCGGTAATTAGGCCTTGTCGGCTTTGCTACAATTGTAGCAATTATAGTAAATTCTTAATTCTGATTATGTATGCATTGCGAGGAATTAAAAGACTGTAGTAAAACCTGATTACCACGGGATTAATCGACTGATCATCTAGTTGCTTCTTTAATATGGGAAACGACCCGCTGGCCGACTCCGTGCCGTTGCACGTTCCAGGTTACGACGCACCCAATCGTGAATAAGGCGCTTCATACGGTCGCGCCAAAACGTAGTGTCCTTTGGGAGAGCAAGGGGTGGAGGGGGACGATCGTTCCGTAAATTACGAGTAGGGACCGGATTCCTGGCGAAGTTGTCCCTTTTAGGATGGACGTGGTGCACCGCTGCTTGGAGGTCTTGGGTGCACACGCCAGGCGTCGCAAGCTCTAGGAGCTGTTCGCCTGCTTTTGTCCGTCTGATGGCGGTCACCCTTTCTCTTAAAGTTCGTAGTTCTGGTGATGTTGTTGTTGTTTCCGGGATGTCAACGTATGACCCACCGTCAGCTGCCTTGTTCTTGATGGCATCAGGGCGGAGGGGTCGGAGGCCGGCTGTTGACTCGTGCGCCTTTCCTGACAGAATGTCACTTGTAACGTTTAATGCTGTTTGGGCCGAGTGACCAAGCCCAACAACACAGCGGGCATCGGATGGCGACGCCGGAGAGCCCGTGGGTACGTGCGTGCGTGCGTGTGTGTGTGTATGTGTAACAAGATCTTGCGGTACTAAAGATATTGAAGTTTATGAAATGGACTTGGAAGGTTTCGGTGCAAGATTTTGGATTTGGCTGGTATTGTTCCGCATTCCTGGCGGTCTTGGCACCTTTTGAAGTACATTTATCTCGAAATAAATTTATATAGAAAAGTGTGTGCAGAAGAAATATGATGTATAAACAACTGACAGCATTTATTACTTTTACAGTTTTTTACAACTTAAACAATATATTCAAACGATGTGGGAAAAACTACATTAATTGTGTAGTTCTTCGTCACTATCATTGTAGTTTTCTTCCCTTTTAAGTACTGAAACATGCCATTGGAGTTCTTGTATTGTCTGTCATGATTTACCATTCTTTCAGCTTTGCTGCTTTTACCCTGCGGCCGATATCCATTAAATATGACACAACAGCACTAAGACGCCAAGCTCTCTCCAAAGTAGATTTTGAGCCAGTGTACGTCTCTGATGAGAACATCAGCACCTTGACTGTAACCGAGTTATTTACAGATTTTATGATAAGTTTTTTGACTCAATCAATTGACATTTTGAAATAAAAATTGTTAGTTGATATTAACACTCTTTGGGCTTCACTTTTCCAATCATATGGTTGCCAATCTGTACCACCTCTTAATACATTACAACTACGATTTACCTTTCTTGTTTTTCTCTATACATTTTCCATGAGGTGGTCTTTTGTTGGCGCTTTTCCCCATGACCTTGCGGCACTGCACACACTTGTGTATCGCTCATAATGAAAATTTGAACTGAATCACGGATATTCAATAGAATATAAAACTTCACAAATAATATAACCAAGGAAGGGGTTCGAAAATACGATCTGTTTATGTTTACATTTTGTATGATGTAAATTCCACAAATATAAAACTGTGACAATAAACAACTTTATATTTACATTGAGATTCATGTCAATAATATATTATTCGTATGTATTTTTCATAATTAGGTAATGACTTGATAAATATAAGGACTTGGCAGCGTTACAAATGAAAACTTTTTCGATTTGGCAACTTTTTAATTTGCAACAAAAATTAAACCTTTTTAAAAATGGAGTTTAAATTTTGTTAGCTTCTTTTAACACCTAGAACATCAGGAAACGGTAAAAAATATTGCAAATTTGTATTTATCTCAATTTTTTATTTTTTTGGGACTTGGCAGGTATTGCACCCCTACGCCTCATATATATTAGGGTGATTCAGAATATGGCGAATATAAAAATTGCTATGGGCCATAGGTCTATTCGATAGAGAAAAAAATAGAGGAACTTTTTGTAATCTTGCAAAAAATCGCTAAAATCAAAATTAAGGGGCGCGCAAGGCGCTCAAAGTTTTCCATACAATTTGTATCGTAAAAATCTAGGCCCTTTCATGCGTTTTTTTCTGCAACACAGTTACTTATGAATGTATATTTTATGTTTTCATTTATATTGTTTACAAACTTGTGCATTGTGTATGTAATTGTGTATCTGTACAGAATAATTCACCAGATTAGTAGTTTGTTAACGTATGAGGGCCTATAGGTAAAAATGTCTATAACAAGCAAAAAAGACGAAATTTATATTGTCGGGCATGAAATAAGTGAAATTGTGCACGGAGAGAAAAGTTAGGTATTTTCTGCTAGGCACTCCGGTAATTTTTGCGGAAGTATCTCCGGCAGTCTACATACTAAGAAATTACAGGAGTCGACTATAAAGGATACAGGATGGCTTAAAGCAGAACTCGGCTTATATGAATATGGTAAAATATATAGGATTATTCAGCAGAATCTACAGAACTTATTAAAGAGAAAATTAGCGAATTCTTAAAAAACTTCCGTTCAATATTATAATTTTAGGTTATGTGCATTGCATATGTATTGCTAGGGATTATTAAAGTAAGTTTACAGTATATAGAAACTATGTAAACTAAAATACCAGTGATAATCGTGGAAAATTTTTACTTTTAACTGTAAAATTAGATGAATAATATAATGCTATATAAGGGTTATAAAATTCCGAATTAACAACTGAAGTTAACAAATACATTAAATAGATGTCAATCAAAATAATGACTTATCAGTAACAGTTTCTTAAATTTCATACAAGTTAATTAAATTTCATATACCTAAACATAGGTTCCCAGACAGCGAGATCTGCTGCATATTGCCGCATATGCATGATGGTCGTGCGGGATAAGGCGTCAGCTTAGTCCGTCCGAACTGAACGTCGCGAAGGTCCCGAGTTCGGATCCCCGTCCGTGCAATTTTCTCTACTTATTTCCAATGTGGAATAACCGGGGAACTTTGCTGGGCGTACGAATTACGAATTTGGGACCGCTGCCGACCCCCGTCGGCAGTTATCGGTACCGTCAGCGTCTTAGCCGCGGTTGGTACATCGTAGGTCTTATCTCGGATAAAGATGGGATAAGCCCCGCGTCGTACTCGCTAAGGCACAGACCGTCGAATCTGCTGGTGGTACCGATATTGGGGAAGGGGGACTCGCTCTGGGTGGGTGTTGTGTTGTATCTGCCTAGTTCTGTCATGTACTGTCTGTCTCTGTCCTGTACTTCTACACCCTAGAGTTGACCCACAAAATAGACGATTAACTATCATTAACGCGGGGGAAAATAATCTGTCCTTTGTCCTTTTTTTATTGCCGCATATAAGGGAAAAGTCAGGCGGCGAATATGTCGGCAAAAATACGGATTATGCGTCGTCACACAGACAGCAAATTTGCTGGAAATTCTCCCCTGCCGACTAGTCTGCGGCGATTCTGAGGCATTTCTACCCAAGAGATTAAATCCGTGTTCGTGCGTTAATCCCTTCGACGACCGTTTTAATCTCTTCGGCAGAAATGAGTCAGAATCGCCTCGTATAAAAAATGCGAAGGTCGAAATATTCGACTTAAATAATATTTTAATGGCTAATCATTAGAACTTCTGTTATATTTCATGGTTATGAGAACAAATTATACAGAAACAGTATTCAGAATCTTTCTATAGTCTAATGTTTTTCACATCTTAGGTTAGAATTAAATAGGTAGATTCAATTCGAGAGAAACTGAACAAATATACTCGAAAAGAAAATTAGAATAGTATTCACATATAGGTCATATATTACAATATATTCCAGTAGCGTATAATGTTATAACAATTGCACGCAACCATTATAAACATGTATATCTTTCAGTGCAGTGTATTTGTGTGATATACAACATTTTAATGCACGAATTTCTCTCGCAGGACAAGATAATTATTTCAGCACATATATAAAAGGAATTAACTGATTTCAAATCTGATGTTAGTTTTTTAAAATTCGAAATGGCGGATATAATATACTAGATGAATATTTCAAAATTTATTGAATTCGCTTAAAAGGGGCGGCTAAACTGACTCAGTCGGTAACATCATGTTCCTAACCTCGAATATTCAAATTAAACGGAAAGTAAACACATTTTCAAGCCGAAATCAATTTTAGGACGCTTTTACGCATTATTTCTGAGCGTAAGTAAAATTTTAGCGAAATCGGTTTAGAAACGAGACAGAATTCGCAAGAATACATTTTTCTAGTAGTGAAACTTATTCCTGCGAAATCTCGCTCATTTCTGAATTGATTTCGCTAAAAGTTTACCCACACTCAGAAAAAATGGATAAAAGCGCCCTAAAATAGCAATTCATTATGAATTCCTCACGCAACATTTGTTTCTTAACGGAAATGGACGTCGGTAAAAGCGAATTTGATCAAAGTATAGAACGTCAGTATTTAGCCGTCCCTTATAACTGTTTTTAGAGTTGTTGATTACGAATCAGATTTCAGTTTTTTAAAATTCGTAATGGCAGATCCAATACGTCGATCGAATGTTTGAAAATGAGTATCAACTTTTTTGATATGCAATGTAGTATTTTTAGCAACAAATTATTTACTTTCTTTTTGGAAGCTAACATTCTTTTGTTTGCGAATACAATTTGAAATATAAATATATAAAATTACTGGAAAGAGATAAGATATGTATTATTTATGAAACATAAATACTAGATATTCGTAGGAGGTATCTGGTGTACTGCTGTGCTTTAAAGGGTTATGAATATTAAAAATGTTTTTAAAGTTTTTAAAATAATGTATATTTATTTACCAAAATGCGGATAGTCTACCGTCAACTATTGATAATAAATTAATGAGTTTCAGCAGTTCAAAAGAAATAAAACTTACCGTATAGTAATTTATAAGGGATAATGTTTAGGCAAATGATACTACCTCCACCCATATATGTAAACACTTTTTTAATAATATATTTATGGAATAGATAATACATTTTTTCATTAAATATTACTACTTACATTCAATGAATTCTTCTTTGTCGATTTCGTCCACAGCAAATTTTTTGTTTTCCAAAATCAAAACAGGGTTTCTTCATTATTCACTCGTGAGTCGTGACGGAAATTACCTCGCTTTCTGATTGCACTGAACTGAACATGTGAATGTGATTCCTACAGAGCGGGAATACTACCGACATGTGTCCAGAGGGCGCTAGATTCCTAACGCACGAAATTGCTGCCGTCAGAATTTGGGAGCGCAGTCTTCCCAAATTCAGAAAGCAGGCGTCAACATCGAAGTTGCGCTGTTTAACTGTGACTGGTGGCCATGCTTTCTCTATTAGGGCAGTGAATCTCCCAATACATTTTCCGTGTGTGTGATGGTGCATAATCCGTATTTCTGCCGACATATTCGCCGCCTGACTTTGCCCTTATATGCGGCAATATGCAGCTAGCTGTTTCTCTGGGTTATAATCTATATAAATGAAAAGTTACAAACTTTTAATATGAATGTGAACTGTCATTCGTGCCAAACTAATAGTTTCATTATTGCCATTTAAAAAATTATTTTCTTGATCAAAGCAGGAAAGTAAAAATCTTCATCGAGTAATGCAATTTCTTCTGAACTTCAGTGTCAGTCTCAATTAAATCGTATTTAGCCTTTGCAATGATGAAAGTTCTATTAATTTACTTCTATTGCACTTAAAATAATCCATCAATAAGGAATCTTTGGACAAGAAAATTCTTCATCGAAGCAGAAATGTAATAAAATGTTCTTCGCTTCAAACATTGATATCTATAATTCACTGTCGATGGCTGAAGTGTATTAGCTCTTTCCATGATGAAAGTTTTATTATTGCCACTTTAAAAAATGTGTTTAGGCCTAAAATAATTATAATTCATCGATAAGGAATTTAGATAAAATGTTTATTATGTAAGCCCCTGAGAAATGTTGGTTGAGTTATTCGAAAAGTCTTATCGGTACCTCTTTTTAATTCAGCATCATTTCGGGTTAGAAGATAAGCGGTTAATCCAATTAATTTTGTTGAAAGTCATGAGAATCTGGCATAACTCGAGATCTGGTTATAAGACCAGTTTCATGCAAAATTGGAGGAGATATTACGATGACAAATTGAGTCACTTTCTCTAATTTGAGTGTAGGCTTTGATCTTTTTCAACATATATTACATTCATTTTTTAAGGCTTGTAACGGAGAGATTCGCTGGTATGGATAAACAATATATGCGCATGAGCGTGAGCGTAAGCGCACCGTGTGTCCCTGTCAAGAACGGGTAGGCAGGTCCTTCTTAATAATTAATGAATGTCTTTTTTTCTCCTTACAGGTTTTCTCCTTACCAGTATACATAGAAATTAGCGTTCTGTCTAAAATAAACGCGATCACTAAAGATTTGCGTATTCTTGTGTATTGGGAGCGATAAAAGAAAATAAATAGATTTTTCATTATACCAATTCGTTTCTCGAGTCCGTTTATTTTCCTTACCTGTACGTTACAGGCTTTCTGTTCTTAGATTCCAGTAAGTGTTAACAAAATAGTAATATTGCATAATTATTTAAAATAATTATTGCTAATAACAAATTAGTATAAAAAATTAATTGTTAGGAAGAAATAATATAGCTATTATTATTTGACATGTGGTATGTAGGGGTTTTCGAAGTCACTGATTACGAATCCGATGTCAGATTTTCAAAATTCAAAATGACGGATCCAATATGGTCGCCCAAAATGTCCGCCGGACACATGATTCGTAATCTGCGATCTCAAGAACCCTTATATAATAAAATTAAAAAAAAAACTCGTTAGGTTAAGTGGGGAAGTAAAAGTGACTTTCAGAAATTACCTATTTGAAACAATTTTGTAAGTATTACATGTTTATCAATTAATAAAACACAGCATTCTTAAAAGTTTTAATGATTAATATTGATTAAAGATACGGAGAAATATGAGAGGTTTGTATATTGAAAATTATAGGTATTTATTTATTTATTTATTGAAAAATTTATTTACAATACATATCTCAATGCAATATGAAGTGATACATTATAATGTAATAATATACCGGGATGAATGTCCGGAATTTCATTGGCATTTTGTAAAATAATTCTATCGCATTTTTGTACATAATACGCAAAACAATGTTCATTAAAATAAATACTCGTGAAAGGTTCTATAAGTAAACATATTTGTTAACTTCTGATAAAGATATCGAGAACTTTTCCAAAGATGAGGTGATCTTTATCACCCGTAATTTCGTCATTTTGAACGCGATTAGTCGAAATAACATTAACATTTTCTGGACAATTCGAAAAATATAAATTTTTGCGCTGTTGATTAATTTGTGAAGAGGACTGAAACTGTAAATTATTACATTTAATACCGTTATTTAATTTTAAAAATGCTATTCGCAGTTGACTTCCCAGACAGCCAGGTCTGCTGCATATTACCGCATATAAAGGAAAAGTCAGGCGGCGAATATGTCATCAGAAATACGGATTATGAGTCGTCACTCAGACAGCAAATTTTCTGGAAATTCTCAGTCTGCGGCGATTCTGATGCATTGCTGCCGAAGAGATTAAATCCGTGTTCGTGCGTCTTTAATCCGTGCGCCGGCCCTTTTAATCTCTTCGGCGGAAATGCGTCAGAATCGCCGCAGACTAGTCGGCAGGGGAGTATTTCTGCCGACATATTCGCCGCCTGACTTTTTCCTTATATGCGGCAATATGCAGCTAGCTGGTTCTCTGGGTTGCTACTGCTATTGTTTTTGTAATGTTTATTTTATTACAACTATTAATTCCTGTTAATTTTAATTGTTGATGTTTCGATTCGAACCTAATCGTCCAATGATGAATAAGAGGTCCGTTATTAATTATTACTCGTAAAAAATGGACCATATTATGAAATTGATATGTCAAATGTCCATATAGTTCTTTGTAAGTAGATAGAAATTCGGAAATCAATCCATCCAATAAAACGATGTGACCTTGCACAAGACGTGGAGATGTTACATAGGCTACTATTTTACGAAGTAAAATATACAAATCTCACGTGGTACTTTCTTCGGGTACTTTTTAACCGACGAATAAACCACAGTACCGACAGAAACATAGTAATTCAGATGTAGATATTTTTAATTTTTTTTTACCTGATCCTTTTTTAGTAAAGGTATCTTATTCGAGTTTTCTATCTGTCCATACTGAAATGTCTTGATCTTATCGTTTAAAAAATTCAAAGAAAAGAACTTTTCTTTAAAAATCAAATCGTGACAGATATTACTCATGGCGTAATTAGCAATGCCCTCCAACAAATCATGCATTAGGTCCATTTAAATGTTCTCACAAACGTGAAATCCTTTTACATTATTGAAAATACAAATATCATTTATACCTGTTTCAGAAGAATCTTGTTTTTTGCAATCCTCAGAGTACACTTCGACGGTTCGTATTACGACGAACTAAACGTAACTAAATTTTTTATATCCTCAACTGTGGCTTTACATATACGACAAGCTTTTCCAGTTGCAAAATTCCAGACAAACCCACAGATTTCATTGAGCCCCAAGTTATCTCCAAGAAGTAAATGTAGAAAGAAAACAGTATACTGCTCATTATTAACGTTGATTGTTATACCATTCTTATCTAGGTCGTTTAACATCGTTATTAATTTATTAAATATATTTTTATTTCCGAAAGTTTTTCTATCCTTTGAATAAAATAAAGCAACTAAAATAATAGTATTTAATTGCACCACGAAGGCAGGCGGCAAGCAAGGTATAGATGCATATATCCCTCCCAATTTATTGATGCCTGCGTGGGAGCCTAATGCATTTCCTACTTCAAAATCGTCCTCATAAATAAATAATGGCAAACAAAATTTATTACCGAATTTTTTACTTTTTTCTTTCCAAAAGGGAGTTTGTATTATATAACTAATAACGCCATCTTCCTTTCGTAATGGTTTCATATATTCTTTTATCGCAGCAAACATTCCATGAAGTTCTAATAATGTCCGTAAACTCCATTTCAAACAAACGTAATGAGCGCACACATCAACTTTGGTTGCAACAATTTTCCCAGACACATGTTGTATCTCAAAATGGTGTCCCATTTTATGTTCTTCCGGCATCATCAGCAAGTCTTTAGCTGAATATAGAACAAATCTTTTGTGTTCGGAATTGAATTTACGAAAAATTATATTTGTTGATTCTTTAATTTCTTTGAAAATTCCATCAATTTTGTTATCTTGTCTGCTTTTAAAACAACATTTGACTTTTTGCATCATATATGGCATTAATGTTGCATTTATGAATTGCACAAATGTATCCAAGACAAATTGAATTGCGTTTCGAGGAATTGTGTTCTCGCTATGTAAACGTAAGGTCAAAAATAACAATTCTTTCTCCAAATCAACTATTGAGCTAGACATTTTTTATTATTATTATTAACTCAGTTTTATCGATTATTACTATAATTTGACAGTATTCAAATCGTGAATAAACTTATTGATTATTGTATAGTCTTTAGCTTTGACCAAATCATTTTTATATACATAAATTTGCAAAAATGTCTAATATCTCGACATTCGGCAGAAAAATTAATATTCAAAGAAAAGAAACTTTTATAGCATCTATCAACAGCATTAATAATTTTGTCTGATTCGACTTTAAAATTTATCTTGTTTATTACAAGAAAGATTTGAGCATCTTTTTCGTGTAAATTCCCTACAAGAGCTATATAAGGACCGATGACATTTCCAGACGCAGGTGATGTGCACCACTCTTCGAGATGCTCTTTAAAGTTTTCCAAGTCTTCCAGTGTCTGTAGAAATTAAAAACAAATGTTTATTTGTGCTGAAATAATAATGTGTAAATTTTAAACAAAATATTACATTCGAGGTCTACACGTTAGTATGTATTATTTATTCTGTTATTTATATCTAGATGAAAATTTATAGCTTGCGATTTGGCTCAGCAAAAAAATTCAAACTTTTATTAAAGAATTGTGATGAATTTGGAGTACATTTTATTCGAAAGTATACTTTCAGTTAAGGGGATTTCAGTTGGATCAGTTAATAAGGCAGTAATTTACGCTAAAAATCTTAAATTAAAAATGATTGAATCGATTTCTCGACATTCGGGTTCTGTATCGAAAATTGTAACGAATATATATGATCTCTTAACAAGTATTAAATAAGTTGCTTAAGAATTCATCGAGAATTGTCCTGAATAAATAAAGCTACGATGAAAGTTTTATCGTCAAAACAAGATTTTAGACTTAAAACCTTCTGTTGATGGGAGTTTTACCATCGAAAGAAGGATTTTAGATCTAACACCTTGTTTCGATGATAAAACTCCTACCAAAAGAAGGTTTTGAATCTAAAATCTTGTTTCGATGATAAAACTGTCATCGTAACTTTATTTGTGAATGATTGAGAGTCTGTGAGAGAGTAAGATCGTTTGAAAAGATTACCTCGACGATCAAAATAAATGACTTGGAAGCGTCGTCTAAATTGCACCCAAATATGGAGCCGTCGGCATTTATTTTTCTGATAATAACCCCTAAGATTCGAGGAAGACACAGATAAGCAAAGAGACCAGCTTGACCTGTTAAAATTATGGAATGACATTAAATTGAAATTATAATTTTGAAATAAATAGAAACATATGAAGAAATTGAATACACCGGCGTCAATTGAAGGCTCATAGGAAGGATTTAGTTTTTTGCATTGCATTGCAATCGCAATTATACGTCGTGATATACTATTCCAATTGTCTAGCAAGGTTGTTAAGCAATTCGGATAATTCAAGTTCAAATCAATTCTTAACTGCAAATGAAAAATAATTTGGTACTTTCTCTTAACCTATTTGTCAGAAAACAACTGTGTGGAAAAACTTACCAATGTATAAGACCACACTGTGTTCGCAAACATTTGTAAGTCAGAAAATAATCAGTAATTGTAATACACTAGTGCCTACTTGAAAATGTTTTGGTCCATTTAGGTATGACTGATTCCTTTGGCTCATCATTATTTTCGAACCATTCAATATCGCCATCAGCTCCAGAAAAGGAAATGTCTACAGAAAAATGTAACATTGATTAAATTTTTATAAGAGTAATACTTGAAATATATTAAAACACATAAATTTATCAAACTCAGTTTATTTGGAATTTTTATTAATTTATACAAACCTTCAACAATATTGTCACGTTTGGAGAAAACTTGCAATTGTAGTAATTACATCGATAACACTGGTACTTTTCATATAAGACTCCACCAGCATTTGTACATTTCTTCCCGAAATAGTTTTTTTGGAAAGGAAATTAAACCAATTTTCTATTTTCTTCCAAGGTTTTGCCTGGTGACTGAAAAATTATTGCCAAGTCATTGGCAAGTTCCATAAAACGATCTTTTCTTATGATGTAAAAAATTGAATTTTAAGAGACAAACATCCTTTTATCTTAAGAACACTAACTTGATATAAATCGAGTAATAAACTCACTTAACGAAATCACCCGAATTGTCACATAAATATAGGCTCTAATTCATACAAGTTTCAGAAAATTAACCTTTTTACTAAACTACCATAGTTATTAGTACGAAAGTACCCATAATAAAAAGTACTCTTTCAGTACTGACAAGACCGCGTGATACTACACCGTCAGTGTACAACACTACTAAAATAAAATAATTTTGTTGTGATATATATCGTGCAGTATTTTTTTTAAGGCATCATGATTTTCAAACAAAAATCTTGTAAACAAATAAGGTAATTAAATGAAGCGAGTTCACCTAAAACGATATTATACGACTACTTATGACAATAACGGAAACTGACATCAGAGAATATTTTATTAGTAAGGAAAATGTATTAAAGGACATGTCATTACCTATATGATCCAGCATATTCAAATTCAGATTCAATAACTAAGTCGCTGATTAACCGGGTGTTGATCTTATTTTTGAGTTTGTACATTTGCTCAATAACTCGTCCTCTTACCGTTGTGCTTAATAATTCACGAATTGATTTTTGTACAACAGCTGTTTATTAATGCAAACGTAATTGGTTATCATCATCATACAATTTGTAAAAATGATATCAAAGGATATCAATACATATAAACACATATGCTATAAAAAAGGTAATATAACGATATTCAAAAAAATAAGGAAATAATTGCATAAGCTGTTTGGAAATTATTTGGTTATAATGTAATTGCAAAATTTTACATTTATAAGTTACGTGTATAATATCTTTTATATCTTTTATACATCAACTATTATTATTAATACGTGAAAGTCAATAGAAATTGTTATAAAATATATAACATACGGATCACTGCAACGACTTTAACAGCTTCAGGTAGGATTGAGGTATTATTAGAGTTCATATTTTGCACCTCCATAGTCTCAAAATTATTGTCTCCAAGGGAAGGAGTAGGAGGAGGGGAAATTACATTCACATCAAATGAAGGTGTATGTTCTATTAAACAAAATAAACATATACCATAAGAAATTTCTTTAGGAAAGTTACAGTCGATAAATGTAATAATATGAATTTTGTTAACGCCAATGACAGTTTCATCTGTTCAATTTATTTTCTTTGTCATTAAACGTATTCTTTATCAATACATCTATTATGTTCTTTTTTTAATATAGGAAATAATAAGAATAAATTTATTAACAAAGAAAATGAATTGAACATATAAAACTGATAATTTTATTGGACTGATCGATGATGAGAAGAATTGTAGTGGTGCGATTTCGCGAAGCGAGAATGTAACATAAAAGAGAAAGAGAAAATAGGGACTAATCACGAGAGAGAGAGAGAAAAAGGAGTGAAGAGACGCATCGGAATCGTTATCGGCCAATCAGCGAAGAGGCCATGTTCCGCGGCATGGACGAATTTTCAAGCCGATATCAGCGCCATGTAAAATTTGAGTTGTGTATCTATGTGTGAGGAGTGCAAAGAATTCACGTTTGAACGTCGGAAGCGACAGGAGGTGTGTCTCGAGCAAGTTTGGATCACATGTTCCGTAAAAAAGATTGTTCGAGAGTCCTGAGACATTTCCAGACAAAAGGCCTTGATCATCGGCTGAGGATCTTTAATTCGGATCTACGCATTTTTCAATAAGTCTACCCGAAGATGCCCAAGCAATATCATCATTCAAGTGTCAATTTCAAGGACCACGCGCCATCCTGTTCATCTGGTAATGAATGAAAATGGCTGTCGCCACATGTTCCAGTTCAACAAAATAAAATGAAATGTGCACGAAGAAAGAAGATTTCATGACAGTGTCACCTGGCCAGGTTTTTCTTTTAAAGTATTAATTAAAGTCTCTTTTTTTTCTCTTTCGATCGTCATAAAATTAACGTACATTTTGAAAATGTGATAACGTCTCGCGTTAATATTATATATGGAATTATGTGTGGCGAATTCCTGTTTAAACAATATTCTTCTTATAGTGTTTGTTATAATAAATATTGATTCATATGTTTAATTGTCATATTTTTCTTATTTCGTAATCATTTATAAACATAAAATAGCATATTTCAATGGTGCACAACTAATGGGCCTGAATTACATGAATTCAGTGCGAACTATTTTTAAATTTTATTAGTGAGAAAAAGTGTAATTAAAGAGTATGAAAACGAACATAATTTGAAGTGTGAGAATAATTTGAAATTCATCTTAATAAATTTTGAACGTGCAAATAAATATAAAAAATAAGTAAATAAATATTCCATTTGGTATATTATAACAAGAAGAAAAATGTTAAAATTGAGATTAATTTCAAACAAACAAACAAACAAAATATATATATTTTTCATATAAAATAATATTTGAATTTATAACGTTAATACTTAAATTTCAAAATGAGTTCGATTATAGAATTTGATTTCCGCGTATTGTTATGAAATATAGTGTGAGAGCACAAAGGTCAATAACAATGGAACTTACAATAGAGCTTGAAGAAATGTTTACATACACACACAAATTGCAAAGTAAATTTTCTAATTTATAATTAATTTTATTTTGATGGAAATTATATAATATAAATTTGAAAGTAATTTGATAATAAATAAACTATGTTCGAAATTTATAATTTAATATTTTTATAGCGAAATATGACATGTTGTGTGTATATGTATAACAAATCAGCCAGTACGATAACGAGTTGTCTATTTTTATAATTTAACGAATGTTAGTTGGAAATTGATTCTATAGGTATTGACAAAATAATTTCTATAAATTTGTATGTTAATTGTTGTTATATGATATTATGTAACCGTTTTTTTTATTATTGGCAATAAGGTGATGTGAAATGTAATTTAATGTAAACTGTATATGAATCACTTATGCCGACTAGATCAGGTTGTAGTTGGACTAAGAATTTTGATACATTACAACCTAAGCGAAAAAATAACAAAAACAGCACAATGCCTGTCATGCGTGATGATGATGTTTTAATAAATGTAAATGACAATGGAGCTGCTGTGAACGATCAACAGAATCAATTAGATCTCCAAGAAAGAGAAATTAGAAGATTGAGAGAGGAGTTGGCTGAAAAAGATAGATTGCTTGTTCAAGCAACTCAAGTACAAAATCAGCCAAGGCTGCAAAATGTCATTAATGAGCAAAACAGACAATTGCCTCCTCAACCTTGTAATCATTTAGCTACTATACTAAATTTAGACATTAAAATGCCTAAATTTTCAGATGAATCTCAGACGAATCCAAAATTGTTTCTTGACAATTTAAAAAATTTTTCGAAATTATAAAATATTGACGATACGCAAATGTTGTTGATAATTAATTATTGTCTAGAAGGCCGTGTAAAACTATGGTATGATTTAAATCGAAATTATGAATCTTTTGAGCAATTTAAGGCTGCATTACTAGAAGAATTTTATTCTGTGCCAATTCGAGTTAAAATAAAAAATGAATGGGCTTCTCGCCGATTCACTCCAAATTTTACATTTACAGAATACTTTTACAAGCAAATAAAGGAATCTAGCTATTTCATGCCGACAATTTCAACCTATGAAATTAATTTTTCAATAGTTCATCAATATCCTAGTTGGGTACGAGATCATTTGGCAAGTATCGATTTTCATAATACCAATCATATTGCACAGTCTTTGACTAATCTTGAAATTAGTCGTCGTGAAAAGGAAAATAGACACAGTTTCTATGGAAAAGAAAATTCGGGTCGAAAGGTAAATAAAATGAATGTTGGTAATAAAAACAGAATCTTTCTGGGCATCGAACAAATGGAAATCAGCAACTCGTATCGGAAAGTGGTCGGATTAATACAATTAATTATAATGATAGGGTTAATCATGTGCCTGATATGCGATTTCCACCTCCAATGCAAAGGGAAATTGTTAGTAACGCAAATAATGACGCGAACTTCCCTTGGATGACGCAATCTATTTCGAGGAACCGTCCTTTAAACCATTAACTGGTACATCGAGAGACAGTCCTTCGGTGTTTATAATTAATTTTAATGACTTTTCAGAAAAATTGAGTGCGGATATTATTGAACAAGATTCTAAGTAATGTACCAATAATGAAAATCGAAATTTTCCTAAATGGCTGCATATCAATTTGTCTATAAATGGACTGTAAATGCGAGCTTTAGTGGATAGTGGGAGTCAGGTTTCCTGCATTTCGGAGCACTTTTTTAAACGGTTAAAATCCCTTAGCTCGGTTAATGAATTACCTGTAAGTAACGTCAGCGTTATGACCGCAGTGGGAAAGAAGGCAACAAGTATAACCAAACAGATTTTGATAGAATTTCAAATCGAAAATTATAAAAGTAGTTATCATTTCTTAGTTATTCCGTATTTGACCTCTGAGATTATTTTGGGCCACGACTGGCTTGTTCGAAATCAGGTGGTTTTAGATTATCAAGAAGGAAAAATATATTTGGGTGATCAACCTATATCTTCGAATTCAACAAATTTTGAGAGACGAATTTCCGATCGAGTAGTGTGTTCTTTAGACAAAGATGATATTTTGAATATTCATGTCATTGCGTCAGATCGAGTTAATATAACGAAAGTTCAAGATAATGTAAAAAATGTTAAAAGGGGGGATGTTTGTAAAAAACAGTTAATGCAATCAGGAGTTAGCACTAAAGTTAAAATCAAAGAAAAGGGGGGGGATGTAATTCAATGATGCTAGAATTCAGTAATGTGATAAAAAATTGAATGATATATATGCAAATGAATATAAATGAATTTAATGAATATAAAAATGATATGTTAGAATTAAGTAATATTTGTCAAAATGTACTATGTAATGATATTTATGAAAATGTACCATGTGATATGAAAAACGGAAATGATATTGATTATATAAAAAATGATTTGAAGAAAACCTGTAAAAAATGGTTAGTATTCGTTAAAAATAATATGAGCGTTGAAAATAATGATGTTGTTCTAAATAAAAATAACGATGAAAATAATGATATTGTATTAAATTTTAATAATGATGTTATATTAAATGCTATTGGGGATAATAATGAATTAAATGATGAAATTAATGATGATGTAAATGACATGAATATTGAAAAGGATAGAGCATGTGGTTTTCAGAGTTTTCTTGATCTTAGTGAAGAGTTTGAAGATATTGAGGATGAAGTGCTCAAAGGAGATTATCGTCCAGATCCAAATGTCCCGCTAATTGTAATAAATAAAGCTGACATTGATGAATCGAGTGAGGAAAGCTCACGATATCATGAAATTAAATCTGTAATTGAAAATCTGAGACTGTCTGATGAAGAAAAAGGTCAATTTTCGGAGATTATGTTAAAATGCGTGGACCTGTTTTCTGACAAACCAGGATGTGCCAAAGGGTATCAGCATACTATCAGGTTAACTAATCCCAATCCAGTTATAAAGAAATCGTATCCAATACCTTTCGCAGTACGTCCAGCTGTGACTAAGGTTGTTAACGAAATGTTAAAGGCAGGGGTAATTGAGAGGTCTACTAGTCCGTTTTGTAACCCTCTCCGTATTGTAAAAAAAACAAAATGGTGATGTTCGAGTCTGTTTGGACGCACGTTATTTAAACCAGAGTGTTGAGGATGATCATGAAGCGCCTCCGTTAATTAACGAACTGTTACATAAACATCATAACATGCAATATTTTACTAAAATTGATTTGACATCTGGGTATTGGCAAGTCGAATTGGAAGAACAATCGCGCCGATATACTGCCTTTTTATTCGAAAATAGAATGTACCAGTTTAGAAGGGTTCCTTTCGGTTTGAAGACCGCCGGATGTGGCTTCATGCGTGCTCTGTTCAACGCTCTGGAAAATGTTATCAATATTTCCATTTATATTGATGATATTTTGTTGAGTTCGCCGACGTTTTCTGATCACATGAGATTGTTGGAATTAACATTTTCTAAGTTATTAGAATATAATTTCACACTTAAAATACATAAATGTGAATTTTTCCGCAAGTAAGTTAATTTTCTCGGTTTTGTAGTGTCAGCAACGGGAGTCAAACCAGATTCGAACAAACTTAATGTAATAGCAAACTTTGAATGTCCCCGAAACCAAAAGGACTTACAAAGATTTTTAGGCATTTGTAATTATTACCGCCAATTTTGCGTGCGATATTCCGAAAGTATAGATCCACTTCGTTTATTACTGAAAAAAGAAAGTAAATGGCAATGGTCTAAGATACACGATGAGGCTTTTGTGAATTTAAAGGAAAAATTGACAAATGCGATTGAGTTGAAACATGTTATTCCGGGTAAGGAATTTCGGTTACAAACCGATGGGAGTGATCTTGGAGTCAGTGGAGTTTTGTACCAGATATAATAATTTAAATCATTTGCAAGGTGAGGATTCCAATATTGCCAAATATATCATGAAGTTGAAAGAAGGAAAAAGTCTGCAAAACCTTCAACTTCATGAAGGTATTTTGTTCAGTTTGGATATACCATCGGGTAAATGGAGGATAGTTCTCCCAAAGGGATTAGCGACTCAGGTGATTCAATCTATTCATTTTAAGCTTGGACATGTCGGATCATACAAAACGTACTGTTATTTACGTGCCTTCTATTATTGGAAAGGAATGTATAGGGATCTAAAACGATGGGTTAAATGTTGGGACCTTTGCCAGCGTGTGAAACACATGATAATTGTTATGGAAGGTGAATATAATCTTGTGCCGTCAAGAGAGCCAGGCGATCTTGTCACTGTAGACTTTTACGGGCCGCTGCCAATTTCAAGGGGTGGGGCTCAGTTCATATTTGTTACTGTCGATGTCTTCTCCAAATATGTCTGTCTTTTTCCCATGAAACGAGCAACAGCGAGAGCTAGTGTTAACGCTATAACAAATAAATATATAGTTAAGTGTGGGAAGCCACAGAGGATTTTAGCGGATCATGGAACGCAGTTTTTCTCGCGATTATGGAAAGAAACGTTGACAAGAGAAGGTATCAGCGTTTTATACCCTACTCGAAAAGGAGGATAGAAAAGTAGAGGATTTTTTCCAATATTTTCCTATCCTATTTTTGGCACGAATTAATTATATATTTTTGTATCCTAACTAAAGTGGATAGAAATTGATAGGATTTGTTTCGATATTTTTCTATACTACGTTCGTCACGAATTTCATTCCTTCAGTAAGAATTAAGAAGCATAGCAAATTTTAATTTTTTGTTTTTAAATTTTTTCCTCTTTGTATCAAAAAAATGTTATTTTATTTTTAATTTTATTATTATTTTTTATTTAATTCAAATATTTTTTAACTTTTTTTAGTTGATTTAATTATCTTAAGAAAGTTGTTCTCAAGCGGTCACCTATCCAAGTAGTGTTCCCCATCAAGAATACTTGACTAGAAACAACGATCGCGCGCGACACCGACCACTGGTCTACCAATCACTATCACTAACGGAATATGATATTTCTGTTACACATTAAAATTTTTAAAAATTCTTAATTATCACAAAAACCGCCAGAGATAAGCAAAATATGACAAAATTTTGGAGGCTATCAAAAAGGGGGATCCCATTGAGTCGGTTAATGCGTACATACGAACGAATTTTGAAAATTAGCAAAACTGAAAATTTTCAAAATTCTCAAATATCTCGAAAACGGCAAGAGATAAGTAAAATCTGACAAAATTTTGGGGGGTGTATCGATAGGGGGGATGACCTGGAGTCGATTAATTCATACATGCAAACAGATTTTTGAAATTTGCAAAACTGAAAATTTCCAAATTCTCAAATATCTCGAAAACGGCAAGAGATGCGTAAAATCTGACAAAATTTTGGGGGTGTATTGATAAGGGGGATGATCTCGAGTCGGTTAATTCATACATGTAAACAGATTTTAAAAATTTGCAAACCTGAAAATTTTAAAAATTCTCTAATATCTCGAAAATGGCAAGACATATGCGAAATCTTGATAGTAAAACAATTTAAAAATGTTCATACTTCAGGAATACTCTGGAAGGATAAAAGCACTTGCATCACACGACTCGATGAAGCATTGAGAAGATTTTAAAATTAGTCCCACAAATGCCTTTATAGTTTTCGTTGTCCAGATGTTCCGCCCCAGAGATTTTCGCCTGGACGGTGAAAAACTACGGTGCGGAATACTTAGACACCGAAAACTACGGAGCGGTCGACCTGGACGGCGTAAAACTACGGTGCGGAATACTTAAACATCGAAAACTATGGAGTTGTCGACCTGAACGGCAAAAAACTACGGGGAGGAATACCTAGACACCGAAAACTACGGAGCGGTCGACCTGGACGGCGAAAAACTACGGTGCGGAATACCCAGACACCGAAAACTACGGAGCGGTCGACCTGGACGTCAAAAACTACGGTGCGGAATACCTAGACACCGAAAACTGCGGAGCGGTCGACCTGGACCGTAAAAATATAAAAATCACATTTTTATTCGTTTTGATAGAATTTCTATAAATTTTTAGGATACATAATGATAAAAGTGTAATGAGATACATTTGGATTGATTCTCTATACACGATTGGGATCGAAATTTATTGATTTTACCTAATGGATAGAAAAATATTAACATTGGCTTTACTTGAAGTATTCAGATAGGATAAGAATTGATAGATTTACATTATGTGCCAAAAATAGGATTCAAAAGTATACGAATCACGCAGAATTTTTATACTTTTCTATGGTTTTCTATCCTCCTTTTCGAGTAGGATATAGCTCTGTAAGGCATCCTCAGTCCAATCCCACCGAAAGGATTATGAGTATTATTTTGTTCCTAAAATAGAGCAATTATTTAATTTGACAACTCATTGTACAACGGGGTTTCCCCCACAAGAAATTCATTTCGGTCAGCCTGTGACAGATGAAATCGCGAAAATTATAAGCTTTCCGAGATGCAGGGAACTTGATAAGAGCTCTCGGAATTTGGTTCCGCGAACGAATATAGAATTAAGATTTAAAGAACGTAGAAAACAACAAAGGTCAATTTCGACGGTGTTATTGAAGGAAGGCGATTTAGTCCTATTGAGAGTCCCTCACATTTCTAAGTTACAGGATAGGACTACTTCGAAATTTTTTCACTTGTTCGAGGGCCCTTGTAGGATTCTGAAGAATCTGGGAAATAATGCATTTGTTTTGAGTAAAAGTGGAGATTCATCTGATGTTTTGGGAATATATAATAGGACGTCTTTACGTAAATATTTTACCCCCGGAGATGAATCTAACGAGACGCCGATGGCTGACTCCCAAAGCATTCCTGTAGTCGACTGATATTGTTGTTTGTTTTCGGATCTATGATATACTAATTATAATAATGTATGTATGGTATGCAAGTTGACAATCCTACAGCGGTAGTTATAATACAATGTAATAGGATGCGAGATAAATCCATTCCAATAAACAGGAAGTCCTGTTAAATGTTAGGGATTTGGGGGATGTATGTAGTGGTGCGATTTCGCGAAACGAGAATGTAACATAAAAGAGAAAGAGAAAATAGGGACTAATCACGAGAGAGAGAGAGAGAGAGAGAGAAAGGAGTGAAGAGACGCATCGGAATCGTTATCGGCCAATCAGCGAAGAGGCCATGTTCCGCGGCATGGACGAATTTTCAAGCTGATATCAGCGCCATGTAAAATTCGAGTTGTGTATCTATGTGTGAGGAGTGCAAAGAATTCAGATTCCGTTTGAACGTCGGAAGCGACAGGAGGTGTGTCTCGAGCAAGTTTGGATCACATGTTCCGTAAAAAAGATTGTTCGAGAGTCCTGAGACATTTCCAGACAAAAGGCCTCGATCATCGGCTGAGGATCTTTAATTCGGATCTACGCATTTTTCAATACGTCTGCCCGAAGATGCCCAAGCAATATCATTATTCAAGTTCCAATTTCAAGGACCACGCGCCATCCTGTTCATCTGGTAATGAATGAAAATGGCTGTCGCCACATGTTCCAGTTCAACAAAATAAAATGAAATGTGCACGAAGAAAGAAGATTTCATGACAGTGTCACCTGGCCAGGTTTTTTTTTTAAAGTATTAATTAAAGTCTCTTTTTTTTCTCTTTCGATCGTCATAAAATTAACGTACATTTTGGAAATGTGATAACGTCTCGCGTTAATAATATATATGGAATTATGTGTGGCGAATTCCTGTTTAAACAATATTCTTCTTATAGTGTTTGTTATAATAAATATTGATTCATATGTTTAATTGTCATATTTTTCTTATTTCGTAATCATTTATAAACATAAAATAGTCATAATCTTATTCATATTTATTGCAATATTCATCATGTTGTAATAACACAAAAGTCTCACATTAATCATATGAGCACGTTTCATCATAATTTTCTCGTCGAAGTAAGAATTCGTTCCATCGTACAAAATCTGATTCGAAATTCGTAAATAAGAATTTTCATTTACAAGATATTAACAAAATCAAGTTACCAAAAATATTTTATCGGAAAGCGAGAGAGAAAGGAATATCGCGAAAACTGAAGATTAATTCACCAACTTGAAGAGCATATCACCCAATAATTCCAGAAGCAGGATCCCAATTGTCCCTCTTATTAAAACTGGTAGCATTTCCACATGGGCGACGTTTTGACTACGCTTGAAAAAGCGATGCCGGAAACCCTCATTTGCCAGAAACTTCCGTAGATGCATAGAATGGCGTCGATTGAGTTGGCCGGTTTATCTTCGTCGAATCTGCCCAAAGTGCTGGTTGTGAGAATGGCACTTAGAGATATTCGGGAGCACCAAATTTGAAGAACTTATTAGTGCTTCGCATTGCGCGCTAAAGCAAACGAAAAATGAAATCGTTGCAATTTAAAGTAAATGCTCGCTGAACTGCGAGCGAGTTGACGGTCGATGAAAGACTGTCTGTCGTCGTTTTCAAAATTAGACGGTGCACGGAACACCAAATAGATGGCGATCGTGCTGATGCACGAAGTATCGAGAGATACGGAGAACGCATGTCTTCACATTCGTCCAATATAATTATTTGTCGTCCTGCAATCTGATTGGTGGATAGATATTGGTACGTGGGTAAAACAGTCTTCTGCCCTAGCCTACCTACCTTTCTCTCTCTAAATCGTTCCCTTTCCTTCTATCGCGTAAATTATTACGTATTTAAGGAATTAATATCAATATACCGCCACAACTAGTCCCCTTTTGCATCAGACGATTTACACATTGATGATGCAAAACTCTAAACACGTCGAAATGCATATATAAACATACATATACTCTCGCATACTTCGCATCCAATATATACAACACTTAAAAACTATTATCACTTATAACACAAACGGAGGGCGTATTGAAACTTTACAGGTCTACTGTATCGGTATAGGTTTAAAGTAATTAGGTAAACTACATCTGTTATACACACCTTTCCACTTTGGAGGATTGCTAATCTCTGATAATTCAAAGCTATTTGGCCCATAAGCGCAAGTAAGAATAAAGGGTCCCTAAACAAATAACAAAATGTATGTGTGACTTTTTCTATTGCATTCGACATTCTAGGTACACGTAACAAAACTTGATTACCAACATTCAGTATTATCTTGCTAGCTGATTTTTGGTTAGACTTTCGATGGTCAAAATTCTTTTTCAAATTGTCTCTGGCTAAGACAATTTTTACTTATTTCGACCTCTCAGTTCCAGTAGGGAACTTTAAAAGATTAAGAATTTGATCATGGGGAGTCTTTCCGTAATGCAATTATATGGATGTAAAACCTGTACTAGAATGAGTGGTTACATTGAATAACTTTTCAATGTGTTTAACATGACAGGCTCACGACGTATGTCGATCAGTCACATAGGTTCTGAAGAGGCGGCCCAACTCTCGCATATCCCTTTCGGTTGGATTAGACTGGGGATGGCGTACTGATGAATAATAATATCGAATACCTTCGTTTTTTAAAGCTGATTTCTGCTTCGGCGAGGAAAATTGCGAACCGTTATCGGCTAATATAGCTTTAGGTTGTCCGATATTTGAGACATAATCTTTTAAGACTCGATTTAAAGCCACAACCTTTGTCGCCTGCTTCTTTACTCAGCATTATTTCTGGTTAAAAGTTAATGGATTTAATTCAATCCATTTTTTGAGGCTAATGAGAATCTGGCATAACTCGAAACCTCGTTATAAGCCCAGTTTCATGCAAAATTGGAGGAGATATAACAATGACAAATTGTGCGTCATTATTCTCCCATTTTAGTGTACGGCTTTGTTCTTCTTCAATATAAGTTTTATTCTTTTTTATGTTGTTATTAGTTTTCTGAGAGCATTCACTACTTTCAGTTGAACTGATTCAAATCGATTGCGCCTTAGAAAATTAATGTAACGTGTATTGCAAAAGAACAAACTCGACACTGAAATCAGAGAAAAATGACACAATTTTGCATGAAACTGACCTTATCACCAGGTATCGAGTTATGCCAGATTCAACACTTTTTGAACAACTTGACCACAAGTTCACACATTTTTATGTTGTATTAATACAACTTTCATCATCGAAAGAGCAACATTTCAGCCACCGATAGTGAATTATAGATTTAAATATTCTATACGGAAGATGTATATATATGATTTCTCAAATAATTATTGTAGTAAGAATATGAATTTTGATAACGCAATGACAGTTTCATCTGCTGAATTCATTTTCTCTATTATTATACTTATTCTTATTATTTCCTATATTAAAAAAGAACATAATAAATTGAATAGAAAAAAAGAAAATAAATTGAACGGATGAAACAGTCATTGCGTTAACAAAATTCATATACTTACATTTATCGACTGTAACTTTCCTATAACGAGATTTCTTATGGTATATGTTTATTTTGTTTAATAGAATATATATATGACTCATTCCACGTCAAGCGGATCACTGCTGTGCCCAAAATTAGAAATAACCAAAAAATACGAATGAGGGCTCATTTTAAAGCTTAAGACATCTTCTGTAAAATGCGCATAATTTGTGCAGAAAATTCTTTATAAAATTAAAATTCGCAAGATGTGATGTGATACCCAACCAACAAAGGCAAGATGTGATGCGATACCCATCCAACAAACGCAAGATGTGATGAGATATCCTGTAACGGGGCGTTACGTTGTCCAGGGGTCGTGCCGCGGTCGCGAGAGCGCGGAGTGATACATCAATTCGAATCGATCGATAATAGAATCGTTTCAGGAACGAACGGCCCCGAAAATGCCCGAGCGCCGCCGGCAACGGCGCTCGGAGATGCGCGGCAGCCGAGAACGCCGCAGTTCAGTTCCGAGTAGACCTTCGAGTAGGAAGGACGTATAATAACAAAACGCGTCGAGTAACCCCCCGAGTTTCGAGCACCGCGTGAGTAGTCGAGGATTGGATCTGCGAGTTACGTCGTGCAAAGAGGGAAACGAACAGTACAATTGGAAACCCGAGGACGAGGTCTGCCGTCAAACGAGGACGAGATCGGCCGTCAAGCGAGGACGAGACCCGCCGTCGCACCGAGGACGAGACGCCAATTGTCGGGAGCGAGCAGGCGAAACGCCAAAGACTTGTGAACAACCATTGTAAGTCGGCGTGATGGTCGTGCGGGCTAAGGCGTCAGTCTTAGTCCGCCCGAACTGAACGTCGCGAAGGTCTCGAGTTCGAATCCCCGTCCTGCAATTTTCTCTGCTTATGTCCAGTGTGGAATACCCGGGGAACTTTGCTGGGCGAAGGTACGAATTTGGGACCGCTGCCGACCCCCGTCGGCAGTTATCGGTACCATCAGCGTCTTATCCGCGGTCGGTACGTCGTGGGTCTTATCTCGGACAAAGAGGGGATAAGCCCCGCGTCGTACTCGCTAAGGCACAGACCGCCGAATCTGCTGGTGGTACCGATATTGGGGTAGGGGGGACTGGCTCTGGGTGGGTGTTGTGTGTGCCTTTAGTTCTGTCTTGTACTGTCTGTCTCTGTCCTGTACCTCTCCACCCGAGAGCCGACCCGCAAATAGACATATTCGTCATTAACGCGGGGGAAAATTTCCTGTCCTCTGTCCTTTTGTAAGTCGGCCGTGGGCCACCAACAAAATTTTATTATAATAAACCTGAGGGGACAAGAAGGCCCAATATCCTTTTTTTTAAATAAAATAAAGTAATTATTATTATTACCGTTTCCTGCTACACCCCTTCTGTAGCTTGTGCGGGCGGCGTGCGGTGCCGCCGTAGGGTATTTCGCGGTCCCAGTTTTCAGGCCCGGAAGGAGGCAGGAGCCGACCTCCTCTGGGCGAGCTCGTGCCCTACCGGGAGTTCGCTAGCTAGCCGGGCTAAAAAAAAAAGCGAGTCGTCCACCTGGCGCGGGGTTTTCCCGAGAAAACCCCAAAGCCCGCTTCACGGGTGGTGGACGACAAGCCAATAAATTTTGGCCGTAAAAGCAGCCATTATAATCCAGCCAGCAAAGGCAAGATGTGATGAGATACCCAGCCAGCAAAGGCAAGATGTAATGAAGTATCCGACCAACAAAAGCAAGATGTATTGAAGTATCCGACCAACAAAGGCAAGAAGTGATGAGATACCCAGCCAAGAAAGGCAAGATGTGATGAGATACCCGGCCAACAAAGGCAAGATGAGCAGTTTCATGAGCAATTCAACCAACGAAGGAAAGATGTCAAGTGCTTAATACTGTTTAAGAATAATATCTTCGTTTGTAGCAGAGTATCTTTTCACCTGCAGCACATTCCCACTTGTAGGCACAAAGGCATGACTTTTCTGAATGTCGGGCACAGCAGGCGGATCAGGGAATTTTTTTTTCAGGATCTTCAATACTCTCTGATGATCTTCTTTGGTATAATGGAAGAATTGAATATTCTTACATTTTGGTTTGGCCCACGTGAATAGGGAAAGCGAATTTAATATAGCATTGTTCGATCTGCCTGTAAACTATAGCGTATCGCTTCACTTTTTAAACATGCTCCAAGTCCATCGCAAGCGCATTTTCCATGCGCCGTTACATGGCAATGGCATTCCGCATCAATAGCAAAATCAAGTTTGCGATTCATCAGATATGTCATTTGAGTCCTGTTCTTAAAGTGTTGTTTAGCACCATCCGTTACGTAATAGATTTTTTTTACTTTTGAGCAGCATTTTTTTATTTCTGGTATTACCCTCTATTGCATTATATACACTGCAGCTGCATCATGACTTGTGCTATCTGAAAGTAAGATGATATTGTGATGTTTTAATTCTTTTTTGTAGCGGTAGTAAATAGAACTGTGAATACTGTGCATTGGTCGTTGTTGTAATGGAAAGCATGTGCGGCATTTTGCACAACGTACGCATAATTTTCTGCAAAATCGCATTGAAGTAATACTTCATCGTCACGTAAATATTTTTTGTTCTCAGATATAAATTCCGATTGTGATTTCGAAATAACATTATGAGGAATAAGCAATTCAAAGCGATCGCATAATTCGTCAACAAAGTCATCTGAAGAAAGACATTCTTGCTTCAGAGTACATCGATCGGTAGAATCCCAAGTGCTGTGTTACGCGAGGCGACTTCGATTAATTAAAAGATGAATTTATAAAATAATATGCAAATTTTACCTTTACCTTATCGACGATCGTTGGAGGCTTGAAGAAATAACAAACGTCTTAAAAATAAAAATAAAATAATACTTTATTTAAATTACACTAGCAACTATAAAATACTACTGTTCGCAGCGGCGAGCTCCTGCTCAAGTCACTTCCAGAACTAGAGTGTTGAGTTGAAAAAAAGAAAGATCGTTAAGTTCGAAATTTTGAAGACTCGCGAACGCGACCGAATTTGACGTTCCGCGAAAATGACAACTTAAACGTCAACGGTGACAGCGCGTTTAAGTTTGAGTTGGACTCTACATAAACATAAACATACACAATGAAACACTCTCACTCACTACCATCCAATACATACATAAACATCGCATGGACAATTAAACGGACCGTCTATACAGGGTGATCGGCCAACCATTACCCAGCGGCTAACTGTAGATTGTACAGATAATTCTGAGCAACTTTTTCCTCTGAAAAAATTTCCGGGAAGGTAGAGTTATTAAGTTATTCAACGCTAAAATTTAGGGGGACAAAATCACTTTTTTTGAAATATCTCGGCTCTGTATGAAGGTATCTTAACGAACCGAAGCTCATTTTAAAGATATTTTCAAGCTATATAAGTTGTATCTGTTGATTTTTGACCTGCAATGAATATTTCTCTTGTTATAGCCATAAAAACGGGGGTAAATACCGATTTTTCAGGTTTTTCGCGTCTAACTCGTTTGGACACATAGCTATCGAAATATCACACTGGAAAAAGTTGTAGGCCTTGAAAACACAAACATTTTTTGTCCTCTAATACGATGCGATTAAATTAAAACTGAACCCTATTTGTACTCGTTTTCATAACATTTTGTTATTAATATCGATTTATTTGTCGAACTGTATTTTGACAACTTTACGAGGCTCTTGTAGGGTTCAGTTTTAATTTAATCGCATCGTATTAGAGGACAAAAAATTTTTGTTTTTTCAAGGCCTACAACTTATTTCTGTGTGATATTTCGGTAACTATGTGTCGAAACGAGTTAAACGCGAAAATCCTGAAAAATGGGCATTTATCCCGTTTTATGGCTATAACAAGAGAGATATTCATTATAGATCAAAAACCAATAGAGACAATTTATAGAGCTTTAAAATATCTTTAAAATGAGCTCTGGTTCGTTAAGGTACCTTCAAACCGAGTCGAGATATTTCAACAAATGTGATTTTTTCACATAAATTTTAGTGTTGAATAACTTAAAAACTCTACCTTCCCGAACATTTTTTTAGAGGAAAAAGTTGTTCAGAATTATCTGTAGAATCTAGAGTTAGCCGCTGGGTAATGGTTGGCCGATCACCCTGTATACTACATTGACATTAAAGCGGTTCGTAACAGCTGAATATTACTTGCTGTATGTTTTTTTCTTCCAGTAAACCCAAAATGAAATTTGAAAACTTCTTTATGGACAATAGTCGCATTGAAGAAAATAACAAGTAGATTTTTAATTGTTACAGGGAATAAATGCAATACAATCTTTGTAGTCATTTAACTGAATTTTAGAATTTTTCGTTAGCATTTTTATGTTAATAGCATCAAGCATTGTTTTAACATTCTGATGGATTGTACATACACAAACGCTATGTGTTCCAGAAGTTCCAGCAATGGTACACCATTTTGGTCGCAGGTCGGCAAATTTTAATGAACTAATCAGAAGTTTTGGATACTTTTCCTTAAACATTGAATGCAAGATTTTGATATCATGAAGCAGTAAACGCTTTTCTTTTATTACTTTACATCCGTCAATTTTCACAGTAACAGATTTATTCGACATGAAGCGGCTGTTTTCTTCACTTTCTTAATATTCAATTACTGTCGAGACTGTATTTTCGTTTAAAATGAGCCCTTATTCGTATTTTTTAGTTATTTCTAATTTTGGGCGCAGCAATGATGCGGTTGACGTGGAATGAGTCATATATATAAAGCAAATTCAAATCCAAAAGCAACAATTCGTGACATATGAGTGGTTAGGTTTTCGTATATTCTCCACACACATATCCACTCGGTACATTACTTACCCTCGAATCGTTGAACGAATCGTTCTAACTTCCACGAGATTAAAATGTTTTTTACAAATATATCCATTACATATGGTTTTCATAGAACTTTTCACATTACATACAGGCAAGCACACCGGTTGTCGCGGGAAAACCACATTGCACGTGGAATGTTGGTACTACTGCGCCGACGCTGCACTCATTGGGAGAAAGGCCTGTAATAACTGCAGTATTGAAATATTGCGTCTATCTTACTCGGTACGGGTGATTTTACTGACGAAAATAAGATGAAATTTGCGAAACTTTTCTCTCCGTGTGGGAGGTAAATTACCGACGAACAGGGAGCTATTATCACTTTTTTTTTCACTTTCGTCGTGAAAAATGTAGTGCTAGGGAGAGTCCCACAAGTACGATTACTGATATTACAGGTGCGTTAGATGATATCAACATGTACATAAGAAGCATGCTATTGAACAGCTTTGTCGCTCTACAAGAAATGGCAAAATATTAAAAAAGGAATAAATAGGCAGAGTGTAAAGGAACAAGAAAAAAGAACCGAATACGTGACCGAAAATAGCCGTGTATTTAAAATAGAAAGAAAAATGCCATTAGTTAATCAACCGAGTCTGCTAAAAAAAGGAAGGTGTTGCGTTATGTAGTGTAAAATCGACATCGTCGCGCCATCTCTTGGCGTCCGCGCATACGATGACGCAGCTCGCAGTTACCGACTCACCGCGCGCGATATGGGTCATTTGAATAATCAAATCTCGCGCTCGCTGACCTTTAAATTTAATTGAAGGTGATACCGCACTTTATATCTAGTTCCGCCGCTGCCTCCTTTTGCAAGGAGGACTTCCGAAAGAGACTAGATTCCACGTGGGCCTCGTCGCCATCGCCACGAGCAACGCACGCATCGGGTTAAAATCGCCTTGATCCGCAAATATTTTCGCAGCATCCGCGCTGCACGCAATTAAATTTAGTAGTCGCGCATAAGTCTTAATTAGTTTTATAAGTAGTTTTAAAATTAGTGTTAATTTGAACATTTTCTTCCACGTGAATTAAATTGTCTTCACGTCGCGACACGAAGAAGTACCGGTCGCGAAGTTTGGTGTAAAACTTAAAATAAAACCATTTTTTTATAGACAAAATCACATTTCTTCCTTTTATAAGCACCATCCTGAACCACGCACAGATTAAATCGACGCGAAATATTGCTGCTCGTGCGACCAAAATCGAACAATTGGCGATCCTGCCAGGATGGTGCACGCGAGTGATTAAAAAAAAAATCTAATAAGTTTTTTCGGACTTCGGACTTCAGTGACCTCAAGTACAAGTTCCGGATTAAGTGCAGTGACTTAAGCGCAGATCGCATCTGCAAGTACATTTGGGATTAAGTGATTGTGTGGTTTTAGTGAAACCTTTGAAAAAAACATTTATTTCGCGAAAAGACATTTAGTTCGCATAAAGTTGAATTCATTAGCGCAGCCCGCGCTAATGATATTAAGTAGGTGTGCTCACGCAAACCTAACTTCGGCAACTTTCGCCACGCACGAAGTCTTCCGACTTCATTTTTCTCCGCGACGCGTTCATGACGTCACGGCGAGTCGCCTCATCGAGGCCACTCTCCCCGTAATCTTCCCGGGACGCTTCGGCCTTATTCGGTCCACTCGCAGTGACTAATATCCGCATTAATCACGACGTTGCTTGAGTGAACACGGCAATCATCGCGCTTCGTACGAGTTTCACACTCGCACCCGTTAATCACATGTTCTGCGTCTCACGCGAGAACGCGCATGTGTTAATATTCTCCGCGCGCTCTTACGAGCATCCGAGAGTGCCACGTTACGAGGAACGGCCGGTTCCCACTCACGCGTTGCCAAGCAACTATCACGCCTACCGAACTGATTGCGCGCGCTAGCCCCAATCATCGATAACCGCGCCTTCGATCCCACCTCGGCACGTAAGACGAGTGCATTCTCAAGGCAGCTCGCAGCCGTCATATATCCGCATAAGACTGTTGCTGTGAATTGCACATATAGAGCGACGCATCACAGCTGACGCGCGATTAAGCAGAGAAGCTCCAAATTTCAACTTTAAAGTCAAACTTTAATTTCATAATGAGCAAGGGTGAAGATGATTATCACACCTGCGTGAAAATTATTGCAGCTCAAACGCAAGACTTTAAATCGGTCAAAAGAGCCGCGGAGTTGGCAAACCGACCTGACACCACAGCTGATCAGGCGAGCACTCGGTTAAAACACATCGAGAAGCAATGGTCTTGCATTGTCGATCGAAACGAGACGCTGTACGCCTACTTGGACAATCCGCATTGCACGTCCTTGGATTATTATGCCAATGACGTTTTCGGGACGTCAGAGGAAATCTACCTAGAAACTGTCACCAGGTTGAGCATAATTGTCGCCAAAGGAGTTGCCGCCTCAATGTCAACTACATCAGCCGATCCAGTCATCGCAGATCAACGCACCCGGCCGAAAGTTCCTGCCATCAAATTACCAGGTTTTTCCGGGAAATATACCGAATGGGCCGAATTCCGCGATCATTTCACCGCGTTAATTATAAATGATAACTTTGACTCGTTTCAACGGTTATACTACCTAAAGTCATGCCTCACCGGTGAGGCCGCGAACGTTTTAAAAAATCTCTCTATTACCACGGAAAATTTTGAAATAGCCTGGCAACTATTAAAAGATCGCTACGAAAATCGACGTAGACTTTTAAATTTGTATTTAGCCAACTTATTTTCCTTAAAGCATGTTATGAAAGAGAATTCGGCAATAGAATTACGAAAGCTATTAGATTCGGCCCATGAATCAATAGACGCGTTAAAAAAATTAGACCGACCGGTGTCCGATGATATCGTTGTTTTTTTAATCACGCAAAGACTTGATCGTGCGACGCGCGAGGCATGGAACTTCTCGCTAGAGGGAGACGACTATGCCACGAGTAAACAGCTGACGACGTTTCTGACAGCGAAAATACGATCCTTAGAAGCCGGTTCGGAGTTTGGCCAGTCGGTTAAGATCGGGAAATCGACCGCGCATGAAAAACCTGCATCCGCCTCCCGCGCTCAAGTCTTACACATTAGCTCTAAGACATCTAATTTTAAGTGTAATTTATGCTCGCAATCGCATTTACTTTTTAAATGTCCGCAATTCAACGACATGTCAGTGTCCCAACGCTGGGACTTCGTAAAATTACGCACAATTTGCACGAATTGCTTGTCTGCAATGCATACTGCAAAATTATGCAAGAGCGAAAAAACATGTAGGCATTGTGCAAAACGCCATCATTCGCTTTTACACAACCCGTCGCAAAATTCAAATACGCCTGTGGCGAATATATCCACAGCAGGTGCCAGTACACAAACGCATGATTTAGTTCAGACGCATTTAAGTACACCAAGTACATCCGCGCATATTATACTGGCCACTGCTTGGGTACTCGTGACAGCCGCGTCGCAGCAGACCGTAAAATTGCGCGCGCTTCTCGACCCAGGCTCGACCCGCACATTCATCACGCGAGAAGTTGCGGACTTGCTGAATACGAAGGAATACGCCACGAATATACAAGTCTCGGGACTTGGCACATCCGGTGCGGAATTTATTAAGCGCACGATTCCGATATCGGTGATGCCCGTGTCGAACGATAACCTTAAATTCTCGTCTAACGCGCTTGTCATCGATGACTTGACTACATATACGCCGCATTTCAAATATCCACTTACGCATTGGCCAAATATAAAAGATCTTGGTTTCGCCGATGGTAACCCCACCGACGACACCAAGATACATGCACTTATCGGTGCCGATATCTACCCATACGTGCTTAGGGACGGGATTAGGCGTGGGAGGACTGACGAGCCGGTCGCTGTAAATACCGCTTTTGGGTGGATTCTGTCCGGTGTCAGCGCGAGCGATCACGACGATCGACTTACCCGACCGGTAGTGCAGACGCATCATTCTCATCACGTTCGAGAGATTTCCGATATAAACGCTTCCATAACGCGATTTTGGGAAATCGAAAATGTCGCGAGCGAGAAAGTGTTGTCCGATGATGACCAATATTGTGAACGGCATTTCTTAAAAACTCATTCCCGAACCTCATCGGGTCAATATCGGGTACGAATTCCATTAAAAGATCCCGATAACATTGCGATTGGCAACACGCATGCCCAAGCAATGCACTGTCTCCAACGCATGGAACAAAAATTATCGCATCATCCCGTGGAACGAAACGCGTACACGGAATTTATGGACGAATACGCAAGTCTGGGGCACATGCGTCCTGCCCCAATTAACGCAACGCTCTCGACGGTCATTTATTTGCCACATCACGCGGTAATTAAACCTTCGAGCGAAACGACAAAGACGCGCGTAGTTTTCAACGCGTCCGCGAAGTCCTCGAATGGAAGGTCACTAAATTCACTACAGCACATCGGTCCGAAACTGCAAGCGGATTTACCATCGTTGCATATGCAATGGAGTACTCATCGGTTCGTGTATGCTGCGGATGTCGCCAAAATGTATCGGCAGATCCTCGTCGACGAGCGAGATGTCGATCTGCAGCGCATTTTGTGGCGTCGGACACCCGAACAAGCAGTGGAGGAGTACCAATTGCTGACCGTGACCTACGGTACAGCGAGCGCACCCTATCTGGCGCTTAGAGTACTTCGGCAACTCGCCAAGGACGAAGGGTCTCAATTCCCGCTAGGAAAAAACGCATTACTGCACAATTTCTTTGTGGACGATGCGCTTATCGGCGCTGACACCGAAGACGCATTAAAAACAATCCGTGATCAGCTGATTGGTTTACTTGCCACTTCACACTTCAGACTGAGGAAGTGGGTGAGTAATTCCACCAACCTGCTGATCGACATTGACGCTGACGATCGCGGAGTCATCTGCAACAAGACGTTACAAGACGATGACAACGTTAAAATACTGGGGATCGCATGGCACCCAGCCTCCGATACCTACAGTTACTACGTAAATCTATCTCCACGTCCGATATGGACCAAACGCATGGTCCTATCGGAAATCGCACGAATTTTCGACCCAGTGGGTTGGATCGCGCCGGTCGTGATTAACGCCAAAGCGTTTATGCAAAGCTTATGGCAATCAGATGTCGATTGGGACTCCCCATTGCCCGAGAACCAAACGAAACCATGGCTGAAATTTTATAGTAATCTGCCTGCATTATCCCGCATTTCAATCCCGCGATGGTTGGGAACGCTAACTTCGATGAAGTGTTCGCTTATCGGATTTTCAGATGCTTCGGAAAAGGCATATGCGGCAACCGTGTATGTACACTATACCGATTCAAACGGTCTCAGCCAATCATCCCTCCTCGTATCTAAAACACGAGTCGCTCCGCTTAAAACGCTCTCGATCCCGCGATTGGAACTTAGCGGCGCCGTGTTGTTAGCTCGCTTAATCACGCAGGTCAGTCAGATTCCGACGTTTCGTGATTGGCCCACCCACTGCTGGACAGACGCGACGATAGTTCTCGCTTGGCTAAGAGGTTCTCCATCGCAGTGGAAAACCTTTGTAGCCAACAGAACATCGGAGATCCAGACACTTCTTCCTGACGTATCGTGGCGTCACGTTTGCAGCGAGGACAATCCTGCAGATTTGGCTTCGCGGGGGGTCAGCGTTGAGGAACTGGCTACCTCAAGCCTGTGGTGGACCGGTCCTTCATGGTTGCGATTGCCGGAGTCAGAATGGCCAGATATCTCCCCAGAGTTGAGCTATGACGCTCCGCTTGAGCGCAAAACGCCAGTGCTGCATGTTACAGCTACCTGTCACAATATGCCGCCTATCAATGAAATTTTTTGCAAATTTTCCTCTTGGCCGCGCCTATGCCGGGTGATGCTTCGCATTCTTCGTTGGTCCAAGAATTGGGTCCAGCTCACGGCCAAACGTAGCTTAGCTTCACAGCTACATTGCGTAAAAGGCAGGATTTTTCAACTTCTGCAAGCGGAAGCGTTTGCAACTGAGATAAAATTATTATCTCGCAATCAGGTAGATACGGACGGAACGAGTCGTCTGTCAACAGGACAACGACTTTCCAAACAGAGTCCACTTCGACGACTCGGCCCGTTTTTAGACGAGGTCGGACTATTGCGAGTTGGAGGCCGCCTGATGCAAACGCGGCATCCTATAGACAAAAAATGTCCGATTATTCTTCCTTCGGGTCATGTCGCACGTTTGCTTATTCAGCATGCACACGAATGATGCTTGCATGGAGGAATCATGCTCACGCTGAGCACAGTTCGCGATCTTGTTTGGGTTTTGCAAGCAAGAAAGACCGTCAAATCTGTCGTGGATCGATGCGTTCGATGCGCTCGCTATGATACCGTGACGCCCACTCAGGTGATGGGGTCGCTACCTCCGGCTCGAGTCATTCGTCCTAGCCGCGCGTTCACGGAATGTGGCGTCGATTACGCGGGTCCGGTCAAGATGCGCTTGGCGGGCGGTCGCGGGCATCGCTCGATTCCGGCTTACATCGCCATTTTTATATGTATGGCGTCGCGTGCCATACATTTAGAGGTAGTCTGCGCATATACTAGTGTCGCCTTTCTTGCCGCGTTTGAACGGTTTTACTCTCGCCGCGGACTTCCTAAAAACATGTATAGCGACAACGGTCCAAATTTCAGGCGAGCCGACAAGGACTTGCAAGCCGCGTTTCGCGCCGTGTTACAGAGTGATGAGCTCAGAGCTCGAATCGCTGATGAGGGTGTTGAATGGCACTTCATCCCTCCTGCTGCGCCTCACTTCGGCGGGTTGTGGGAGGCAGGGGTGAAGTCGATGAAACATCATCTACGGCGAGTGCTCGGGTCTCACACTCCTACGTATGAGGAATTGTGCACACTCCTATGCCGCATCGAAGCATGCTTAAATTCCCGGCCTCTCGCTCCGTTACACGACGATGCTGAGAGTTTGGATGTCTTAACACCTGCGCACTTCCTTGTCGGCGGCCCGTTGTTAGCTGCGCCAGCCCCGCTTTCAGCCGATTACGCAATTGGTTTGTTAACGCGTTGGAGGATGGTACGACAGATCTTGGAGCAATTCTGGAAAAGTTGGTCAAAGGACTACGTCATGTCTTGCCAGCATCGCTCCAAGTGGCTGCGTACCAGTCCCAATATTAAACTGGGCCAAATGGTGCTAGTTCGCAATGACCAACTTCCTCCGTCGAAATGGTAGTTGGCACGAGTGACAGAATGTTATCCGGGACATGATGGCTACGTGCGTGTGGTTACAGTGCGTACTGCAACAAATACGTTCACACGTCCGATCGTAAAACTTGCGCTGCTTCCTATAGACATCGAACCAGACCTAGCATAAGTTAGTTTGTAACCGTTGTATTTAGTATTAAGTTAAATTGTATTTAGTGTTGAGTTTTGCGATACGATTATCGCAAGGCGGGCGGTAATGTTGCGTTATGTAGTGTAAAATCGACATCGTCGCGCCATCTCTTGGCGTCCGCGCATACGACGACGCAGCTCGCAGTTACCGACTCACCGCGCGCGATATGGGTCATTTGAATAATCAAATCTCGCGCTCGCTGACCTTTAAATTTAATTGAAGGTGATACCGCACTTTATATCTAGTTCCGCCGCTGCCTCCTTTTGCAAGGAGGACTTCCGAAAGAGACTAGATTCCACGTGGGCCTCGTCGCCATCGCCACGAGCAACGCACGCATCGGGTTAAAATCGCCTTGATCCGCAAATATTTTCGCAGCATCCGCGCTGCACGCAATTAAATTTAGTAGTCGCGCATAAGTCTTAATTAGTTTTATAAGTAGTTTTAAAATTAATGTTAATTTGAACATTTTCTTCCACGTGAATTGAATTGTCTTCACGTCGCGACACGAAGAAGTACCGGTCGCGAAGTTTGGTGTAAAACTTAAAATAAAACCATTTTTTTATAGACAAAATCACATTTCTTCCTTTTATAAGCACCATCCTGAACCACGCACAGATTAAATCGACGCGAAATATTGCTGCTCGTGCGACCAAAATCGAACAGAAGGTGAAATGACTACAAAAGATCGGCCAGTCGCTGACGGTAAGTGAATAATTATATTTATTTCACATATTATTGTTTTCTACAAATCATTATTGATAGAATTAAAACTTTTTTACACGGCTATTGATAATTTTTCAATCGAATCGATTCAAAATTATCGTATTTATGGTGAAATTAGTTTGCAATTGAAATTCATAGAAACTATGAAAGAGTAATAAGCTATTTTCAATGGGAATTCATTGGCCGCGACCAAATTTGAATTTTTTCATTCAAATTGAACATCATACACGGCTATTGATTGACCAGTTGTCATTAGAACTGATTAAAAGAACTCGTATTTACTGCGATCTTAATTTTTAATTATACAATTTCTAGAAACTACGAAAGAGCAATTGTTTCGTAGAGTACGATGGTAGAGTGGGAACGGTTGGTTGAAAAGGAGATTGAGGGTTGGCCTTTGATGTTGATCGAATGATTTAGCGAACCTTCCCTTTCCACCTACCATTCGGGACTCCTATAAAGGGCAATGCATTATGGTCAGCAAGAGTTGTGCCAGCCATTTTTGAAGTAAGTTCGTTGGAGAAACGATATTTCCGAAGAGTGACCAGCATCATATAACGGTGAGATTACACACTTAGTTTAATATACGATGATCCACGGTAGCTGAGAATTTATGGCATTACATAGACCATGTGTGTGTGTGTGTGTGTGTGTGTGTGTGTGTGTGTGTGTGTGTGTGTGTGTGTGTGTGTGTGTGTGTGTGTGTGTGTGTGTGTGTGTGTGTGTGTGTGTGTGTGTGTGTGTGTGTGTGTGTGTGTGTGTGTGTGTGTGTGTGTGTTTGTGTGTATGTGTGTGTGTGTGTGTGTGTGTATATCTGTGCATATCTATGCACAATAGTGGAGAATCGAACCCAAATAAAGTTACAAATTATCATTCAATATTACGGTACAGATTTGAGATCTAGATCTAAATAACTAATTATGGAAACCCCCCCTTTGATCATGCGTACCATGAAGGACACCCATCACAATGGGCAAACAGTCCTGGGGGCAAAGAGTTTCCACCTCAAATCTGGGTAAAATAACTGATTATGGAAACCCCCCCTTTGATCATGCGTACCACGAAGGACACCCATCACAATGGGTAAACAGTCCTGGGGGCAAAGAGTTTTCACCTCGCTTTTTTTATACCATTGGACTAATGCATGATGCTGCCGTGGGTACGAGGTATGTATTGTATGATATTCTTGTAGCAAGCGGCAAAGAAAGATAAATACATTAAAAAACAATATATTTGTGTTATTATTCGAAACTACGGTCAGGAATTATAAACCCTCCTACCGAACAAGAAATTTGGTGCCTCCTGTGAGGTCTATAATTGGTATCTCAACTGTTTTTTTTTTGTTTGCCGTTTGTTGTAGGAATGAATTTGCGGTCGTGATAATTAATCAGACAAGGTTGGCTACTCGCATTGAACCCAAATCCCTCAGTTTTCTACATAAACCCTTCTCTTGATTATCATGGCTCCCACCAATCAATCTCAACTAATAAATCAAAAAAGAATATCCCTGTACAGATACATGGAGGAACTCTTGACTTTGCTTCAGCAGGACCAACCCAACATAACAGAGTTGAGACTGCGGAATCAGAGATTGACGGAGTTGTTCCATGCATACGAAGACCTGCACGATGAACTGGTGATAAGGGAAACAATGGCGGAGCATTCAAATGAAATAACAGAGACAAGAACTGCCTTTTACAAATTAACTGCAGATGTTTTGGATTTAACTAATCCTCCTCCGAGTGAACGGGGTGTTCACAATGATAAACAGTGTAGTAGCTCTTCACAGGGTAATACTTCGAACGTATCAAATAAACGTCGCATACATTTGCCCGTGGCGACACTACCAACTTTTTCGGGATGTTATGAAGATTGGTTATCATTTGACAATACATTTTCTTCGATTATCAATTCGCAAACTGATTTATCTAATGTAGAAAAATTCACATATTTATTATCGGCATTAAAGGGGGAAGCGGCAAATAAGTTAAAAATATTTGTAGTAAGGGATAATAATTATGTTAAGGCCTGGAATCTGCTAAAGCAATCCTACGGTGCAAATAGAATTTTAATCTCACGTCATTTCTCATGCCTATTAGGATTACCAATGCAAACTAAAGAAATGAAAGTGTGCGACCAAGCTCGTTGCAGACTACTGGCTACCCACCCCGTGGGTTCCGCATTTCCATGACGTATTTTACATATTTATCTACACGTAAACTAATCACTCGGCAACTCTTGCGTGGAGTGCTTTTTCTTGCTTGTTTCAGCGATTTTCTACTCACCTGGCGGCTATTCAATGGGATTAATAGGTACTCAAGACATAGTATCAACACTCGGAAACTTGTATAATTTCAAATAAAGGCAGAACCACAAAACACGATTTCTGTACGTTTTTCATTGCGCCCTTCCTCGTTGCTTGCGGACTCTCTATTCGCTACATCGAATCAGCAATCCTCATATAGTCCAGTAGGCTTCTTCCTCATTGTACAAACACATATGAAGATCAATTGCCAACGAAAAGGGCTAAATTCCACCATCAAACGCATACAGTAATTACTAAATCGCCTAGTAAATGTATTTTATGCAAGTGTAAGGAACACCCCCTCTTTAGATGTGACAAGTTTCGTAATTTAACGATCCCTAAACGTATGGAAGTTGTAAAGATTGCCCGCTTCTGTTACAATTGTATGCGCGATCATAGAGGTATGCCGTGCAAATCGTCAGGTTGTGCGGTTTGCCAGAAAAGACACAATACCACGTTGCATATCTTCAACCGCTCACAGGATAAACCCAACACCCCACCTGTTTCCTCGTGACTAGGCCGAAGTTTGAACATAACCTCAAATTCCACTAGTTTCCTCGTAGCTTCACGTAACCCAACAGCTCGCTTGCTGCCGAGTGTAAAACTTCGTATGTATGATCGAAATCATAAATCAGTCAATTGCCAAGCACTGTTAGACATTTGTTCAACTGCAAATTTCATTACTGAAGAGTTGGCTAATAAATTAAAATTGCCAGTTTCTAAATGTTCATTATTAGTGGGAGCAATTGATTCAATGAATACTATTTCTAAGGGAGTGGTTAATGTTTTATTTCGAGCACTACACAATGAATATCAACATTCTTTATCATTCTTAATAATTCCAAAAATTTCGGATCTCTGTCCCTCGGAGGTATTTCCGCGGCATGCTATTAAAATACCATCCAACATTAAATTAGCGGATCCAGAGTTTCATCTCCCTCGACCGGTCGATCTTTGGATAGGTTCTGGTCCGACTTTGTCTATGTTTTCTATTGGTCAAATAAATCTCTCAGTGGGGACAAATGAGTTGTATTTACAGAAAACGTGTCTGGGATGGATTATGGCTGGAGGTTATTTAATGGAAAAACAAATTGATCGCGTGATTTGCAAGGTAACAAGTTTAGAGAGCCAGTTGGAAAAATTTTGGGATTTTTTTCCTGGAAAATCTCATTCTTCAGAAGATCGAGATTGTGAGATGCATTTTCAAAACAACGTATCTCGCGATAAATCTGGTCGATATTTGGTACGTTTACCTTTTTGAGAAATAAAAACACCCCTCGGCGGCTCCTATCCGCAAGCATAGCAACGGTTGCACAGTTTGGAACGTAAATTCTCTCGGGAATATCGAATTAGGCTATATGTCGCTGAATGATGATCCAATCGGTGATGGGTTTTACTTGCCTCATCATGCCATTCACAAACCTACTTCCCAGACTACGAAAACGATAATAGTTTATGATGCGTCTGCCAAAACTACTTCAGGTGTGTCATTAAATGACCTGCTAATGACAGGCCCTACCATTCAAGACAATATTTTCGCTCATCTAGTTAGGTTTCGATTCCATAAATACATTTTAACGGCAGACATTGAGAAAATGTATTGCCAAATCCAACTGCATGAAGATGACCGAAAGTATCAGCGCGTTTTGTGGTTTGAGAATGGCATGGTGAGAACGTATCAGTTAAACACGGTTACTTTTGGAATGGCATCCGCGCCATTTTTGGCAATTCGTACCGTCCATCAGTTAGCTGACGATGAACGCCAAAATTATCCCTTAGCTAGTCGGGTACTTAAGGAAGATATGTACGTTGACGATTTGTTGACGGGTGCAAACACCTTTGAGGACGCCTTAAACCTTGGAAATGAAATAATTAACATAATGAGGCTGGGGAAATTTAATATACGACAATGGGCGTCTAACGACGATGCTTTAGTAAACGATCTATCAGATAGGGCACTGAATTCTAATCTTTCGCTCTACGCCCATTCGGATCTCAAAACACTTGGAATATTTTGGAACGCACAGAAAGATACGATTACCTACCATTCCCATTCCGTTAGAAATGAAAACGTTATCACAAGGCGTACTATACTTTCCGAAATTGCAAAAATTTTTGATCCGCTTGGACTATTAGGGCCCGTAATTTTTTATATAAAAATACTCGTGCAGGATTTGTGGGGTTATAAACTGCATTGGGACGAATCGGTGCCTAGCAGAATCCATTAAGCATGGACTCAGTTCCTCAAACAGTTCAGTTACATTAATCAAGTTTCGTTCGAAAGATTATTGGTTACGCAGGAATTCCAGCTTCATGGCTTCTGTGATGCGAGCAACAGTGGTTACGGGGCTTGCTTATACGTTCGGGCATTAAGTAAGAAAAGGCGATATACAACTGGACTCTTATGCGCAAAATCTAGAGTTGCACCCCTCAAACCAATAACGATACCACGATCAGAGTTATGTGCGGCGTTGTTGTTGTGTCGTTTACACAGGGCAGTTCTTCGAGCATTGAAAATAGGTCCCGAGAAGTCAATTCTTTGGAACGACTTAACGATAGTGCTGCACTGGCTGAAAACCTCGCCCCAGTTGTTAAAAACCTACGTATCAAACCGCGTATTCGAAATAAACCAAAATAATGAAGTTACCGGCTGGCACCACGTACGTTCAAGGGATAATCCAGCTGATGCACTTTCGAGAGGTCAATTACCTAGTGCCTTTATAAAAAATAGTTTGTGGCGCGATGTACCCGGGTGGCTACGGGAAGACGAAAGAAACTGGCCGGATGATCTTCCCGAGTTATCACAGAATCCGGACTGAAAACGTGATATTTGTTTAGCCACACAGGTAATCGACATTCGTTTCTTGGAACGGTTCTCTTCTTACCACAAACTATTACGCGTCATGGCCTATTGTTACCGGTTCATTACTATTTCAAAGAAAAAATATAACGGTCCTTTACAAGTAAACGAGATAAACGAAGTTGAGTTAAAGGTTATAAAGGCTGTTCAGCGAATGCATTTTGGTCGCGAGATGAAGGCATTGGGTAATGGAAACTTGATAAAAAATAGTAAGATGTCTTCATTGAGTCCGTTAGTCGATGAAAATGGGTTACTCCGAGTGGGGGGTCGGTTGACGAACGCTTCACTAAGTTATAGTAGGAAGTATCCAATTATCTTACCGAGTAATAATTTTCTCACTGATCTTATAATTCGGGAAATTCATATTGACAACCATCATTCGGGTATTCAGACTACTTTATATGTGATCCGGCAGAAATTTTGGTTATTCGATGGTCGTAACCAAGTCCGGAGCATCGTGAGAAAATGTATTCGATGTTTCAGATTTAACGCAGCATCCATACAATGTAAAATGGGTAATTTACCGTCGGTACGAGGTCAATTTCGGGGGGGCTTTGGGAGTCTACGGTTAAAATATTTAAGCATCACGCTAGAAGAGTAATTGGGAACACCCTGTTTACGTATGAGGAGTTCAATACATTTGTCATCGAAGTTGAAGGTATCTTAAATTCGCGACCCTTGACGGCAGTTTCATCCGATCCCATCGATCTCCTTGTCCTTACTCCTGCCCATTATTTGATCGGGCAATCACTGTCGAGTTTGCCAGAGGATGATGTGCTTTCAGCTCCCGCCAATCGGCTGTCATCGTGGCACCATATCGTCAAGGTTAGGCAGCATTTCTGGGACAGATGGTCAAAGGAATATCTCAATGAACTCCAACAACGACACAAATGGAGCCAAGATGGCACACCTTTGAAAAAGGATATGATCGTGCTAATAAAGGAAAAAAATATTCCATATCTGCAATGGCCACTTGGAAGGGTCACGGTGATTTATACCGGAAATGATGGGATCATTCGAACAGCTCTGATCAAAACTGAAAGGGGCGAGATCAAACAACCCTCCAGGTCATTATGTCCATTGCCTTTAGCCCAGTCTTAAAGGCATTCAAATTCGTTAATCTAAACAATTGTAAATTTTTGAGAATTTTTTAAATTACATTCCTTGTTAAGTCAATAAGCTATGTTTTATTGTTCAGTACCTTACCAACGGGGGGGGAGTGTTTCGTAGAGTACGATGGTAGAGTGGGAACGGTTGGTTGAAAAGGAGATTGAGGGTTGGCCTTTGATGTTGATCGAATGATTTAGCGAACCTTCCCTTTCCACCTATCATTCGGGACTCCTGTAAAGGACAATGCATTATGGTCAGCAAGAGTTGTGCCAGTCATTTTGGTGAAGTAAGTTCGTTGGAGAAACGATATTTCCGAAGAGTGACCAGCATCATCTAACGGTGAGATTACACACTTAGTTTAATATCCCTTGATCCACGGTAGCTGAGAATTTATGGCATTACATAGACCATGTGCGTGCGTGCGCGCGCGCGCGCGCGCGTGTGTGTGTGTGTGTGTGTGTGTGTGTGTGTGTGTGTGTGTGTGTGTGTGTGTATGTATATCTATGCACAATTGTGGAGAATCGAACCCAAATAAAATTACAAATTATCATTCAATATTACGGTACAGATTTGAGGTCTAGATCTAAATAACTAACTATGGAAACCCCCCTTAATCATGCGTACCGAAGGACACCCATCACAATGGGCAAACAGTCCTGGGGGCAAAGAGTTTCCACCTCAAATCTGGGTAAAATAACTGATTATGGAAACCCCCCTCTTTATGCATACCGAAGGACACCCATCACAATGGGCAAACAGTCCTGGGGGCAAAGAGTTTCCACCTCAAATCTGGGTAAAATAACTAATTATGGAATCCCCCCTTTGATCATGCGTACCACGAAGGACACCCATCACAATGGGCAAACAGTCCTGGGGGCAAAGAGTTTTCACCTCGCTTTTTTTATACCATTAGACTAATGCATGTCACACTTTAACATCGAATAACATAACTTAATCACTTTACATCGAACAAATTCAGCTTATCGGCTTGCTGAAACGGGCCGTCGAAAACTTCAAAAAAATTGGACAAAAGAATTTCACCGAAGCAATTGCCCGCAGTAGGTTGAATAACTTAAATAAATATTGGGAACGATGCATGTTACTCAACTGCAAGCTGGAGGAAATAGTGACAGACGAGGTTCGACGAAGCGAGCCCTATTTCACGGAGGCGGAATTTTATGCTGCAGAGGAGACGTACCTGGGAGCTTCAGACTTCATCACCACTGTATTAGATAAGTGTACACCGTCTACATCCAATGCTTCTTCTCCGAATCATTCGGCCAATTCAAATATGATTGAATCGAGATCAAATAAATCTTTAACTTTACCGCGAATATCACTGCCAAAATTTGCTGGAAACTATATAGATTGGCTAAATTTTCATGACATTTTTGAATCGTTGGTGCATAAAAATGAAGCCCTGTCAAACGTTGAACGCTTTCACTACCTGAAGGCGAGTTTAATCGGAGAAGCAGCATTGGTACTAAAAAATATGTCAATTACCGATGCCTTTCCTTCGGTGAAAAGCGATAATGCGAGCGATCTTACAAAACTTCGAGATAATACGAATGATGCCATTGCCGCGCTTCGAAATTTAGAGCGACCAGTGGACACGTGGGACGACCTACTCGTTTTTATGACAGTTAAGCGTCTTGATCAACGTTCAAGGCTGGAGTGGGAGATGAAGTTGGGCAGTTCCACGGATTTCCCTAACTTTGCTCAGCTCGATGAATTTTTGTCCGCGCGTATCCGCGCTCTTGAAGCGATTTCGCGCAATACCGATCCCTCGATGAAATCAGCTGTCAAAAACGAAAGGTCGACTCACGTTAAGCAAACGCGAGTATTTATTGCGACAGAGCAAAGTGATCATTGTCTTTTATGTGATCAATGTCATCAATTATATCGATGCTCTAACTTTAAAGCACTCTCGATAGAAAAACGGTATCAGCTTATACGCGAAAATAAACGATGCATCAATTGTTTACGCGCGGGTCACAACGTGTCTAACTGCAGAAGTAAATACAGATGTGCACGATGTCGAGGCGCTCATCATTCTCTAATGCATAAGGAACGAGTGAGTTTTTCACCGCAGTTAAACACGTCACATTCGAGTCCACACGTAAATGTATCGTCTCATCATGCCGCCAGTCGCTTGTCAGCATCTGGTTTGAGATATAATATTAGCAAACATAGAATCGTATTGCTAGGTACCGCGAAGGTTTTAATCAAATCGCCGGACGGTCGGGAATTACGTGTCCGAGCTCTCGTGGATCCGGGATCCGAATCCACCTTTATTTCTGAACATGCTGCACAGTCCTTACGCGCGCAACGCAAGCATGCAAGTATTGACATAACGGGAGTGGGGGCACAGACACATGGACATGTCCGCGCAACGACGGTCATATCCCTAGAACCCTGTGACGGAAATGGCCCCATTCTGTCAACACGAGCGCTCATATTGCCGTAACTTACTTCTCATAGACCCGCGGTTCATCCCGTTACTATTGAATGGTCACATCTTCAAGGCCTTTGTCTTGCAGATGACTCACCTGGTGAACCAACTCCAATCGACCTCCTAATCGGTGCGGACCTCTACGGTCACCTTTTACTGGATGGTTTACGCAAGGGCCCGGTTGGATCTCCAACGGCGCTCTGCACCATTTTCGGATGGATCCTTATCGGACCATCAATCCCAAATGAAAATGCTTGTAGTTCCGTAGCCAATTTCCACTGTGCAACTTCGCTAGATCTTGGTGAATTAGTTAAACAATTTTGGGAGATCGAAGAAATAACCAATTACCCCGTATTTTCTGAGGAAGACGCCCTCTGTGAAAAGCACTTTGTCTCCACACACCAGCGCGAAGCTAGTGGGAGATATTTAGTTCGTCTTCCATTTAAGGGCGATCAACCTCCCACTCTCGGTCATTCAAGGTCCAAGGCCCTCGGTCTATTGCTCAAATGCGAAAAAAGACTGCAAGCGAATCCGGAAGTTCGCAGGAAATACATTGCATTCATGGAGGAATATGCTTCGTTAAAACATATGGAACCCTGTCCTCTCCCAGCAAGTACGGACATTTCAACTTACCTTCCGCACCACCCTGTCTTTAAGGCAGCTAGTTCGATAACTAAGCTGCGCGTAGTCTTTAACGCGTCCTTTCCGACTAGCGATGGGACGTCTCTTAACGATCACCTGCACACTGGTCCTAAGCTGCAAAGTGATCTCACGTCTATCATTCTTAGGTGGAGGCAGCATCAACTCGTATGTACAGCGGACATCGAGAAAATGTTCCGCCAAATTCTGGTTCATCCAGAGGATCGCGACTTTCAAAGGATTCTTTGGCGATCCTCGCCCTCGGAATCAATCACAGACTACCGCTTATCTACGGTAACCTATGGCACTGCTTGTGCGCCATTTCTCGCCATCCGTACGTTACGGCAACTAGCCATGGACGAACGCAAACAGTATCCAACCGCAGCGTCTCTTCTAGACACAGAAACTTATGTCGATGACATTTTCTTCGGCGCTGACGATCTCCCGACTCTTCGATCATGCTGCGAAGAGCTTGTCGCGCTCCTTCGAAGCGGAGGATTTACCCTAAAAAAGTGGACCACTAATGAATCTCAACTCTTAACTGAGTTGGACATCAGTTCATTAGCTGACACTCTCCCTCTTAATGATGAAGGGAAAGTAAAGGTCTTAGGGATATACTGGCATCCGAGCTCGGATTCATTTCGCTTCAACGTGGAGGAGCCTAAAGTCGCAAACCCAACCAAACGCAAGGTATTATCAGAAATCGCGCGGTTATTCGATCCCTTAGGATGGCTATCGCCCGTAATTATTCGTGCAAAGATCCTAATTCAGGAGTTATGGCTCCGCAAGATGGATTGGGATGACCCCCTGCCTGAGGACTTGGCATCACAATGGTTACAGTACTGCCAGGAACTCAAAACTTTATCCGAACTCATTATCCCTCGTTGGACGGGACGGTTAAGTACAAACCCATCTGTGGAGTTACATGGTTTCTCGGATGTTTCTACCAGAGCTTATTCTGCTGTAATCTATATTCGAGTCATACAAGCATCGGGAGTTCATCACGTATCACTTCTGATGAGCAAAACTAAAGTAGCTCCAGTCAAGACTTTGAGTATTCCCAAACTTGAACTCAATGCCGCATTTCATCTCTCCAAGCTTTTGGCCTACGTTCGCGATGAACTACGACTTCCTGAGGTCCCTACGTATGCTTGGACCGATTCTACAGTAGTGCTGAGTTGGCTCTGGCAGCATCCTTCTCGATGGAAGACCTTTGTAGCCAATAGAGTCGCAGCTATCCAAACTAAGCTGCCGACTGCCTGTTGGAGATATGTTCCCACGACATCCAATCCCGCAGACTGTGCTTCTCGCGGTATCTCTGCTAATGAGTTGTTGAATCACCCCTTGTGGTGGACAGGACCGACGTGGCTTCATCAGTCATCTGAACATTGGCCTAAGAACTTTGAATCGCGTTCAACCGAAGCTGAGCAGGAGGCACGGTCAAACGTTCATCTTGTTAAGGAATCACCTCTCGAGTCCTGGGATTTAGCCTCACAAATTTCGTCGTGGCCTAAATTACTCAGAATTACGGCCTTTATTAAACGATTTGGAGATCGTTGTCGTAAAAGGCAGATCTCTGAGCAAACCGTCGAACCTCATGTAACTAGCCTGGAAATTCATACAGCTCGTATGTTCTGGATTAAACAAGCGCAATCTACCTTTGCAACAGAAGTCCGAGAGTTAGAGCAGAATTATTGTATTTCGAAACAAAGTAGATTGTTTAAACTTAATCCGTTTCTGGATGATTATGACATCCTTAGAGTAGGTGGACGCCTCCGCAACTCGGCATTACCATTCTCTGAAAGGCACCCCATGATTTTACCTCCTCATCGCGTAAGCGATCTGATTATTCGGCATACGCACATCGTTTGTCTTCATGGTGGTTTACAAATGTGCCTAAGAGTTTTGCGACAACAGTATTGGTTGCTTGGTGCCAGAAACTTTTTGAAACGACACATACATCAATGCGTTTCGTGTGTTCGTGACAGGCCTACCATGCTCACCCAGGTCATGGGTGATTTGCCGAGTACTCGGGTTACTCCATCTCGCCCATTTTTTCAGTGTGGGGTCGACTACGCGGGACCAGTGCACGTCCTCCCAGTAGCTGGCCGAGGGCAACGGGCTTTCAAGGCCTACATCGCGGTATTTGTCTGCTTCAGCACATACGCCATACATATCGAGCTTGTACTCGATTATTCTTCCGAGAACTTTTTAGCTGCCTTTCGGCGATTTACATCCCGACGTGGCGTTCCCAGCCTCGTCTACAGCGACAATGGGAAAACCTTCCAAGGTGCATCGCGTGAATTACGTAATGCCTTCCACTCGATCTGTCGGGATCCAAATCTGGCGGCTGCTCTGGCTTCCGACGGAACGCAATGGCATTTTATTCCGCCTTACGGTCCTCACCATGGAGGGTTATGGGAAGCCGGCGTTAAGAGTGTCAAACGCCACCTACGCCGAGTGACTGACTCTAGGAACATATCCATTGAGGAACTAACGACGCTTTTAGCTCAGATTGAGGCATGCCTCAATTCTCGCCCCTTGTTCCCCCAATCGGATGATCCGTCTGATTTGTCGCCACTCACTCCCGATCATTTTTTAATCGGTGCACCATTAGTAAGTATCCCGGAATCTTCCGTGCTTGATATTTCTGAAAATCGAATGTCACGATGGCAGCACGTACGCGGTATGCTCGAAAGATTCTGGCAAGCATGGCGACATGATTACTTGCATTCGTTGCAACAGCGGCAGAAATGGCGGTCGCCACAGGATAACCTTGCAACTGACGATCTTGTTATAATTAAAAATGTAAATCTCCCCCCGGCAAAGTGGGAACTCGGACGGATATCCGATGTGCACTCTGGTCCAGATGGACGAGTAAGGGTTGTTACGGTGAAAACTGCACAATCTTCGTATATTCGACCAGTCACCCAGTTGTGTAGATTGCCTGTGGAGAGTTCTTCCGCTCAGTAGCGGCATCCGCTCATGGCGGGCGGTAGGATTTAATTGTGTAACTCGGTACATGTATTCTAATTTCCGTAGACTAAGTTCGCACGTAAGTTCATGTGTTCATTAATTTCGCATCGAATCGCCCCGATGCGAGGCGGGCGGTTTGTTCGAAATACATGCTCGTATTTCGAATTCATCGATTTCGCGGGAGCTCGGCCCTTTATTTTCAATAAGCGATAATAATAATTCATGGCCAGCCCACGATTGTCGAATGTCGCATCGTCCGCGATCGAGCGACACTTCCGCAAGACGCTTAATTTTCAGACTGCAGTCGAGCGCATCGGTTATCCGCGACAATTTTTTCTACGCTACGTGAAACTTTACACGTAATTGAGTATTCGCGGTTGTAATTTACGAGGTTTGCAAAATCGCGGTCATTCATACGCGAGCATCTAGCCTCGTCGTAATTATTATAATTCTTACACGAGCATTTAGCATCCTTGTACCTTGGTCGTGAGTGAACCTAAAATAAAAGAATCCTTGGTCGAAACTGTTTTGTGTGTTGTATATTATTTCGTCATACTTGACATAAACGACACATCACTGAAAACTTCTATTTCATTTTTTTTTGTTCGTAAGTTCGCAAATTCAAGCGAACACTTCTTACATGTATGAAAATTGAAAATGACCATTTTCAAAACTTCGACACCGACAACAGGCCAGCCGAAGTATTAATAAATAAAAGTTGCAAAACACTTACTTCAAGCACTTATATTGTAATAGACTATTCGATGCATATTACATGTTTACAGTGATTTACTAATTACTGTCTGTATCATTATGATCTTATATATACAGTATATATACATATAATTCGTCAAAGATATCTTGAAAGTGTCGAAAAAATCTCTGACGGATATCTTTTAGATAATATACGACTAGGCCAGTCAAATTAGACAAAAAAAGGGCTTGAGCGGGAAAGTGAACGCAATTTAATGAAACCTTTCGGGGCTTATTTGGGACGTTTTGAAAAGCTTATTTAGAAGTTTGCGTATTCCCAGGGGCGCGGGAATGTGTACGGTGGCCCCCTTTATAAAAATTTCGTTTTTTCGCCATATCTCGGCCAATTACTATCGGAAATTAACGTTCGATCTCTCATTTTGTAGCATTTTTTGCGCCCTACAATTTTGTTTCTCAACATTTTCCACGTAGAGTCAATGGTTCACGTGTTTTTTGCGGTGGAAGGTGGGTGGGGGGGGGGGGCATTAATTTTCATGTTTTTTTTGCATTTATCTCGTTTTGGTGAAGATAAATCACTGTTTTCGTTAAAATAAAAGTTATAGAGCTTGAAAAAACGAACAAAATGAACTATGACTCGATCCGATTCCTCGACAATAGGCCGCCAGGACGGAGGCACGCGCCGGGCCGAGTTCGTTTTCGCTTCTGTCTTTTTTCTAGAGTGGGCATGACATATTTTCTGGGAAGTGTAACGAGTATCGCGCTGTGGAATGCGAGGGTAGGTATACAGAAGACCCATTGTGCGGAGGGATATACCGGTTCAGACCTGCAGAGGCAGGCAACTCGAAACATGTGCTCGGTCGACGTTTTCAGTCAGTTATTTCGCGGCGTTCCGAGCGTTCGAATGCATGTACAGCGAAGTTTTTATAAATTCTTAAGATGGGTTACTGTTTTATATGTAAACAGCCGTTACTCAACGATGTGCGTGAAGTTAAAGCGAAAGGTATTGAAAGGATTCTGAAATGTAGTGAAGAAAGACAAGTGGAAGAACATCGGCATCTTTTGAAAAATGTTCAATCGATTTCTGTGCACAATCCTTGTTATAAGCGATATACAGATTCCCGAATAAAAAACGTCTTTATTAGAAAAAGCACTTTCGACGAAAGCAGAGAGGACCCATGTGGAAGTAACGGTATCTTTAATTTTATTATTCATTTCATTCCTTATTTTTTATACATGTTTGTAGAAATATCTTATAAAAGACTAATAATACATTATCATAGTAAGTAGAAAATACACTTCATGTAAGAGTGCATTCTTCGCGCATTCATTCTGAAAATAAGAATATCGTTTTTTCAGTGATGTTACAGAAATACAGAACAAAGCTTATTGTAATATTTTATTTTTTGTTTCAGAGAATATCTGAATATGTTACATTATTATATTTACATATTACTTCTTTTGTTTCATGTACTTGTTAAGTTATTACCATTTGCTCATAACAATTTTAGCGTTCAAGCTTTAGAAACATGACCATTTGTATCATTTTGAGACTGAGTTAAAGAGCGAGTAAAGTTGAATTAAATCATATTAAATCGTATAATCCGTTTGCATTGAACTAAACCATTTATCCTGTAATCCTTGTAATATTAATTTTTTAATAACTAGATACTTATAATAAATCAACTATTAAACGAGGGTCATGAAACCACTTAACTGTTGCAAACGTATCAATGTACAAAGGTGTCCGTTATATTGCAGTTGTTAACCTAATAGTATTTTACTTCAACATATTTGTTTCGTAATTATAAGCATTTAATTTCTTCCATGCAGAACAAGCAGAGGACGTGCAATGGTCACAGACGGATAATTCTTCCAAGTTTTCACAGCAGTGCCTTTTTTGCAATGAGACAATTCGAGCAGACTTTGACAAAATGTCACGAGAGGAGCGCACAAAGATTGTGACACTAACGCGAAGCAACGCAGTTGAAAATATTAAAAAGATCCTTAACGAACACGGAGATGAATTTTCTCGTGCAGTATGCCAACGTATGGAGTCTGTCCCTGATCTAGTTGCTTCAGGTGCTCGGTATCACGCAGCCTGCGCGACGCGTTACGTATATCGCAAAGGTACTGGAGCAAAGAAGGGTCGACCTGGTGGAGATGAAATTGATGCCGCCATGGATGATATCTATACATATATGGAAGAAAGCAGCAATGAATGCCAATTTTCTTTGGAAGATTTAATGGCCCAAGTAAAAGTGGCCTTTGTCCACATAAGAAAACCGTACGAAAACATTTGCTTGAAACGTATGGCGATGACATTATCATTGTGACGTCAGAACGCGGTACGGTAGTATGTTTTAAGAACACCGGTCATAAATTGATTTCGGATGCCTGGTATCGTTACAGAAATAAAAATGAAGCAGACGAACGATTGCGTGTCGTGCGCGAAGCTGCCGCAATCATTCGCGAAGACATTAGATCGGTTGTTTACGATTTAAAAAATTATCCACCTTCCGACAGTTTCCTTGCAAGTGCCGAATCCGAAATATCTACATCTTTGACAGTTTTTCTGAACGAAGTCATAAATAAAAATAAAAAGTCAAACACCGAACGTGCATCACAATTTTTAAAGACTAAATGTACATCAATAGCACACGCAATAATTTCTGCTGTACGCCCACGTTCTTTCAACTCTTCTGTAAAAATCGGCATCGGTGCTTTCTTATATAAAAAATTCGGATCTAAAACGTTGATTGATGTAATTTGGGATTTTCAGCGTCATATGCAGATGTCATGACGTATGAAAATGCGCGCATACACAGGGGTACCAGTAACATTCTTGCTGGATCGTTTTCGCAATTTGTTTATGACAATGCGGATTTTAATATAAAAACAATCGACGGTCACGGTACTTTCCATGCCATGGGTAGCATCCAGTGTGTCACGCCGAGGACTGGTGTCGCTCCCGAGGATACAGTGAAATGCGTTACGGAACGACGATCGTCGCAAAAAGTAGCATTAATGGGCACGATTCAACTTCTGTCATACACAACCCACACTTTGGCTGATTTACGGAATATTAAGGTCTCCGATATCGAAAAACTACGTCCGATTTCCCACGACATTTTGCCGACCATACCGACTTGATGTGGTTTTACGGAAAATGGTCGTGCTACGATAAAATTCCAGGTTGGAACGGATTCATGGAGACGAAGTGTCGAAAATTCTGTGTCTTCCGTTTATCAATGCTCCGCCATAAGACTACGACACAATCCTGACAGCGCTTTGTCAAGCAGTGGCAAAGTGTGCAGAAAGCCATCAACGTACGTGTATAGTTACCTTCGGTCAACCACTGTACTGGAAAGCGAGAGACATTGTCGCAGCCGCCGATCCATCATTTGGATTGCAGAACGTCGTGATTAGGCTCGGTGGATTTCATCTCCTCATGTCGTTCATGGGAGCCATCGGTAGTATAATGATGGGCAGTGGGATAGAGCAACTTTTCTATAAAATGTATGCAGAAAATTGCATTACTAAAATCCTTTCGGGGCATGCATACAGCCGGGCTGTTCGTGCACATGTATTAACGCACCTTGCATTGTCAAAGATAATCATGGAAAACGTGGATTTAACAGAAAACGAACGCAATTAATTGGACTGTTATTTAGATGTCGTCAATCGTCCCTCTGTACGCATCGCTGCGGAAAGCAGTGTCGTACAAGAAGTCGCGGCAAAATTTAGAGATGCACTGACTTCGTTGGAAAACTTCGTTGCCAAATCTGCCCAACTCTATCTCCAAGACATGTCATCATTGGATCAAAGAATGCCTCCCGAAGAGTATGAGAAATTTACGCAGGGCTGTTTTACACTACGGAGGAGTGATAAATTTTGGAGTGGAATCATGTCCGATCAGACAATTGAACAAGTGTTAATGAGGTCTTTCTCGACAAATCTGACTCGACGTGGAATCACAGCAAGTACCCTCGCATCGTGGACTTTAGGAATGTCGCATCTGCAAAATATTTGTCAAGAGATTGAGCATTTTTCAGGAGTATATTGCGCTAGTACGGAACAACATGTCGACATTCGCCCGACAAGAATAAAACGCGACAACACCGACGTTGAGAAAATAGATATGTGGCTAGCGGACCATGACCCATTTCCTGTTAGTAATGAACTGATGTCTATTGGCACAGGTACTGTCGGTACAAGCGACTTTAACTGCCATCAAGCTGAGGAAATTGGCCGTGAGATGATGAATTCCAATGTTGATAAAACTTTCGATGCGATTAAGTCGAAACGAAGCGACAAAGTTAAGCCATTGGCTTTAATGAACTCGACCTTGAAGATCAACTCGAAAATAATCGTAGTAGATCCCTTATTAATTTTTCAACGGATATGTGTAATAAAACATTCAGACGCTGACATGAGGAAGTTCTTGTCTTATGAATTGGTTTCTTTCCCGTTATCCATTTTCACTGAAGAAGGCATGCGGAAATGCGCTAAGTCAGTGTTGTTTACTGAATTTGAATCGTTGAAAATGGCCGTGGAACCTACTGACAAAACTCTGCACGTCATAGACGAAGGGTATTTCTTACATAAAGTTGCGTGGGGTCGTGTAGCAACTTTCCACGTCATATGCACAAAGTATGTGAACTACTTACAAAGTAACTTAAAAAATGATGTTATCTTTGTTTTTTACGGTTACCCAGATCCCAAGGACGCTGGTACGAAAACTTCAGAAAGACTACAGCGTTCTAGGATTCACCAAACGATGGAAATCATATTCACGGCAGACACAATCATGCAGACTAGCCAGGAAAAATTCTTGGCCAACGACGGAAACAAAAAACGTTTAATAGAAATGCTCAGTACATACTTAACGAGTGCTAACATCTCAGTTGAACAGGCACACGAGGACGCCGATAGAGAAATCGTACAAACCGCCATCGACCATTCTATCAGTTACGATTACGTTGAAATTATCGGCGAAGATGTCGACTTGCTCGTCCTTCTAACCGCTCTTGCACAGGGCAAAAAGAACATTTTTTTCAAGAAGCCGGCGAAAGGGAAAATATCCACTGTTATCTACTCTCCTGAAAGCCTGAAAAACGATGCACTGTCGCGAAATATTTTATTCCTACACGCTTTCAGTGGGTGTGACACCACGTCCGCTTTTTACAATGTGGGGAAAAAGAAATTCATGAAAATGCTTGCAAAGAATCCAAAGTTTGTACCGTCAGCAGAGATGTTTAAAAGTAAGAAGGTCGACTCGACTGCCATCGTGGCAGCAGCAGAACGAATTTTAATAGCTATTTACGGTGAGAACGAACAAGACGAGTCGCTAGATTCTCTGCGATTTAAACGCTTCGCACAATCCGTCACGAAAATAAATTTAACTTGTCGAGTCTTCCACCAACGCAAGACGCAGCGCGATTGCACACTTTGCGAACCTACTACCAGGTTCAAAAGTGGCTGGGACATATACCGGAACCTATCGAACGGGGTTGGCGGAAGACGAACTTCGGCCTCGAACCCGTGTTAAGTAGTGTGGAATCTGTACCGGCCGAACTGTTCAAAATCTTGGCTTGCAGATGTACGGGAAGGTGTGGCGCGGCTTGTGGATGTCGCAAATCTGGCATGAAATGTTCCGTTGTTTGTCGCAATTGTGATGAAGAAACATGCGACAACCTGAGCAATGTCCGCGAGGACATCGAATCCGATGACGAATGCGATTTCATCGACGACAGCCCTGCATTGCACTACATGGAAGAAGAAGGCAATGAACAAGAAGAGGACAGTGAGCTGGAAGAACCCTTAAACAAACGATCAAGGATCGTTAGTAACTAAAAAAATGTACAAACGCTGAATTTTTCAAAAATTACTTTTCATCGGCTACAATAAAAAAAAGATAATGAAAATGAATGATTTTGAAAATAACTTATTTCAACTTTTTTGAATTGCTTTATTCTAAACAGCCCACTTCCTTTCATTACATTTCAATAATTAAATACTAAACAATTATATTATTCTACAATTTCATATAATTGTACAAAATTGTTATAACACTTATTCAACAAATTAAAACATATTATAATACATTACTTTTTATATTGTCATTGTATGAAATATTTCAAAATTTATATCTCACATACTACAGTAAAAACATTCCATTCTAATTTGGTTTCGAAATTACACTTCAATTACACTTTCAAAATAACACTGATTCTTGTTATGTTAATAAATGAGAATTTTAATAAGTTATATACTTCAAAATTGCCAAATATGTTGACAATCGATTTATTTTCGGACGCACTTTCGTACGCAATGTACAATAAATTTCCAAGTAATACACGGCTAATGGTAGGTATTTTCATCCTGCATACAAATATTAGTAATTTGTTCCGATTGCATGCGTTAGAAAAAAGACAAAAGCGAAAACAGCGCCGAAGTCGGACCGGCGCGTGCCTCCGTCCTGGCGGCCATTTCGTGACGCTGCGACGGACGGAACGCCTGCCTACTATGGCCTATTGTCGACTAATCGGATCGAGTCATAGCTCATTTTGTTCGTTTTTTTAAGCTCTATAACTTTTATTTTAACGAAAAAAGTGATTTAACTTCACCAAAACGAGATAAATGCAAAAAAACATGAAAATTAATGCCCCCCCCCCACCCACCTTCCACCGCAAAAAACACGTGAACCATTGACTCTACGTGGAAAATGTTGAGAAACAAAATTGTAGGGCGCAAAAAATGCTACAAAATGAGAGATCGAACGTTAATTTCCGATAGTAATTGGCCGAGATATGGCGAAAAAACGAAATTTTTATAAAGGGGTGCCCCAGTACAAATTCCCGCGCCCCTGGGAATACGCAAACTTCGAAATAAGCTTTTCAAAACGTCCCAAATAAGCCCCAAAAGGTTTCATTAAATTGCGTTCAATTTCCCGCTCAAAACCTAATTTGACTGGCCTAGACATCTTTTACATATATCGAAATAGTTAGTTTCGTATCAAGGACGTAAAAGAACTTATGCGCCCATAGATGATCACCGCACCCGAGGGGCTGGCGAAGACTACCCCTGGGGGGTAGGGGGTCGAAACGTCGAAATTTAATGAAAAACTATAGGGTAATTTTTTTGCCGAGGTGACCAAATTCAATACTTTTTCAGACAATAGTCATAAGCATTTTAAATCAGTTTTTATGCCAATATCGTTGACTTTAGGAAGAAAATGCAAAGAACCTTTTTTGTAGAGAATTTCATGCTCTATCTTTTTTGTTTGAAACATTTTTTAATAAAATTGGGGCTAATGTTTTTTAGTAATGGACGGATGGATCTGCGCCAAAATTTAATCAGAACAAAGTTATGCCAAGACGCGTATTTTAAAAAAAATTTATGTCAATACGCTGATCCGTTCGCGAGTTATCGCGAGACAAAAAAACAGGACGTACGGACGAACGGACGTACAGACGTACGTACGTTCAAGATCACGGACACACATTTTTTTATTGTTGATTTGGGTTCCTGAGGGTCTAAAACGTCGACATTTGATGAAAAACTATAGTGTAATTTTTATGCCCGAAGTGACCAAATTCAATACTTCGTCCAGACTTGGTCTGGGTCGAAGTAATAATAATAGATAAGAAATTACAAAGTTTTTTTGTATAACAACATTTTAATTCTAGGTTCTAATTACAGGACATCGAAGCGTACGAATTCTAAGCAGAAGTCATGCAGAGTACAGGAAACCTTTTTTTTCTTTTTGAGATTCCCCAAAGAAGACAAAAAATTGTAATTGATTCGAATGTAACTGCTGCTTTAGATAGAAGCAACGTTAGTGATTGCAAGGCGGCATTTATTTTGTCATCATTTGCCAGTTGTATGGGGATAAATGAGGATGAGATCGCTGTTAGCTATGTGTCAATTCGCCGTAAACGTCAAAATGAACGTGAAAAATGTGAAGAGCAAATAAGGAAGAACTTTGAACCACCTCCATGGCTTGTTGTGCATTGGGACGGTAAGTTACTTTCCGAATCAAGCACTGAACAAGTTGATAAGCTCGCTGTTCTTGTATCCGGTGTGGATACCAATCAGTTATTAGCAGTTGCAAAATTACAATCGAGTAGTGGCAAGAAACAAGCTTCAGCAGTGTTCGATCAACTGGAAAAGTGGAAATTAGAAAAGCATATTGTAGCTATGTCGTTCGATACCACTGCATCAGACACAGGTAAAATATCCTTCGTTGATTACCATTGCATTTTGTAAACGAAATTAAAAATTTATGCTAATTGTTACAACCGTTGAATTTAAATGCCATTAGATAGTGTAGGATATGAGCTGTTCGCTCAAATAACGACCCAGACAGCAAGGCGTGAGTCTCCAATGTCCTCACATTTAAGATCTCATGTATGAGTGCCATACGTGAACATATTTTCTTATGAACAATCAATTTTGCCTCACGAAAATAGTAATGAATGTATCATTAAATTATTTCTGTATCTATTCCTGTTCGACTATTTTGCTCTTTTTTTCACGACGAATTTGGCAATAGTATATTATGCTACAAGGGCAAAAGTGGTTTTAGATCACTTTTTGCACGTTTGCTCTTCATAATTTCTTCCATTTTTAATTTTTTAGTATCGCCACCATCCTTTTTGTATCAATTAAGATACTACCGTGAAAGAACGCCAACTCAACTCTTTATTACTGGCTCTTGATCTATGTATCCCAAATGACGACTTTTTTTAAAAGCAACTTCTGCAACTGTTGTGTCTATCTTTTGTGGTCATTTAATATTTGTCTGAAACTCAAATCATGGTTTGAAGCTGCTACGTTACCGCACTGGACTCAAACAACTTTAGCTTTATGTTAAATTAATATACAGTACCGGCTTGTCTAGTTCAGACGACTAATATTGTAGATAACGCAGTAAATCATGCCTTAACAAACATGTTTACTACATACATTTGTAAATTTCACTGACATGATCCTAACATTTTTTACGGAACTATGAAAAAAGAATCCATATGAAATCAGGCAGGCGAAATATGACCATGTCGCCAATTTTTATGAAACTGTAATATGCTGTTCTTTAATAAAAATAAGCCGATACGTATTTTTTGGTTTAGGCGAAAAACGCTTTATAAGCGATTTATAGCGAGTTGAACATCCGTGTCTGTTTGACACTTTTAACCAAAAAGTACGCAAAATTATTTTTAGAATCTCTCCATTTCATTGGATATTTAACGAAATCGAATTTTCTCAATTGTATGTTGTTCAGTAATGATGAAAGATGTAAAAAGTAAATTTTTTAAATTTATTTGCAATTTATTTTCAAAATGGCGGCTGTTTTAAACAAAATGTAAATATTTTTTTTTCTCAAAAAGTTCACCTTCGATTTTCTTTCTGATTTTTTTCAAGTTAATATTAATGTGGAGAATACTCGTGAATTTTGTCAATACCCTAAAACTTCTCTATCCGGAGAAAAAAATAATTATGTTTGCGCTTTGCATTTTCGACTTTCTAATCAAATTACCGGCATATTTTGCGCGTATAAATAACTAACCGTCATTTTTCACAATATATTAAGGTAAATTAACGTACTGTATTAAATATGGACTAAATTGTATTTTACAATTGTATACACACTAAATAGCATGCAAGTCTGTACGTAGAAAAATACATATCTCTGTATACATTTCAATAAAATTATGCATCATTAATTTCATATTTTAAAAATATCATAAACATAAGACGATCAGTGTATCGATATAACCCTACTTTTATAATAAAAAAATAAACAGTGAACTATGTTATTGTGACAATCGTGTTTATAAAATTGTGTATCAAAAACGACGACGTCGCAGGGCGGAAAAAGCACTTATTCTGGTAAACGACATAAATATCCGGACTTTGAACGTGTACATAAGAAATGTTTCTACAAAAATGATAGAAACCGATTTATACGACTTGAAGAACTTTCAGTACTTCTGCAATCTTCTTTTCCTCATATATCGATTATGTTTGAAGATCAGGTTTGCAACAGTTGCTTTAAACGATTTGCTAACAAGTTTCGTGTTTCTTCTAACGAACCAGTAAGGATCGAAAATGAAATGGACATAGATGTTGTTGAAATGGAAGATAAAGGAAGCGACTATCACGAACAAAATTTTGACGACAACGATGTTGATGGTATGCTTATGGAATTCAACCACAATATTTCCAATCAAAATCTTAAGGTTTCGCCTTTAAAAAAAATGTCCGCCATATCTACACTTGATCGCAAATCATATGCTCTTAGAAAGAAAAAAACAAATAATTGACGAGATTTCAACAAATATGTACAACACTTCGAAAAAGATGCTTCACAGGCTTGGTTTGATAATTTTAAAATTGCTTTGGAAAATTGCGCGGATATTTCGAAAAAAGTCAAACTTTTGATTGCTAATACCAGCACAAACAAATGCAAAACAATTAGAAGAAATAAAATATCAAATAAAAAATCAAAACACAGTTTCGACGGCGAGTGACGCAACAAACATAACATTGGAAAGCATGAAAAGTTTCGCGGCGGACTTAGGGACGACAATTGCCCAGAGTCAAAATTCAATTATTGACTTACCTGCGCCAAAGTTTATTGATGAATTCAAAACTAATCAGGCGAAATTTATTGACGACGTTGAGAGATATTTCGCACTAACAAATATACAGGGTGTCAGGCGGATTTTATTTATTGAAAATGCAATGGAAGTTAGAGCTCGAATGTGGATGGAATTAAATAATTTTGACACATTTGGCGATTTTAGGAAAGAACTTTTATTAAAATTTTATTCAATGCCAATTAGATTAGAAATCAAACAAAAATGGACAAACGCGCGATATCATGAATCGGAAGGCAGTTTGTTGGACTATTTCTACAAGTAATGCGGGAATTAGTATATTTTGAACCGAAAATGTCGACGTGCGAAACTAATTATATAATTATACAACAATTCCCGTTCTCAGTCAGAGAATCGCTTGTTTCTTTGTCTTATGAAGAGACCGAAAGAATATGCGAGTAAAAATAGGAAAAGTCCAACAGACAACCCGATCGGTAATCGCGCACAGGGAATAAGGTACCTTCATGCAAGTGAAAATAATCCAAATTCCAATCAACTAAAAAATAGATATAATGCACAAGTCACTGACAATCCAGAAAACAACTTGCACTATTCACTACCTGATACGCGTTACCCACCACCAAATTGGAGGAATTCCAGGCGAAATTCAATCCGGTAATCGACGAAACGGTCGGCCCGGTCATTTAAACTAATTACTGACGCGTTGAATTGTGCTTCGACAGCGCGACATTTTGATTTTGTACCAGACTTGCAAGAAAATATAGAAAATATAAACAATGACTCACGTGAAAATCAAAACAAAGAACAGGAATCGTTTCACTGCCCACATGTGAAAGTAAATATTTATGGAAAACAAATATGGTCTTTAATAGACTCAGGTAGCCAAATAACAGCTGTCTCCGAAGATTTTTATAAACAAATACGTGATGTGGGTAATATTCCCGAATTGTCTGTGACGGATTTATTGATATTGACAGCAATCGGTAAAAATATTACTACGATTAAAAAACAAATATTGTAAAAATTTGACATCGATGGAATGACGATAGACCATATTTGTTTAGTAGTCCCCTATTTATCGACGGAAATAATATTGGGAAATGATTTTCACGCGAAGTATGGTAAAATAATCAATTATAAGGAGAGAGTAATTGTATGGACAGGGAGAAAATTATTGGAAAATTGTGTCCAATTTGGCATTGACCCCGCGAGCAATATTACGTGCACAACGGTTGAGGATACAACATATGTCTTCGTTATGAATCACGATGTATTTAAGAAAAAAAAGAAAAAAATAATGAAATTAGTAACGTAGAAATGGGGGATATGGGAGAGATTAGAAAAAATATAATGAATAAGAATAAAAACGATGAACCATATGTAAATGAAAATATTGAAGTGAATGATAATGATGATAATGTAAATAAAATAAATGTTAGTAATTATTATGATGTAAATGATGTAAATGATGTGAATGTGTCTGATGTATTAATTGATTCTCGTGTAGGTCCTAATTTATTGAATGATGTAAATGATGTGAATATGTCTAATGGTATGAATTATTCTCGTATATGTCATAATTTATTAAATGGTATGAATGATATGTGTATACGTCCTAATTTATTAAATGATGCAACTAATTTATGTGTAGATGTATTAAGCGATGAAAATAAAAGAAATGATAAGGGAAATAAGGAAAATGAAAATAATATCTCTTACGATATAAATTGTGTGGTTCATACCGAAGAGAATCAAATGAATGTCGGGTTAGAGACCGAGAAGATGAATGGAACTGTCAAAATGCTCTTTATGTACAGACCGTGAATTGCAAACCTAATGATCACTGAAAAAGTGTGGCAGAAGATATTTGACGGTTTGTACTAGGTCTAAGGGGGATTAATGATGAGGAGAAATGTGCTTTCGAGGAAGTATTGCTCAAGCACAAAATTTTTTTCGCTGAAAAGCTAGGATGTGCCCTGGGTTATGAGCATAGGATTATTTTACGTTCAGACAAAACGTATACAAGGTGAAACTATCCCGTGCCATTTGCTCTGATGGCCGCTGTCAGCGTTGAAATTAAAGAAATGGAAATTCAAGAGATAATCGAAAGAGCTGTCACCCCCTATGTAAATCTCTTGAGAATTGTAAAAAATGCCAATGCGAAAATACGGGTGTGTTTGGATGCGAGACAGCTAAATGACGTGATCGAAGATGACAATGAATCCCCTCGTTAATTAAAGAACTTTTACAAAAATGTCATTTTTCTCAAAGATTTTTGAGGGAAAAACGTACCAATTTTGCCGGGTCCCATTTGGTCTTTACAGAGCACTTAGTATGGCTACGGATGGTGAATTTGACAAATTTATATTGACGACCTTCTGATAGGAGCAGATTCATTTGGACGACATTTACATATAATCGATAAATTAATTGAACGATTAGTCCGGGGCAACTTCACTGTTAATTTAGATAAATGTCAATTTTTTGAGAGACAAGTTTCATTTTTAGGTTTTATAATCTCTTGCAATGGAGTTCACCCAGATCCGGAAAAATTTTAAAACATTAGGGACTTTGAACCATCGAGATATGTAAAAGAACTTCAGAGGTTTCTCGGTGTGTGCAATTATTATAGGGAATTTAGTGTGGGACATAGTGACGCAGTGGACCTATTGCGAGAGCTATTAAAAAAGCATAATAAATGGGAATGTAATTTAAAATAATAATAAAACAAAACTTCCTCGAATGCATGACTCTCCATCATGTGATCCCAAATTCAAAATATTATGTGCAGGCTGACGCTTGTGATCGAGGAGTAGGGGCTGTTCTTTTACAATATGACGACTCTGGAGACCGTAGAATCATATCAGTGGTGAGCCGCTGTCTGAATGCAGCTGAAATTAATTACACGACAACCGAGAAGGAATTACTATCGATAGTATATGCTGTAACAATGTTTCGAACGTACTTGATTTGAATTAACTTTGAAATTATGACGGATCACAAGAGTTTGATATTCTTGCGATCCAGCATGTTTCAGAGTCACCGTCTCTTACATTGGGGACTTTTGCAGCAGTATTCCTACTCGGTTAGTCACATAAAAGGCGCAGATAATATTCTCGCTGATTTTCTCAGTTGGAATCCGGAGGGAAAATTTGAAATTGACGAAACGAAAAGCTTTATGATTGCGTCAGTCACACATAATGTTTTGAATAAGCATGCCCCTGCTTTAAAAATCACGATTAATAAATTAAATGCAGCCGAAGTGAAGGGGGATATGAGAAATCTGGTAAAATGGCAACAGGAAGATGAAAACGTGTTGAAACTGCGGGCAGAAAGTAAAAATGTTGACAGCCAGCAATTTTACCAGATTTATCACGATATCCTCTTTCACAAGTCGAGTGGTCAGGAGCAGTGGCAGATTGTATTGCCGAAAAGAATGCAATCCGAATTAATAAAATACATTCATGAGAAGCTGGGACATGCAGGGGTCTATAAAACTGTTGAGTTAAAAACTTCTTGTATTGGAGGGTGATGCATAGGCAGACGAAGAAATATGTTGTTTCCTGTGACCTGTACCAACGAACGAAAGTAATAAATATGTCAATGGAAGGGGCAGATGACGTAGTCCCTTCCTCACAACCATCAGAATTGATCACGGTCGATTTTTATGGCCCATTGCCTAGAGGTAGGGCAGGAATGCAGCATATTTTTGTCGTTGTCGATGCATTCTCCAAATACGTCAAGTTGTATACAATGAAGAAGGCCACAACTTGGGCAAGTTTAAATAGATTAACTAATGATTATATCCCTACACTAGGGAAATCAAGTGCCATTTTGAGCGATCATGGATCGCAGTTTGCGTCTGACAAATGGAGCAATACATTGGAAACGTTAGGAATTAAGGTCCATTTCATCTTAGTCAGGCATCCTCAATCGAATCCCACTCAGAGGGTAATGAGTGAACTTGGTCGACTATTTCGTACCCTCTGTTCTGATAAACATACCAAATGGGTAAATCTCGTTCCAGAAATTGAGAAATTATTGAAGATAACGACGCATCACTCGACGGGATATGCACCTCAACAGTTGCATTTTGGTCAAACTTTCGAGGATGAGATTCGTCGTGTTAATCAATTTCCTCCTGGCAAGACAGTCGCTCACAGACACGTTATTCTGTCTGCCAGGGAGAATCTGGAACGAGGCTATCAGTCGAGAAAAAGAAAACAGAGGGTGATTATCCGAGTACGATTAAAAGTCGGTGATTTGGTTTTGTTACGGGTTCCCCATCTTTCCAGTGCGTTAGATAAAGTGACGAAAAAGTTTTTTCACTTGTATGAAGGACCGTACCGTATAAAAAAGAGAATTGGATATAACGCATATGTATTAGAGGACCCGGGAACGAAAAAAAGAAATAAAAGCAACACATAATCGAACGAACCTGCAGCTGTATAAGCTTCCTTGACGTACCATGTTACAGGGCAGCTCTACCTTCGTTTGCTGCGAATAAATGAAAACTGGAAGGTGAGGGTAATCCAAATTGTATTGATAACACACATTATCTCACTGACACAGCTTTACTTTATTTGTTATTTCATTGAATCACATTATTCTACTGACACATGCTTATTTCATTTGTTACTTTATGTTACGTTGACATTGATTTTGACAATGGGCACATAAACACACGCGTCCGATGTCCCGAACTTTCCGCTGCGAAACGTCCCGACGATTCTTTTACCGCGATCGCGATCCCGAAAAAAGAAAGGGGGATGTTGTAACCAGCCGTTTAAATTAATCGCGCGCGGAAGAGAAAGAGCGACGGAGAGAAAGAGGACCGTTCCGAAAATTATATTGACTTGCTTGCCAGCTTATGTAGATTTCGCGGATTATGCGCTGGCAAGCGAAATAACGACGGGAACACAAAAAGGAAGAAAATACAGAGGACGCGATGCGCGCTTTCGCCGGCCGGTCGACCATGTTGATCGCAAGCCCACGTGGGATCGACGCGCGGATTCAGAGACATGCGCGCAACGACGAGGCGCTGCACAGTATTTCCTCGGGCACTTCTGGCGGCAAAGGTATCACCCCCCCCCCCCGCTTATTCTTAACCGATTTTAACTTTTTCTTTTTAGAAATGCTCATGAATGTCTGTACTATAAGAATCGTTCACTCGCTTTTTGATATATTTGTTTGTTAATTAACAATTCTCTTATTCAAATGTTGATAGATGTAATTGTAAAAAAGCTGCGTGTTGCATACGTTCATATATCAAACGAACTTGAATGAGAAACAGCTGAAATACGTTACCTGGGGGTTTTTGGGGTTGCTGATCACGAATGTGGTCTGATTTTTTGAAAATTCAAAATGGCGAATCCAATATGGCGGACCGAAATGCAAAATGTTACTTGATCGAGATGAAATACGTTACCCGGGGGTTTTTGGGGTCGCTGATCACGAATCTACATGCGCAGAACGGCAACGGCGCCCTGGCCGCGCAGATATGGAGAGTGGGCTACGACGGGCCGAGTTCCAAGCTCGGAGCTGCATGTGTCGCCGCGATGGCGCACATGCGCTCCAAATTGAAATGAGGGGTGGGTTGTCAAATTCAAGTCCATCGAATGACATTTGAATGTTTGACAGTTTCCGTCCCGATTCAGCGTAAAAAAGGGACTCGGCGACATTATTGGACACGGGGATACTTACCGATGTATTATAAGAGCTGATATCAGTAGGTATACTCCTTCTCTTTTATGACTTCTTCTGCTACATGACTTCTTCTTCATGACTTCTTGACTTCTCCTGGACGACTCGCTGCCTACCTCGACGATTGTCCGGAGACCCTGGCTGCTCCGGTGATTCAAGGTGGGCCCACGAAAATACAATGGAGGCGGCGAGGATCAAGTTTTGAAGAAGAAAATTCCACGGTACGACGACGGCACTCCGTCCGTCTCGTTCTAAATTCACACGAGGCTGCTGGTCCTCTCCTTCGTTGTCGCGAGGGAGTGCGACACCAACTTCTGGCATCACGAAGTGACAGCAGCCGAATAATTGTATCAATGAGACGGATGGAACAACGACCGGAATAAGAAGAAAGAAGGACGCCGAGAGGTCCAACAAAGCGTAAGCCTCTTTCTCTTCCGTTCGTAATAATAAATAAAATAATATTGTGTATATTTTTCTGTATGTAATGTTATGTTAGTGAATGTATTTATGTGTGTGTAATATGAATATGTGACCGTGTTATGTATTTAATTCCGCGTAAATTATTCTCATCCCGCGTAACTTATTCCGTTGACGAAATTAACAAAAATTCAATGACTGACAATTCTACGTAATTTAAATTTATTTTAATGACTCTTATTTTTTATTCGCGCAATTGACTTCGAGTGTGGTTGTATGCGTGTCACGAATTGTTTATGGACGACTTCAATTATGTGTAAAATTCATTATGCAAATATAAATTTAATTGAATGACGAAAAATATAATGACGTTTTTTATTTCAGCACCCGATGATTTCAATCTGCAATTTTATCTATAATTGACATATTTTAATTTTATGACGTGTACGATTCTAAAAAACTACTAAATTATAACCGGAATCGTTACAACCCAATTAAATAGGATTCGGAAATAAATTTCCAAACAAGCAGAAAAATGCTGCAACAATTAAAAGTTGTAAATGATACAGCTGAACGCGGCGTAGCTCTTGCTGAAATGTACAACAGCGTAATCGTCAAAAAGGACGAATCTCGAAAGCAAGATTTGTTGCAAGTTGTTTTCGAGCATCGAAAACAGATGCCGAAGTGTAACAAAATAACAAAAAAAATAATTCCAAAGAAGCTTTATTCAATAAATAAAATATATATCACCTTGATTAACTTGCATTCATTTTCTGTAACTTTGCCATTAATTATTAAAATATGTTTTCCTGAAGTAATTTAAAATAATTTAATCGAAGTAAATAAACACGTTCGTTCTATATAAATATGCGTTGTTGTAACTTGCTATAACTGGCTCCATTTTTTAAATGACAAGTATATGAACAAATGAAAATTTGATTTATAAATTTGTTTTAATCAAATACAACAAAAGAATTTATCACTCGGTATTTTCAAATAGAAAATTACGTTTTATACCACGTTTTATAGACATTTTATATGCCATTGAACAAAATTTATTTTCCTTTGGAAATCCTTGACTCGGCTCATCGTTAATGTCCAATGACATCTGTCATTGTAATTTTTTATAAAAAAATTTTTCCCCCGCGCTTGGATAATAAGATCTTGACGTAGCGGGGGGCTTAGCAAACCGTAATTGAGGTCCTGAGTCGAAAGCGGAATGAATGGAGGGTAAATGCAGAACCATATAGACAGGCAATCTGATGCATGATTCGAAACCCAATAGACGGGTTTTTTCGAAGAATGGGAGTGTTGTGTGTGGGCTAGAGACTAGCTCCATCGCTGACCTTCAAGTTGGAGGGGAAATAGAGCACGGGACCTCGGAGGCTCTTGCGTCCAACTTACGATCCCCCAATTTAAAGGTGGAAGCTATCGTGCCGAAGGATGTACGGTACACGGGGTGCTGTACTGCAAACGATGCCCTTGGGATACTGGGCGCCCTCCTATTGTAAATAGCCTTCACCCTGTAATGCGAGGCTCTGCAGGGTGTGACGGAATAGTTCCCTATTTACTCGTGGGAATCACATGAAGAAATATAAAAATAATAAACAAATATACTCCAGGCTGGGGCGGGATGTCACCGCTTCGCAGCTTGCGAGGGAGTTGGAGGAGAATCCTCGGGATGAACGGGGAAGAAGAGAGGAGTTTAGGGCATCTTCACCTAAACGAGACAACAGGAAGAAGATGGAGGAGGAGGAAAAAGCCCGAAGACCAAGGCCTATACCCCCTGTAGAGAGCAGAGACCACCGCGAAGAGTGCTCCCTGAAATGGGAACACTAGGTGGTAGAGACGACCCGATGAGGAAAGACCTCAGCGGAGCCGGCACCAAATGGTACGTGCGCTTCCTTGATCAGGGCATGTCACCGGAGGAAGCCAGGAACAAGGCGCTGGGAAGAAGAGCGGAGGCGAACATCGTGCCGAAAGGCACACCACCTCCCACAGTAGAAAAGAAGCGGGGAAGGGAGTCCACTACCCCGCAAGAGACTCAAAAGAGACGCAGAAAAACAGGAGAGTACGGAACACCCAGGGTTGTACCAGGAACCAGCTACGCTGGGGCAACCAAAACCATCAAGGTTGCGGTACTACCAAAGGGGTACCCGCAGGTCTCTTTGAGCAAGGAGAACCTCACAGATCTGGAGGATGCCATAGTAGAAGAAATGGCAAAAGGAGCTAAGGTAAAGCTGGAGTTCGGTGGCATACACTTCAGACTCAGTATGCTAGTGGTTGACTGTGAAAGTCAAGATACTGCAGACTGGCTGAGGAAGGTGGCACAGTGGCTATCGACTTGGAGGGGGGTCGAGCTACAGACGAGGGAGGGAGACGACATCCCCAAGCCGTCGGTAGTTACGATTTACTTTCCTAGAAGTGCCGGCAAAGAAACTAAGACACTCATGAGCCTACTGGATGTCTCCAACAGCGGGCTGAATACACCGGAGTGGAAAACGCTCAACATCAAAGCGGAGGGTAATGGTCAGGTTCTGACACTGGCCATTGACCCTAAATCCCTTGAGACCATAATCAAGGGAGGAAACAAACTCCGGTATAGATTCAGCTGGATACCCGTTCACGGGGTAAAAAAGACCACCACCGCCGAAGAAGCGGGTAGTACCATCGAGGATATGGAAACACAGATGAGCGTAGAAAGGACGGAAGACATAGGGTCGGAAACTACAGCTAGATCACCTCAGGGGCAAGAACCGGAAACTCTGAGGGAGGCCGACCCTGAGACAACGGCAACGACGGGGGAGGACATCGACTTGTCACTCCTAAAACTGAACCGTGAGGGCTTGTCACCTCGGGGGGGAAGACGAAGAAGGGCAGGTTGATGTGAAGGATCGGGGATTGAATCCCGATCAAGAACAGAGCAATGACTAGCGGGGCTAGCACCCGCGTCGCCCAGGTGAACATGTATCACGCGATAGCGGCCTCGTCGGTGATCGCGAGGGTGTTCACCAAACAACATCTGGGGCTAGCATTGCTGCAGGAACCCTGGACGTCCAGGGGACAGATCAAGAGAATAACCTTTAAGTATGCACATATCTTCTGGTATGCAAGACACGAGACTCCTCATGCTTGTATAATGATAAGGAAAGGGATTAATTACACCTGTATTTCAGAGCATATGTCAAGAGACCTGGTACCCATCAGAACCACCATCAACTTCGGGGGGTAAACCAGGAATATAGTGGTAGCGTCAGCGTACTTCCCGAGAGATATAAACATCATACCACCGAAGGAAGTACAAGATCTAGTAGAGTACTGCAAAAAGCGGAGGCTACCACTAGTAATTGGATGCGATGCCAACGCGCACAACGAGATGTGGGGAAGCACCGACACCAATGAAAAAGGTAAGCAACTAGTTAAGGACGATTTAGTAGTTTATAATGTAGGGACTGAACCGACATTTATTAGAAAGAATAGACGAGAAGTACTAGATATAACGGTAGGGAACACCCTTTCCGCGGATATAGTAAGTAAATGGAGAGTCTCTAAGGAACCCTCAATGTCAGACCATAGAATAATCCTGTGGGAAATTGAGGGGCTAAAAGACATGACTCCTCCAAGTGGAAATATTAGGAAAACAGACTGGGGGTATGGCCCCAATCTTAAGCGCAACCTAGAGAGAATTACAGTGAAAAGAAGGCCTCGACACTTATTAGAACTGGAATTACTGGTAGAAGAAGTTTTACCGGAGCGGTAAAAGCCGCATTCGAGTCAAGCTGCCCAGAGCAGACGGTGAAGGAAGATAAGGATACTCCCTGGTAGAGTAAGAAACTAGAAGACTTAAGAGCCAGAGTGCGGAAAAGCTTCAACAGAGCTAAAACCGCAGGAGAATGGCAATGGAATAGAACGATACTTAAGGAGTATAGTGCGGAAGTCCGCAAAGCGAAACGCAACAGCTACAAAAAATGTTGCGCGCAAATAAGGAATACCCCGGATGCAGCTAGACTACACCGGGCTCTAGCTGATAACAAAGGAGTAGTAAACAAAAAGATATTCTTAATAAGAATATTTAGAAGCAGCCTTGCCCTAGGGTACATACCGAGGGCATGGAGAGGGACTAAAGTAGTGTTCATCCCAAAATTGGGGAAAACGGACACTACTCACCCCAAGGCTTACAGACCCATTAGTCTGACATCGTTTCTGCTGAAGACGATGGAGAAAGTGATAGAAAATCACATTAGGACTACAGTGCTGGAGGCTAACCCCCTCCAGCACACACAGCATGCATATAGAGCGGGTAGATCAACGGAGACCGCTATATACCGGTTAGTGGAAGAAATAAGAAACGCCCTGGATGACAAGGAAATTGCCATCGGAGCCTTCCTGGACATTGAAGGTGCTTTTGACAACACGTCACATCGGACGGTTGAAAGAGTGCTAAAAAGGAAGAAGGTGGTGAGGTTACTGGCAAACTGGGTAAGTGAGATGCTTAATACCAGGAAAGCTGAAACCCAGATAGGAGAGCAGGAAACTATCAGGGTGCAAACAACCAGAGGATGCCCGTAAGGGGGGGTTATGTCACCCCTGCTACGGAGCCTGGTGGTAGATGAACTCCTAGAGACACTGAACGCTCTAGGAATTATGAACCAGGGCTATGCCGATGACATCGTAATCACAGCTAGAGGAAAGTTTGAGGAGGTCCTGTGTGACCTGATTCAGAAGGGCTTGAATGTCATCAAGAAATGGTGCGACGGAGTGGGCTAGAGTCTTAATATGATCAGGACCATGGTGGTACCATTTACAAATAAAAGAAGACTGCTGGGGATGAAACCTGTTGACATAGGAGAACAACCAGCAGAGGTTAAGAAAGAGATAAAGTATCTAGGCGTAATACTGGACAGTAAGCTCCTATGGAAAGAACACATAGAAGCAACAAATAAGAAGGGTATCAGGGCACTGATGGTGTGTAGAGGCATGGCAGGAAAAACATGGGGATGTTCCCCCAAGATCCTAAAATGGCTGTACATCATGATGGTGAGACCAATTATCACCTACGGGTCAGTGGCCTGGTATAGAAGGACGCAAGTGGAGGGGGTGAGAAGGCAGCTGGAAAGAGTGCAGCGGCTTGCATGCATATGCATAACAGGGGCTCTGCGAACATGCCCCACGGCTGCGCTGGAGGAGCCGCTAGACCTGAAACCTCTGCAGCTGGTCATTGAAGAGACTGCGATAGAAGCCCTGATCAGGGTAAATAGAATACAAGATGTAAAGAAGAGGATCATTAAGATGAAAGATCGCAAACAGCTTTCGGCAATGATACCTTTGATAGAAGCTCCAAGCGATACGGTAACAAAAACGTACTGCTTTGAGAGGAATTCCCTAGTGAAGATTAGTCCAAGAGAGGAATGGACCAGTAATACGGAAAAACATCTGAAGGGAGACTGCACCATCACATGGTATACCGATGGATCCAGAACAAGAGAAGGAACGGGATTTGGGGTGTATGGCCCACAAGCCAAGCACACCGGCTCAATGGGGAAATATGCAAGTATTTTCCAAGCAGAAGTATATGCCATAATGAAATGAGCGCTAGTAAATCTAAACAGAAGATACAAGAAATGTAAAATTGTAATTCTGTTAGATAGCAATAAACTCGCATGAAATCAGGTCAGGACTGGTTCGCGAATGTATTGCCAAGCTAAATGAACTGGGAAAAGACAATACCGTTACCGTACACTGGGCGCCTGGGCACAGGGGTATAGAAGGTAACGAAGAAGCTGATAAACTCGCCAGGAAAGGCGCAGGAACGCCGTTTATAGGACCTGAGCCATTCTGCGGGGTCGAAGATAACACGATTCGGGAAATGGCCAAAGAGCAAATACAGAAGAAAAGAGAAGCACTCTGGAGAACTATACCAAAGTGTAGACAAGCGAAAGAACTCCTTGGTAATGCATGTCAGGGGAGGTTCAGAAAAATTATCCTATGTAACAGGAATACACTGAGGATTATGGTAGGACTACTCACAGGACGTAATAAACTGAGGTATCACCTACACAACATAGGATTGGAAGAAACGAAACTATGCAGATTCTGTCAGGAGGAGGATGAAACATCAGCCCATATACTGAGGAACTGCCCGGTATTAGCTACAAAGAGGAGAGAGTGTTTTGGATCCTTCTTTGTAAGTTCAGATGAGGTTACATCATTAAAACTCCAACAAATACTCGAATTCACTAGGAAAACGAGACTGGAGGAGATACTCTGAAGAGGGCAAGAACACCCAGATTAGGAAAAGGGGGCACAATAGATCTTCTAGGTCAACGTGCGCGTTATCCCCCATTTAGCATCTATCTATCTATCGATATGAGCAAATGAAAATTTGATTTATCAATTTGTTTTAATCAAATACAACAAAAGAATTTATCACTCGGTATTTTCAAATAGAAAATTACGTTTTATATGACGTTTTATAGACGTTGTATATGCAAAGTATGCATTGAACAAAATTTATTTTCCTTTGGAAATCCTTGACTCATTGTTACTGTCATTGTAATTTTTTATAAGAAAATTTAATTTATTTCTGAAATACTGTAATTAGAAGTTGAACGTTTTTATTAATTCATAAACTCGATCCAGGCTAGTTAATTTAGGTAAGGCCATTGATGGTTAGTTTCGTTAATTAATTTACATTTCGTTTTTAATTCATATACTCGGTCCGCGCTGGTTGCTGTAAGTTAGTTAATTGTCGTTTAGATCTATTAATTAATTCATGTTTAGTTTGTTAATTCATAAACTAGGCGCGGGCTAGTTAATTTACGATAGGTCAATCACTTAGTTTTATTAATTTATGTTTAGTATTTCAATTCAGAAACTCGATCGGCGGTGGTTAATTCAGGTTAGGTCATTGTCGTTTAGTTTTGTTAATTATTTTATGTTTAGTGTTTTAATTCATAAACTCGGTCCGCGCTAGTTGCTTTAAGCAAGGTAATTGTCATTTGCGTTTATTATCAATTTATGTTTACTTTTATTATTCATAAACTCAGTCCGCGCTAATTAATTTAGGTTAGGTCATTGTCGGTTAGTTTCATTAATAAATTTATGTTTAGTTTTATTAATTCATAAACTCGATCCGCTCTGGTTAATTTAGGTTAGATCATAGTCATTTAGTTTTATCAATGTACGTTAAGTTTTGTAATTCAGAAACTTCGACTACGCTAGTTAATTTAGGTTAGCTAATTATAGCTTAGTTTTTTATAATAATTTGTGGTGAATATTGCCATTTTCTTCGGCATGAGCGATCCGAAAAACTCCACGAAACTGATTTTCACAGAAATCAGTCTAAATCTTGCGAATTTCGCCATTTTTGTCCGCAATATTGAATCCGCCATGTTGGATTTAGAAATATCAGATTCGTAATCAGCGACCCCAAAAAAACTCCCGTATACCAAGCTTAATACATTTATTCTCATCCTATTGCAAAATATATTCTGAATATTTGCAAATGTTATATTTGATTTAACTCAGTTTTTGATCAAGTTACTCATTTTTCAATAATTTACATATTTTTAAATTAATTTACAAATTTTTAATGATGTACTGATGTTTTTATCAATGTATTGATTTTTAATATAGATTTTCTATAATCGATTTTTTAATTATTAACTTAATTTACTTTACTTTCGTCATCATAATCATGTTTAGCACCCAAAAAACCCCGAGTACCAATTTCAAAATGAATTAAACCATTATACGCGAAATTCAATGATAAACGCTCTCAGCACCCCCAATCCGTCCACTACGCCATTAAAAACCAGCATTTTTTACTTTCGTCGTCAGAATCGAGTTCAGCAACCCAAAAATCCTAGTATCGGTTTCGAAATGAATTAAACCATTATTCGCGAAATTCGGTGTTCAATGCTCCATTGATCAGATAAAAGTTGTACACGGAGAACAGAACCCATGACAAATTGTTGCGCTTTCTGTAGGCGCACTATGAACTAGCGCACCCTACCATCGTTCTTTCGTTTCACGCAGCACTAAAGCCGGTGAGGCGGCGATCTACGTATTGATGTGTTCTATGCATTACGAAAGATTCAGCACGCATCACAATCCATTGTGCAGTGTTCGCATTTTTTCTACGCACAAAACGTATTATAGAGCCATTTGCACTTCATTTGTTTTTGGATGACTCATAGAAGAGTGAGAAATACACATATACATATATGTATGTTGGGCTGGCGGTCAACCACTGTACAATGTACGGTGGCGCTGTTTTTCATAGTGCGTTCGGTTCTCCGTATAGGGTTTGAAGGGGGTCATAAGATGGTGACCTTCAATTTGACCTTGAGGTCAATTTTAAGCATAAATGATGGTCAAAGTATGTTTTTTCAAATGGAAAACCCTACGTTCGACCGCAGAAATGAAAAGAGCGGAAAATTTTACTTCCGAATATGTTAACATATCAGGTTATTTAGAGGTAATTTGAAGGTCAAAAAACCATTTTCTATAAATTTTCACGGAAAAGCCTCAAACGAGTTGTTTCTTTGACTAACGTTATTAAAGTTAAAGTGAAACCCCACGCTGCGACTTTGGATTCGACCTCGAGAACGATAATGATTGCCAAATTTGAAACAATAATTAAAAAATTATTTATTTTTCCAGTTGGTCGTTTTATAATTAATATTTTTAAAGCTACTTCGTTATACGAATAGTTTTCATTACAATGTTAGCAAAATCTGCAGATGCCGTGTTCTAATTAAAAAAAAAAACAATTTATTATCGTGTATGATGAGTGGCCTTGTAATGAACAAATAGATGGCATTTTTTTCAACTACATATTACTTTAACCTTAGGCTGTTTTTCCTTCTGACGTCAGAAACTTGTCCACCCAGTCAGAAGCGTTGCGAAAAATTGCCGAAAGTTTACATGTCTTATGTACAGATAGAGATACTTTTTATTTTTTAGAAAATTTTAATTCTATCACCAGACGAGAGAGATGTTCTTCCCATTAAAAATGGAAGAAAGTGAGCATGACATCCCTATTAATTCTATTATTGTATTTTCACACACTCAGAAAGTTCAAACTAAAATAAATTTACTTTTGACTTACTATTTTATTCTTATCATTTATCCTTTTAAATGTAGAAAATACAACTTCTTAATATTCAAAATAACTTCTGGAATCTGAAATTTAATCTTTCTTACAGGTGGCACAAATCCGTTGACGGGTGTGTAAGACACACTCATTGCGGGAGAGAGATGTTCGAATTGACTGCCATTTACTTCAATACATAACTCCAGCCGGCGAAAGTTTCCAAGAACAGACTGAAAAACTTCTGCACGATTATTCGCAATTGCGTATCTGATGCGTATCTGATGCGTTGTTGTATGTAGATCCACAGGTGTTGTTGGTCGGTTGGTATAAACGACATTTTTTACGTAAACCCACAAATAAAAACCTAGAGGGGTGAGATCATGAGATCTTGCCGGCCACAGTACAAATCCATCTCGTCCAATCTAACGATTGGGGAAAAGAATATTTAGATAATCTCTAACACATCGAGCAAAGTGTCATGGTGCACCGTCTTGCTGATACCACACCCTGTGCCTAGTTGCTGATGTCACATCTTCCATGAGAACTGGTAATTCATTTTGTAAAAACTGTAGATAATTAGAACCGTTAACAGTTCCATCAAACAAATGCGGCGCAAAAATTTGATTGTCTAGAATTCCACACCAAACATTTATACTCCACAGATGCTGATGATCAACTTGTTGAGTCCAGTGCGGGTTTTGCGCTGACCAATAGTGGCTATTATGACGATTCAATAAGAATAATTTATTTGTCAACTTCATGAGTCTTTCCTCATGACTTGTATTCGTTGCTTTTAACAACCATGCTTTTAACGCTAGAGCATTATATACAGCACAAACTAGATTAACATTGGTACAAAGTGGGTGGTTGATACATCCTGGAAACACAACTTGATCGCAAAGTATTTTCAGTGATGGGCAGGACGGCTCAATGTTGTATACACTTCATATACTTAGAAGCTGCATCAACGATCTTCTTTTTTCTTCTCCCTTTACATAAATTCTTCGACAGTTTTAAAGTGGAAATTTCAATTTCTCCAATCTTGTATAATAAGGAATTTCGCCCGATGTCCATGGAATGCCATTGAAGCATTTTTCCACCCACCTTATTGTGTCTTGATACTTCTCTGTTAAAGTAAATGATGCGTATGGAGGTTTAAAGTGATAGATTGATGGTGGAATATTTTCTCCACCACAATTGTTGGGACTGTCTTTAAAGCCCTGAACGTCTACTACGAGGTCTGCCATCTCGAAATGTATTGATGAAATAGCTCACAGCGTTGGTGCTTTTATAGCAACGAATTTCTCCCCACCGTAAATGAGTTTAACGATGTTTTCGGAGCTATAAATATAAGGACCTGCAAACTCAGCTTTCTCATTATTTTGTTCCCGGTAGCAATGATCACTGATTGTTAGAATATTTTTTTACATTTATCATGACTACTAGTGAATTATACAAAGAAGCTGTAAGGACTGTGCAGGAGGCCTTGCAACTTATGCAAAGTGGCAATGTTAATAATGATGCGTATATCCAGAAATGGCAGATACAATTATTGATAAGTATATTAATATGTTTTCAAGCGCATTAAGAACAGTAAATTTAAATGTACATGAAAGACGAAGATACCGAAGCACTATTAGCCTATTATATGGCTATTTTTATCAGTGTTTAAAACATGGTGAGAGCTTACAAAACCAACGAGAAGATATTAACATTATTTGGAACGATGGTTTGGAACGATTATTTGGAATATAAAATCAGGTGTGATAACGAATTTCAAACATTTAGATTCAATCACATTTTTGCAGGACGCACAAAAAATTGTGATTACTCAAATTGAAAATGTTCGCATTAAGTATGATGCGTTAAAAGTTTACACAAAACTGGCAGCTGAGTACACCAAAATTACAGATGATATTGAAATCAATCATACTAATTATTTTCAAACTAAAAGTGCAGACATTTTTCAAACAACAGATTTAGCAGAATGGTATGCTCATTGCTCATAATGTTCAGAAACCTATTGAATACGCTATGGGAGAATTTCAAGAACGCTTGTCGGGTTGGACATTATGCACAGTTTTGAATTTAACTGTTAATATGAATGTATTTAGTCCATTTAAAGGGAGTTCTTATATACCACTCCCGAAAGTTATACAAGGTAAGAATGCGAGTGTAAACGTGCAAAATGACGATGATGATGAATGCTTTAGATGGGCAATATTATCTATGCTATATCCAGCTCTTAATCACTGTGACCAACTGTCAAACTATAGAAAATATCGAAATACAACGGAATTTCGAGGGTATTGACTTTCCTGTATTACCAAAACATATCAATAAATTCGAAAAGTTAAATGATACATCTGTTATTACCACACCGTACCACATCACATCATGCAAGAGAGATCGACACGCTAATCTCCTACTAATTCAAGATTTCTACGTAGATGAAGATGACGATGATGATGATAATGATGATGATGATGATATTTAATTAAAAACATTTTTTTAATTATAGACTCCTGAAGAGGTCCGAAACGTTGAGTCTTTTAAAGTTAATTTTAATTTTTTGTATATAATTTTTAAAGAGTTTTAAGTTTTATTTTGTTGTATGTTTTCAATTTTAAATAAAGTCTTAATTTTAATAGATAGTGTCTTTAAATTCATGAAGAAGGAAGAAAGAAGAAATTTTTAATTTTTTTTTTCAAGTGATAGGCAGAGACATTAATTATTTTTTTTTTATTGAAATAAACTTAAATCAAATTTACATGTCTGATTTGTTTATCCAACTATAGTGAGAACTATCGAATCCTAACCACTTTCCATACACTTGATTTTAGATTTCAAAATGGCCAACACGGTTCAATATTATGAAAAAATCCAAGGATTCTTTATTTCCAGCCCAACGTTTCGACTCTTTTGTGAGTCCTCTTCAGGGGCGTCTATTAAAAATACAAAAATAACAAAAATAAAAAATATACAATAAATATAATAAAACATAAAAGTAATATTGTTCAATAAAACTAGAATAACGCACCATATACAAGTAACCGCACGCAGTATACTGAGTATGTTGACAATTTACAATTCACAGAACAGATAATCACGTCACGCACGCCTACTAATACACACAATGTGTTACATATATCATATACAGGTATAAGTATCGACCTATATACATATAATATTAGTTACATTACATTTAAAGTTACTGTCTACGATTCCTTAATTAAAATGTTATAGCTGTTACTAAATTGTTGTTTTTGGATGTGTATCATTTCTTTTATGTTGCGTTTCCTCCAATGACTCTCATTTTCTAAAATCTTAACTTCGGAGAATTTGAAATTATGCCCCGTAGTTAACATATGCGATGTTAATGCTGAATGACCAATATCTCTTTTCCAATTATTTTTGTGTTCGTAAATTCTTTTCTTTAAGTATCTTTTTGTTTGTCCGATGTATGTAGCATTGCATTCACTGCAGTCGATCTTGTAAATTATATTAGATCTGTCTAAATTATCAATTATGTCAATTTTTGTTTTAAACAGGGACTCTAGAGAATTGAACCGTTTGTTAACAATTTTGATGTCAAATTTTCTATAGATGTTACTAATCCTTTTGTTAAATTTTTGGATGTATGGTATAACTATATGTTTTGAAAAATCAATTTCATTATTTATGTTGCCAGTATTAGTTGTTTTTTGTCTATTTTTTAATATCTTGATTCTATTGTTTATGGTCTCATTTAAAAATTGAAAGTTATAACCATTTTTTTGGAGAAAAGTATAAATATATTTTAAGTTATTGGAGTGAAATCTTTCGTTAGAGAATAAAAGTGCTCTATCAACTAACATGGTAATTATACCTCGTTTCATATGGATCGGATGATATGAATTAAAATTTAAATATTTTCCAGAACAGGTAGGTTTTCTGTACCAATTTGTTAACAATCTATTCCCTTCTTTAATAAACAAAATATCCAGAAACGGTAAACTGTTGTTCATTTCACGTTCGTACGTAAAGTTTAGTTCAGGATGGTAGTCGTTAAACCTTTGAACTAAATATTCAATATATTTTTCTGGATAAACAGTAAAAATGTCATCTACATATCGTTTGTATAACGTGGGCTTTTTTATAAGGTTCATTAGAATCTCATTTTCTAGATCTATCATTACTAAGTCAGCCAATGTAGGGAAAAGAGGAGACCCCATAGGTGTACCTCTATTTTGTTTGTATAGTTGTCCATTGAAAATGAACACAGTGGATTCTAAAATTAAGGAAACCATTTTAATAATTTCCTTAGTGGGAATCGTGGTGAATTTTTGAATCTCTTCTTTTCGTTTGTTTAGACCATTTAAGATTAAATCATGTGGTACATTGGTGAAAAGACTGACTACATCTAGCGATAAAAGACTATGGTTTTCCGGGATGGTTGTATCTTTTATCTCGTTGATTAATGTCCAAGAATTTTTTGTTCGATTTTTGTTATTTTGTATAGTTTGATATAAGATGACATGTAAAAATTTTTCGATATTGTAAACTGGACTTCCTAAAGTTGAAACGATAGGTCTCATTGGAAACCCTATTTTATGGATCTTGGGTAAAGCATATAACCTTGGGGTGGTTCCATTATTACAGGTTAGGTGACTTGCGATATCTTTATCAATATATTTATGTTTTTCCCAGTCCTTAATTATCGTATTTATTTTATTTTGGGTTTTATTAGTTATATCTTTATGTATTTTTTCATATGTATCATCATTATTCAATAGATTTTCAACTTTATTTATATAGTCTTTTCGATTCAAAATTACTGAAATATTCCCTTTGTCGGCTCTGGTTAAATATAGGTCATTCTTTTTTATAAATTTCCTTATTTCTAAGATCGTGTTAGAAACCGGAGTATTCCGCGGTAACAAATTTCTTCAGCATTGTAGAACATGTACAAGTTTGTTTCTCACTAGGTCAATCTCATCTGATGGAATTTTATGTATATTAGTTTCAAAGATACTAATTAATTCATTAACAGGAAAGTTGTCTCTATTTGGCTGAACGCAAAATTTCGGTCCTAATTCAATTATTTTTAAAAATTTATCTGGAATTGTAAGAGTCGTTAAATTAATGATCCATTTCGAAACAGAATTAATATCGTTATTGTCATTACATGTAGTGTTTATATTGTCAATAATAGAGTTAGTATGTAGAGAGCCATTGTTAAGAATGAATAATAAATTATTAGTATTACTAACTTTTTCAAATTTATTTAATAAAATATTTTTTGTTTTTTTAATGATATTCATTCTGTTGGTATTCTGTCGTTTCAGAAATTCCTTTAATATTTCGTGAGGCATATTATTTTTTAAGAAAACGAGAATATTAAATTTTCGGTGATTCAACTGGTAAATAAATCGGTATAAATCATCAATTTCAAGTTTTAAAATGCAAAACAAAAATTTCTTTTTTAAGATATTAAATTTCAAGATATGTAATTTTAGATGTAAAGTAATACGCAGTTTTTTCATAGCATCTTTGAAGATGTTTCGGTAAGTATCCTGCATTTTGACATCTTTTGAGAAACCGTAGACGCTCACCGTATTCAGCCAGTCGGTGAATCGTGCACTTTAATTTTTGAAAGTTTTCGTCTTGTGGGTAATCCATAGATGTTTCCAATAAATTTATAAAAATTCCTATGTGATGGTGATGTTGGAGTTCGCGTCGTTCTTGTTGTAGGGTAAAAATCCGTCCTCATTGTTGCGATCAATTATAAGATGGTATATAATGTTTAAGGCCAAAAAGTTACAAATTTGTAAGAATATATATATATATATTATATGTTATTATATATATATTATAAGTTGAAAATCTATTGAATAATGATGATACATATGAAAAAATACATAAAGATATAACTAATAAAACCCAAAATAAAATAAATACGATAATTAAGGACTGGGAAAAACATAAATATATTGATAAAGATATCGCAAGTCACCTAACCTGTAATAATGGAACCACCCCAAGGTTATATGCTTTACCCAAGATCCATAAAATAGGGTTTCCAATGAGACCTATTGTTTCAACTTTAGGAAGTCCAGTTTACAATATCGAAAAATTTTTACATATCATCTTATATCAAACTATACAAAATAACAAAAATCGAACAAAAAATTCTTGGACATTAATCAACGAGATAAAAGATACAACCATCCCGGAAAACCATAGTCTTTTATCGCTAGATGTAGTCAGTCTTTTCACCAATGTACCACATGATTTAATCTTAAATGGTCTAAACAAACGAAAAGAAGAGATTAAAAAATTCACCACGATTCCCACTAAGGAAATTATTAAAATGGTTTCCTTAATTTTAGAATCCACTGTGTTCATTTTCAATGGACAACTATACAAACAAAATAGAGGTACACCTATGGGGTCTCCTCTTTTCCCTACATTGGCTGACTTAGTAATGATAGATCTAGAAAATGAGATTCTAATGAACCTTATAAAAAAGCCCACGTTATACAAACGATATGTAGATGACATTTTTACTGTTTATCCAGAAAAATATATTAAATATTTAGTTCAAAGGTTTAACGACTACCATCCTGAACTAAACTTTACGTACGAACGTGAAATGAACAACAGTTTACCGTTTCTGGATATTTTGTTTATTAAAGAAGGGAATAGATTGTTAACAAATTGGTACAGAAAACCTACCTGTTCTGGAAAATATTTAAATTTTAATTCATATCATCCGATCCATATGAAACGAGGTATAATTACCATGTTAGTTGATAGAGCACTTTTATTCTCTAACGAAAGATTTCACTCCAATAACTTAAAATATATTTATACTTTTCTCCAAAAAAATGGTTATAACTTTCAATTTTTAAATGAGACCATAAACAATAGAATCAAGATATTAAAAAATAGACAAAAAACAACTAATACTGGCAACACAAATAATGAAATTGATTTTTCAAAACATATAGTTATACCATACATCCAAAAATTTAACAAAAGGATTAGTAACATCTATAGAAAATTTGACATCAAAATTGTTAACAAACGGTTCAATTCTCTAGAGTCCCTGTTTAAAACAAAAATTGACATAATTGATAATTTAGACAGATCTAATATAATTTACAAGATCGACTGCAGTGAATGCAATGCTACATACGTCGGACAAACAAAAAGATACTTAAAGAAAAGAATTTACGAACACAAAAATAATTGGAAAAGAGATATTGGTCATTCAGCATTAACATCGCATATGTTAACTACGGGGCATAATTTCAAATTCTCCGAAGTTAAAATTTTAGAAAATGAGAGTCATTGGAGGAAACGCAACATAAAAGAAATGATACACATCCAAAAACAACAATTTAGTATCAACTTTAGGACGGACACAGAAAAACTTAGTAACAGCTATAACATTTTAATTAAGGAATCGTAGACAGTAACTTTAAATGTAATGTAACTAATATTATATGTATATAGGTCGATACTTATACCTGTATATGATATATGTAACACATTGTGTGTATTAGTAGGCGTGCGTGACGTGATTATCTGTTCTGTGAATTGTAAATTGTCAACATACTTAGTATACTGCGTGCGGTTACTTGTATATGGTGCGTTATTCTAGTTTTATTGAACAATATTACTTTTATGTTTTATTATATTTATTGTATATTTTTTATTTTTGTTATTTTTGTATTTTTAATAGACGCCCCTGAAGAGGACTCACAAAAGAGTCGAAACGTTGGGCTGGAAATAAAGAATCCTTGGATTTTTTCATAATATTGAACCGTATTGGCCATTTTGAAATCTATATTTATGCTTAAATTGTTAAGGTCAGACTTCGTGTCGAATAACTGTTTGTTTCATGCGCGAATCCGCTATAATGCTCGGAGTTACTTGGACGATAGTGTCAAGTATTTTTAATTTTTCTTCACACTCATCTTTAATGCTTTGTATCTTTGACTTTAAATTATCAAGTTCAGAATTCACACGCTCGAGACTTTTAAGATCGACTGCATCCGTTAACTCTTGTGGTGCAGCAAGGTTGCACAATCTCTTATTTTCCAGATCATAGTGACCTTTAGCGGTAAGTTTATATCCAACACCGGATGGGCCGCGTGATGATGATGAATGCTCGGTCCGATCAAGTTTATGTCCAAACATATCGATACTCATTTTAATACTGATGCGCCATTTTGCAATTCGAACTAATATATAATATTTGCCTCGCTCAAGTATAGAATGAATCTCGTGTACATGACTTGGATTTCCTGCGGATTGTTCAGCTAATAGTAGGCGAAGACGCTCAACAAGTTCATTAGGGTTATCCCAACAGACAAAATCTGTTGACTTGTGCTTGTTCTAAAAGGGGTTCTAAAAGTTGTTCTAAAAATATGTATTTTTCCGTTCAGTATATCATATTATGATTATGACCGGAAAAAATATTCGGCAACGTTGCCGCAACATTGCTGACAAGTGGGCAGGAAAGTTGCATGCTAATTCAGAAATCGCACACCTGATGGCGCATAAAAAGAGCTTGAAATATCCGCAAGTGACGGGACCGACACAGATTCGTATATATCCCCGAGTTCTTCGTCTCTAAGATAGGTTAGAAGTCTAATAGTATATAGATAGGACTGATAGTATTAGTGTATAGGTGCATGAATGTTCTCTCTCTCTCTCTCTCTCTCTCTCTCTCTCTCTCACACACACACACATATGCCTAGTAGATGAGTACTATGATATTCGGATGTATTGCATAACATGCGATAACGACCATTTATTGTTTTGGTGTGAAATTTATGCTCGGCAACGTTGCCGCAACGATGCCGTCGAGTTAATAATATCGGTAATTATTATAGGAAGCATTTACTTTCACATCAGGGACAGTTCCGGCAACATTGCCGCCACTTTCTAAATCATTTCGAGCAACAATTTAGCGGTATTGCTTTCTTTTAAATTCAACACGAGAACAGTTCCGGCAACGTTGCTGCCACTTTCACACTCCTTTCTGGCAACAATTTAGCGGTATTATTTTCTTTTAAAAGCGGACATTTCAACGTCCCGGCAACGTTCCGGCAACTCGATTGACTTAATTTTGACTCCGTTCCAAAAAGTTGCCAAATTTCGTTGCGGCAACGTTGCCACAACGTTTCGTGCTGTGTGGGTATTGCCATATGTGGACTGTCGAAAAACAAATTTTAAAAGTCGCCTTCATTAAAGGTCATATATTGCATCATTATATTCGCTTCTCTATGATTATGTGAAAATACATCGTATTCGGTAGGAACCGTATTGAGAGTGAAAGTAAAATGACCTTATCCTCGAGGTAGCCTAATTCAATCATTCCAATGTAGTATTGCCATATGTGGACTGTCGAAAAACAAATTTTAAAAGTCGCCTTCGTTAAAGGTCATATATTGCATCATTATATTCGCTTCTCTATGATTATGTGAAAATATATCGTAAGCTAGGAACCGTATTGAGAGTGAATGTAAAATGACCTTTTCATCGTGCGTCCTACTACCATCTCTCTCGCTCTCGCATATTCTTTGTTAGATCCATTAACTTTAGCAGTATACTGTTTTCACGGTCGTCGATTATGCGTCGATCACTTATTCACCGTACATTTGTTTTCCCGAAACTTTCGAAAATGTATACAGGTCCAGACGCGTTTAAAACGTCATTACACAATTTCTTCAAAACATTATCTGTTTACCAAATTTAGGCAATCCGTGACGAAATAGAAAGGAGGCATTCTAATTCAAATATTCCAATGTCATAATTTCTATGATCTCTCTCACTCTCGCATACTCTTTGTTAGACTCATTAACATTAGCAGTATACCGTTTTCACGGTCGTTGATTATCCATCGAGCACTTATTCACCGTACATTTGTTTTCCCGAAACTGCATACAAGATTAATGATGTCGCGTTATGTATATATTTTTCGATCTTTTAAATACCTCTGTTGGGGAATCTCACCTCCAATATGACACATCGTTACCGACGTATTTCAGATGTTACGTATCTTTTATGAGGAATTGAACGTTTAGATTTCCTTCAACATTCGTCACAATTAGTCTAAATATCAGTTTGAAGGTGTCTAGCCTAATCCCGTATATCGACGACCTACTTTTTATATCTCACACACACACACATTTTAATTACCTGCTACTCTTTAGTGATGTAATCAGCGCTTTGATCTTTCCCTTGTCAAGTTGTAAGTTCGAAATCACCGACATTTTCCTCCAACCTTCGTCACAATTAGTCTAAATACCAGTTTGAAGGTGTCTAGCCCTATTACAAAATTTGTTCCATCTAGCATCTATATTTCCATTTTCTCGTTTCGTGACATAACGTTTTAAAATCCTTCTTGACACCTACATATTTTAAACACAAATTTTTATTCATAAGGTGGAAAGTCTTGTTTTCGTCTCTCCTCCTATTGAAAACCGTTCCCATTACCACCATCGCAACGCCTCGACTGTAAAACCCATTAATCATTACGTCGATCATCGACTCTTTCATAAATATTTATTTTTGTTTGGTACAATATCACGCAGAAAGGAAGATGAAGAAAATACAGAAGATGTATTTAATAAATTTTATTTTTCACATTCATATTCATACATTACATTAATTTGTTTACAATATTGTTATACATAAGAATATAAAATAGCGATCACATAAAATTTATATTTTCAATATCGTCAACTAATGCATCGCTTTTAATTTGACAACTGATGCAGTCTTTAATCATAGGCGGTTCACCATCTATCGTATCATAGCTTGATTCGAAATGTTTATAACATCGACGACATTCACGTATTTCAGGATGCATTTGCATAGCAGGTGGCAAGCCGGTTCATGCTTCTTCTTTCAAAAATACTTTAACATTACTAATCACCAAATTCGCCAACAACGAAATTTTACCAACGATGAAATTGGCAGAACTGAACCTCGCAAAAGTGTATGTCGTTTCAAAAATAAGAGTTTCAACAAAACTTGGAGAACGAATTAGCATGAAGTTGGACAACGAAATCTTCTGTTTTCCTTCACCACGGTAAGCACTAACTCACAATGTCATGAAGGAATATTTGAACATCGTTGAAGGAAATCGACTGTATATGAAGTGCAAAGGGGAAATAACATTAATAACCTCGAGTTTTCAATAGGATATTCAGGCAATGAACTGAAAATTAATTAAATTATAGTGGTAAATTTATTATAATGTAATTACATATAGCTTTACATTAATTCTTCTGTCAATATAGATATTATATATGTACATATTATTGTATATGTCCAGATGATGATGCAGATGTCACAGATTGTCGATGATGGATGTAGTCCGATGAATCCGATCACCGATGCCAGATGGCTAAATGCTGCTGGTCACCAATGATGAAGAAGTCAGATCCAACAGTCATCTGCAGGAACATCATCAGCGAACGGAATCTGCAATAACAACAAGAAAATTAAATACATGTTAAATGAATACTGATAAAAAATATTAATGTTAATTATTATTGCTAAAACAAACAAATATATATATATTTATTATTAAAAATTAAATATGTTTTTTTTTTTTTTATATATATACCTTCATCGACGATCATTTTTAAGTGTTCCGAGATGTGGTTTAGCAGCTCCCGGTCAAGATCCACAGCTACGACCACCAAGTCACGCTCATCGACCACTGCGCCAAAATACTCCTCTGCGATTCGGATAGAATTTTGAAGCTCCTCCGCCCGCATTCGCAAATTGTTGGAACGATTGTAGAAGAATCGCTCTTCACAATCGTGACCCTCTCGATGCAGCTCCATGAGGGCAGCTGCTCCATCTTCGCAATATTTTAAAGCATCTTTCAGCTTTGCGATCTTTTCGCGCAGCTCTTGAATTGTGGAAAATGTGTTGAGTATTTTCCATTCTTGGAGGTTGATTTTATCCTCCAACCACTTCTGAATCATACCCAATACAACTATTCAGTGGCTGATCATGTTGGTTTGTGACGAATCTCCAAAAATATTTCTCTATTTATACGTAAAACTAGCCCTGTGTCTATATGCGTTTTACGATTAACGTAGACCTCTTGACAATTTCAACCAATCACGATCTAGAACACTGTCATTATTCACCATCATCGAGTTACAGGCTCCGAGCGCTGTATTTCAACGTGTAATTAATCTTAGAGTAAAAGTTCCTTCTTTTTGACCCAGCTTCCCCCCCACCCCCCCCCCCCCCCACCCCCCCCCCCCCCCACCCCCCCCCCCCCCCACCCCCCCCCCCCCCCACCCCCCCCCCCCCCCACCCCCCCCCCCCCCCACCCCCCCCCCCCCCCACCCCCCCCCCCCCCCACCCCCCCCCCCCCCCACCCCCCCCCCCCCCCACCCCCCCCCCCCCCCACCCCCCCCCCCCCCCACCCCCCCCCCCCCCCACCCCCCCCCCCCCCCACCCCCCCCCCCCCCCACCCCCCCCCCCCCCCACCCCCCCCCCCCCCCACCCCCCCCCCCCCCCACCCCCCCCCCCCCCCACCCCCCCCCCCCCCCACCCCCCCCCCCCCCCACCCCCCCCCCCCCCCACCCCCCCCCCCCCCCACCCCCCCCCCCCCCCACCCCCCCCCCCCCCCACCCCCCCCCCCCCCCACCCCCCCCCCCCCCCACCCCCCCCCCCCCCCACCCCCCCCCCCCCCCACCCCCCCCCCCCCCCACCCCCCCCCCCAAATCGAAATGATTCTGACAGATGGCGCTTGGAAAATATTTCAACCATGTTGAAATGTTTCATTGATGCAATCACGACCAATTGCGTTGCCGGATAAAAACCCATCAAATGTGAATTTATTATTATTTATAAAAAAAACGCTATTTTGAAATTCACGTATTTTGTAGTAAAAATCCTCAGCTTTCTGATAAAAATAAAAAAAAAAGTGCCCAATGGTGAAAAAACTTAAATGATATTTTTGATTTTCAAAAATGTTGGTCTAAATGAAAAAAAAATTCAAATTGGACTGCACCGAGAGTTCATGAAAAATCCTACAAAAATCATATCTGAAACACATTTGTTATTTATTTGTTTAAATATAATCAATACATAAAGTAGAGCAGGTCAATCAAAAAGTTCAAAAATTTGACCCCCACCCACGTCCCCCAATTTTTGATAAAATTCAAAAATATTTGCCTGAATAATTACTAAACTATACAACTCATAAAACAAAATTGGTCTGGATTGGAGAACATTTTTTTTTCTGGACGTTTGACGTGAAATCCATCATATTTTATAAGTTAACTTTACTTTTACGTGATAATTTGATTGTTATTGAAATTTTATAAATAAGCACAAAGAGGTACATTATAAAGAAGACTTCAATAGCAACATGACTAGCGGGACAATCTCAGGTAATGGCAATGCCAGCGGGAGCTGATTTTGAACACGGAACGTGCAAAAAGTTTTAAGTTATTATTTGTATATTAAAATTCGAAATTTTGTCATTTCATTAAAAGAATCTTGTAGAACGTTAAATTGCCATCAACACAACATGTTAATCAGGGTACTTTTTCAGATCGATTTTTTAAGTGCAAGCCGATCTATAACCATAATTTCAACTATACCGCCATAAAGAGTATATATTGAAGATTTTTTCTAAATTTTTCAAAATTATAAAACGGGTCGTTCCTTTAAAAAATGTACATTAAAATTTTTAATACGAGTTTTTAACCTCATTCATTAATAATACGTTAAAGCGAATATTTTCACAAGAAAGGGCATTGAAAAAGCTACAAAAAACATGTGGTACATTATTCGTTAGTCATGACATTATTTGTTTGTAAGTAAATTAAACATTCCAGGCATAGAAAATTAACTTTTTCTAAATATACTCTCAACTTTCATTACAGTTGAAATGAAAATGTTGTGTACTGTCAAGAATATTTTTTTTGCATGTGCTATTAATAAAGAAATGATAAACTTAAATTTAGAAATTGTGTGAAAAAAAGTTGCCGATTTCACGAAAACTGCTCTTCGAAATTGTATTCAAGCAGCAGCTCGCAATATACGACGGGCTACGTTCTTTGTTTACATTTCGATGAGCTTGTTTTACAAGGCGTAAATCGACTCATGGGCCTCTGCTGTACTTCGTGTGGCTTTTCTGCAATTTTCTACATCTTCGACAAATGTGAGTACGGCGCCATCTAAGTCGATTTGCAAGTCTCGCTATACCGACGTACAGAGCCTCTATTCGTCAAGGTTTGATTCCGGCGGTGGTATTTTTTGACTAAAAGACTCTTCTTTGCAGGACAGTTGTCATACGATGTCTTATCGATTTCAACTCGATCATTGTTTCCAGCAACGATACTTCTGTTCAGGATAGTCGTTTTTCTGGGATACTGGGTGTTGTCATAATCTCGACTTATAATAGTCCATTTCCTCAGTTGCATTCGTAAAGATGTGTTAACCCATTAAATGTAGCCAACCATTATGGCGTCGACTTCAGACAGATTTCTGAACCCGTATTGAAAGCTTTTCCAAACCTACATGTGAAATAAAAAATATGCCAAAAATGTAGGAAATTAATTTACAAAAAAAAAAGAAGCCAGTGATGATAATGCTACTGATTCCGATAATGACGAACAAGTACCTGAAAACGAAACTCAAAGCCAATCAAATCGCGGATAGTGCCAAACTCACGACTGGAAATCGAATATTGGGTAAAAATAAAACACATGTGTTCTTTTGTTTTTTATAAAAGATTATTATTTTTATTAATATGTTATATTATAAACAATTTTGTAGACGAAATCTGATTGCGGCAGTTGATATGATGTTGGAGTAAATTATATATCAAAGATGTGTCCATTATTCATGTGCACAAAGGTCGCGTTTTATTTGAACCTGTAGCAGTAGAACACCACTTACACGGTTTCGTCGATCGCTGGACATTTACCGACGTAGATAACTACTACACGAAGCGTGTCGGAAGGAAAATGGCCTTGGTTATAAGTAATGCAGCACAGTTTATTAATAATTAATAATTAATATATATTAATAGTTTTAATTATTTGAAAAGACTCGAATTAGGCTCGAACTCGAAAAATTATTGTTATTTATTCTATATAAAAGTAACAAATTCTTATATGCAGAACATGATTAGGCAATAACCATGTTTACCCGATAAGTTGCAGGTTCTAGTCTATTAATGAGGGCTTCATCTAACAGCAGTAAGTCTTATCAGGAGCATATGACTACTATCTGATCAGGTCGTAACCATAAAACGTTAAGACACACTTTATCCGGCACGCCTTTTTACTGCCTGGTCAAGACCTGATTCGGAGATGATAAGGCATACTGCATCATACGCGCCCGACTGCTGCCTGATCATCAGTTTTCATGCAGCCTGGATAGATTTCTGTTCGGGAGGAAAGCTGAAATGTTTTAAAATTTAAATTTTTATCTAACTTAGCCACCTATATTGAAGCTTGAAGCTACAGTTTCACCGAAGAAATTTGTAAAGAATTTTGAGATAATGTTGAAAGGCATAAAGGCAGAAGATCTTTTCAAATTAAAATTTTTATCTCATTTAGTCACTTACATAGAAGGTAATATCTATGTTCGTGTACGTGTGACCTGCGTCGATAAACGGGCCACGATCTTCTCGGGCACCATTTATGTGCAACATATATTTGTCCCCCCTCTTTTGTTTTCGCCGGTTACGCGGTTACACGGAGTCACTCCCGATGAGTAAATATCTCCGGCGTTCTATCGAGGTGTTAGAAACGCCTCCGCGATACGAACTTTCCACGTCTATATCGTAACGCGATATGACTCATATTATAAGACCAAGAAATAATGCTAAGTGATTGCACAATTAATATATGTAGAGCTAAGTTACGTTTAATACATTTATAGTTTCAAGTCCAGATGGTTTCCGCTTTCTCATAACCGGCCCTTTAATCCTCCGGCATTCTGATTGCCCAGAAAGGAACGTCTCCTGGCTCATCCCATCTCATAAACAATCTGGTCCTTTAAGCCGGATATCCAGGATCCACGGTTAGCCGATTTTAAAAAACTAGAAAACAAAGCCCCATACACCCTGTTGTTCAGGGCATCGATGTGCTCGTTTAATCGTATCAGTACGTGAAACGAACGATAATCGTGAGTGAAATTGTATTGTCGTTTCACACATCATATCGGAAAGTGCATCATTAGTGCGGTAGTGCATTGCCAACAATTGAGCGTGGCAAATACTCGGAACTTGGACATATCGTGACGCTGTTGCCCAGAGACGCTTTCGCCGCTTAGAATCGTAACGTCATCACCTGCAGCGATACGAGGCGTACTGGTTAATTGCCACCATGTTGGAAGCGCTGCCCCACCTCGCCCGGTGGAGTTTCCCAGGATATAAATGCATACGTGGGATTGATTCATCAGTAATCTCAGCTGTCCCGAAGCTGCACTACCTGAAACTATGTATTGACCATCATCGCCAACGTAGCTGCCAGTGGCGAGACATTTAATGAGGTGTTACGCTCGAACCCGGGGTACTTATATGCGTACTCCAGATACTTATGTCAAGGGTCGGTCGACCGGGTGGGTCGACTCTGGGATTTGAGTGAACGGAGGCGGCTGCGCCTAAAAAAGAAAACTAGGGTCGAGAAACAAATGAGACAGAATTGATTGAAATGGCGAGTTTATTTTCTAGAAATTAGACTTCTTTTCTATTACATATATTTTTACATTATTTACGTTATAGAGTAGATGGAGGAGGGCAAAGAAGGAAGAATCCGGAGTTGGGAAACGATGGATTTTTATTTGAGTAATTGAGTGATGACAAATTTGGAATTTTTGTGCGGAAGGAAATCGGCGGCGGCAACGGCGGCTTCTGTAATGCCCGGTCACGAGATCGGTTCTGACGGCGGAAATATACCCGATAATTTTTCCATCTTGGTGAAGCCGGTACTGTGGGGATCCTCTGGATTGTTGGAGATGCAGGAGGATACTCTACCCCTTTTGATTATGTCGAGGGGCTGCAATGACGGATACTGAGGCTGTTCAATTTTCCAGGCACGACTCAAGAATTCGCCTTACTTATTGCGATGATGAACGCGTGCCAAAACATTTAGATTATAGGAAGAAGACAGGATCGGTAAAATACGTTCAAATGTTCAGATTGAACAACGGAGAGAGAAAGGCGTCGAAATCGTGCGAAGCTGACCTAAGTCGCTCTCGTCAAAAGGAAATTTGGAAAATATATTCAGACGTTCAGACTGAATATCTGGAGAGAAATAGGTAAGGATCGTGCGAAGCTGACCTTAGTCGCTCATGTCACGAGGAAGTTTGGAAAAAGGAAAAAGAGGCTGAGGCGAGAAGCTGCACTAGGCACTCACTTCGCATAAGAAATGGGAAGGGTATAAGGATTGAAGGTAGATGGCTTTGTCAAGAATGATCTGCAACTGAGAGAGGCCTTTTCATATTCTTCTCGTGACCTCGAAAATTCGGAGGTTGCTCGAAGAGTGAGAATGTCAGTCTAGGCGCTACAAAAGTGTACGATTTTCCATGGAAATATTATAAACTATTGTTGCATTATTTATGGTTGAGATATTATAACAAAATATTTTACGATAAGATCAAAATAGTTTGTATAAACATGAACGAGAGTTGCAGCATTCAAATAAAGTTATTTACTAAAATAGAATTTTGTATTAATTATATATTAAAACAATCTTTTAATTAAAAAAAAAACAAGAAATGGGTTTGTTTATAAAAAGGATATTTGTATATTTGCATGAAAATAATTTTTAATAATTCAATAATAATTATCGATGCGTCACGTAGGCGTACTATCTAATAGACCGGAGTGAAAAATAAAATTCTTTCCGAATCGAATCATAATAGTGCGGAAAAGGTGCCATTTTTCATTTACTATTCCGAGAAAAAAAGGTTTTTCGAGATCAGACAACATCTTCTGTTCGCGCATTGCAGTCAAAGTTATGAATTTAAAACGAATTTGATTGGATTAACGAAAAATCGTACATCATCATTTGATCATTGTATATGATGTCTGATCAAGCTTATTTCAAGTATTCAGCATGGTCTAGTGCTATGTTGTGATAATGAATGATTTGAAATGAACATGAAATGATTTCTTCGCTCCCTCCTCTTTTCACCGTCGGAAGGGGCAGGGGGGAGAAAAGGGCTATTTTTAGTTGAAAAGGATCAAAAATACAGTTGGCCAAAAGCAATTGTGAACGTTGAATTATGTATCTAAATTTTTGTGTGGTGTTTACCATTTTTTCCCCTAAATTCGTAATGAAAAATGGCAACTTTTCCACACCATTACGATTCGACTCGCAAAGAGTTTTGTTTTCCACTCCCGTCTAGTGATTAGTGTTTCCAATTGAAGCAAATAAGACTTACGTAATTTTGCGCAACGTCAATAAATACACGATATTCCGCAACTTTTTATACAGCTTCCACGCTCTGTTATTGTGTTACGTCTGGATTTAGAACGATCTCGTCATCAAGAAGTTATCAACGGTGAAGAAATCGGCCGGAACTCGGACGCGAAAGGACGTTCTCGACTCTGTAGAATCGAAACCGTGTTCTGGATTGCGGGGACTTCCACCAAGGTGCGGGTTGAGCAAAGAAACTATTATAACTTGGTTCAAATAACTTTGATTTATTTTGGATGAGGATGGTGAGGAAGGGGTGAGGAGATTTTCAAGAAAAATCGGATTTCGATATCTGCGGCTGCGGGACCTCGACTCTGTAAAAAAAAACAGATTCTGAATTAGAGCCTGTTATGGCAAATTTGGTTAGTGTTAGTGAATAGGGAGGGGGGAGCGTAATAGGATGGATCGAAAAACACGAATTTTAGATTTCGGATTCGCCGGGGTGTGGAAACGTTGTATATCTCTACCAAATGAAAGCACAACAAATTTCAGCCCGATCAGTTGATATTTACTATCCCCACATCGAGCTTAAAGTTTTGAAGTTTACGTAGGATATATTAACTTTTAGGAGTGTGCGTATCCTGCGAATCTACGATTTTTAAATAAATTCAATTCATAGCAGTGTCGTGAATAAAGCCACAGAAACTTAAAAATAAATGAATCCACTGGAGAAACTGTAATGAGCGAGGTGAAACATTTATGGGTGAATGTATTTTTGATTATGAAATGCCGAAGTTTGATTTTTGCAAAAGTTAATATAAGCTTAGTTTATACTTAACTGTGTGCGTTGATCTCAGAAGGCCTTCAGCACTTAAATTCTAATCCATGTGGAAAGGAACTCGGTTAATTTAACAAATAACAATTATATTATAACCAAAAGATACATTGATAATTAAACAATATTTGTTTGTATATTTCTGGAACGTTTGTTCAACCTTCGAATTGCGCGTTTGGTTGCTACTTTATGCAAACGTAGTTGTCTTGCTTTTTCGTCAACAACTGAAAAATCTATAAGAATAGTTTTCTCCTCTTCCCAACAGTTATCTGTGACAGGCGGACAACACTTGGACTGTTCCTGAGATGTTAAAGCCTTGTAATATGCAATCGAGCTTGCGAGCCTTGGGTCGGCATCTGACACCCCAGTTCGAAGTTGGCGTGCTTTCTTTGCCTTATGGCCTTCGAAGTTGGCAACCCGCCATACAGGTGCGTCGTCCGGGATGTAGAGTTTCCTCGGAAGAGAGTATGCCACCTCTTCGTGTACATGTTCTTCTGCTTGGCCGGTGGTATGTTCGTGCGGTCTTTTTAGAGTTACCGCCTGCGTGGAGGTCACTGATGGAGTAGCGGATGAAGTAGCGGACAGGCAGATGAAGTGCAGTTGGTCCTCATGAGAATCCACTAATTCCAATGGCAGGAGATGGCTGATGTTTATCCCTTCACAAGTAGAGCAAGAACTACTGCAGGCTCGTATAAGAAATGGTGGTGTAAAATTCTTGCACGGTACTGCTCCGTACTGGATGGCCAGTTCCTCAAAAACACGGTCCTGTTTACGGTGTATAGATCGTAAGAAGATCGACGACGTAATTTGCGATGCTGTAATCGGACCCATGTTGCGAGCGTTCAATATTCAGGCGAACTGTGCCGTGACCCGTCATAATCCGGCCTTTTATAATATTCAAGGTCATGTTCGGATATTCTCGAGACCTTCCGGAAAAGGTCTAAAAGGTCCACTAATCAGGATGGTCAAATTGACCACCAATGAAAGATTAGTGATCGGCGTGAAATATAGAGAGTTTTAATTTTTTTGTACGCGATCGTATTTTGGCGCCTCCACTATTTGGCGCTACCTTAAAAAAAATAGTAGCTGTGCATCCGGCAACTCAAGCAGAGTGCACTGGATAACTAAAGCTGGGGATTTAATACTACTCTAGCAGAGAGCTTTTTGAATCAATGCCTCCACTATTTTCAACTGTTTTTTTAGCAAATGCAATGGGTTGCATCCGGCCACTCTAGCAGAGTGCACTTGATGTCAGTAGCCGGAGATTCAAGGCTACTCTAGCAGAGAGCTCTTGAATGTACAATTAGCCAAAATAGGTGCCTCCACTATTTTGCCGGCTCGATAAATATGGTATATGGCATCCCAAGCATGGAGCTCAGTGTACAGAAAAAAAATGATTTCCCTATTTGCTATTTTTTTAGAACGATCATAAGAGGACCGTTTAAAAAATACCATACTCTGTACTGTGGACCTATTTCCGCTTTAGTACTCGCGTACTGAGCCGGGCGAAGGTCTCCGGAGGAAGGTGTCGTCTAGCCCGATTTGGCCTGTTTAAATAGGAAATGTTGATCCTTCGCCGCACCAATTGCTGAATTTTCGATCGGAATGGTTAATGCCGAAAATGTGAATTCCCACTTAAATTTACTGAGTCAATCGGACGCGGTTTGTCTACATAGTCCGCGCTCCGAGATATACTCCTTAATTGTCATTTTCATAGGTCCCTTATTTCTAATTCGAGCTCTCGAATTCTAGGAATTCTGTATTATAATACTTTTAATGAAATTAATATGATGCGCGAAAATAGAAATTATTTGAACGTGCCGAAAATACATTTTATAGCTGTGCGTCGCTACACATTGTTAAGGAAATATCAAATTACGCTATTTTAGTGTATATTACAAAACAGCTTAATTCGGTAACTGTATATGCTGTACTAAGGTTGGTGTTCGTTTGGAGGTTCAAAAAGTGACTATTGTAGGTTTCAGGATGCTAGTCCTCACAGTCACCCTCTTCTTCTCTTTCTCGTTCCCTCCATCCCTACCTACAATATGATACAATGCAAACTTTGGCCCGCCTCCCAAATGCCAAGGAAAAACGGCTCAGAATCCACTACGAGAATGTAGTTGCACTTATGATTCCACCCTTACCCCTCCCAACCAACCAACCATAAATGGGCATTTTTTATTTAGTCTTCACTATCTGAAAAACCTACGAAGTCTTTCTTAGTCTCGAAAAAAAGGCATAACTTGCCTGGAACGCAAAGTGGCTCTGATATAGCCGTCACGGGCCTCAAAACCGCAAACGTGTGTTGCAGCTTCGGTGACCAGCTTAACAGTGCGTTCCACTGCTTTCGTGTGGCAAGGAAAGCCACCCATCATAGAATAAATGTGGGTCTTGTCTATAGCACAACATTTTATGTCCTCATCTAAAATTCTCGGCAAAATTGGCGACTCAACAGAAATCGAAGATGGCCAAGAAATCACATGGAAAGTACTTGTAGCTTTGAAATTGACAGATAGAACACGAAAAACACGAGGCTTTGACTGTGGACCTGATGTTTTCATTTCCATATTTTGATGTCTTCGATGAAGAATTTTTTGAACAGCAAATTTTCTGATAGCATCACTTTCATCTGAGAGCATCGAGAGCAGTACATTTTTTGGGTCAGCAAAATATGCATTATTTTAAATGACATTGTCGACAATATCTCGTTGTTTCTGTGGCAAATACCTTGAATTTTGAATCACTTCAAGTAACACTTTGCTACCATCAATCACAGAATGCCTACTTATGATAGTAAACCAGGAGGAGACATATACCTTCAACAGGAACATCACCAATCCCTTCAAACTTGTAGATGGCACTGGAGTACCGACATACAGACGAAGGATTCTATTTGCCGCGGTCAGCCACCTAGAGTGTGATAGAGGACCAACAACTTGCCTGGCAAGATATGTACTACAATCTCCGGACTGAATAGTTTTGGAAATTTCATACAAGTACCGTTGATCTTTACTCAGGTTTTTGATGTTAACTTCCGGCAAATTAACGTCAATTTTTTTAAATTTGCAGAACCGGGTATTTTCACAGCTGACCAACTGCTTGCCTATTTGTCCAGAAAATGTGTTTAGTCCTGTTGTGGCACCATCGAGATGTTGCATCAGATGTCTGAAAGGTAATTCATTAAAATAGAGAAGACATATTATCCATTGCAATGGTCTATTCAGTTTTTCCTCGATCAAACGAATGATGCCACCCTTATGACCTGTATTTACATTTGTTTCATCACAACCAACTGCGACAAGAGAGTCCGTACCATCATACTGTTCAGTAAAATTCAAAATGCATTTAGCTATATCTGCAGCAGTACCACGTGTTGGAATGACATGGCTAACGTACATTAAATCTGGCTCCTGGACAAGAGAAATGTGCTCTTCCATTTGTATGCGCCTATAAAATTTTGCTCTTTCCAGAACTTGAATAGCAGTGTTGTCTTTACGACCATCAAAATAAAGGCCTCGCATACTTTCTAGGAGGTCATCGGATGCAACACATGAACGTCTTACATTGGATATGAACCTATGGATATTTGACTTGTCAATCACAGATGACGTATCATTCTTTGTGACGATGCCAAGATCTTTAAGAACAGCAGATGAAATCGCAGCAGTTTGTCAATTGGATAGTCCATACCTATCACTAATTAATGCAGTATTCAACAGACATACTAGCATTCGTTTCCCGGAACTAACAGGCCTTGCTTTAAAATCATCATCGCTGCCATGAGTTTCGTCGTAACTAGAATCCGAGTCTGATTCAAACGAGTCGTGAGACAACGATGAATTGAACTCGGAATAAACATTATGCTGAGACATCCTGTTCTTTCTACCCTCTCGTTTCTGAAGCGCTTTAGAGGCAATAAAGTCAACTTTGCCAATCTTCATCTGATGCAAAGTCCTTTGGTCCAGAAGAAACGGTCTCTCTATTCGAGGCACTCTTTGAGATTTATCATGGCAGTCGCAGATAGTGTCCTCAGGGGTGGATGCATCAAACGGACATTCACAGGACGCAACATCACATAAATGATTGCATTTTTCAAAAAATTTATTAACTGCAAAGTTTAGACCATGAGAGCCTTGCCTGGACTTATTTTGGTCATATTTAAGTATTGATTCGTGTACTTTACGAAGAGGCATAATCTTTTCGGTAACAGTTTTAAACGAAGAAGCAGGGATTGAAGCATTTCGATATAAATCTAACACATGTTCAGCTACTACCTTAGCAGTATCAAGGAAAGGAGTTTTAGGCGAGAATTGTTCAGAATGCATGCCAGCACGCCTATGTTGATAGCAAGCGAGAAGAACATCCTTGTTAGTCGGCAATTGAAACTGCGGTAAATTACGAGGAGAACCCAGTACTGGGCACTCAGAAACACTCCGTGTATAGGCCATTATAATGAGAAATTATCGCAATCAGTTATGCTATAAGGAATCAAGCCGGCTCCTCATGTATGGAAAAGAAAGTAATTTCTATAATGAGAACGAAAAAAGGGATGAAAGCCGCGATGACACCTAGTGGTAACTTTCACAACTGCTTTGGAAGCATACTCGCATATACAACTTTTTGGGTTGCATGTTTTGTAATTCCCTCAATATTCGACGCTATTCGTTATGTTTTGTGCACAAGGTCGAAAGGGAGGGGGTAATTCGAGCAGAAAGATATGGAAGAGGAATGATCTATTTTTCTTTATATCTATACCGCTATCCGTTTAAACTTTCGATTCCATATTTACCTTACCTAAGCACGTAACTGTTGAATTTGACTGTTTCCCAAAATACGCTAAAATAGTTTATTTAAAAATGTTTGTTAACAGTTTGCCACCTCGCTCATTACATTTTTTGGATTAGATTTCCTTAGCATTCCTGAGTTATTAGTGGCCTTTCTCATGGCGATGTCCTGAATAACATTTAGTTTAAAATCGTAGGCTCGCACACCTAAAAGTTAATATATCCTACGTAAACTTCAAAACTTTAAGCTCGATGTGGGGATAGTAAAAATCATCCTATCGGAAATAATTTTCGATCCACTCTAGAGCGCAATGAATAAAAGATCGGTACAACTAAAAAAAAATTGATCCTAACCGTCCCTAGTGAAGTGTGAGACCAAGCCGGTTTCATGAAACCTTCGGAGTCCTAAACTTCACTAAGAAAAAAAAAATGATTCCCTAAGGTGTGGTCTGCCTTTTTTTGATAGACAAACAAAAAAAAAAGACACTAATGCCGACATTTACACATTCGTCTCAGTATATATAAAAAATATATAAAAATAAAACCAAAGTCAGTCTATAATGGTGTGAAGTGACTCAATTTATTCAGAGATTGACGCCGTCACTCGGCTTAGTAGGGGGTGGCATGGGGCCTAAGGTTAGTGAAAAGAAAGATAGAGCATATGTTAAAAAGAAAGTGGTTGCTTACTCTTTTATGTAGTTGGTTTCTGGTGGCCGTGATGGGTTTGGATATTGTTTTGGCAGCGTCTATTGTACCGCTACCGAACGGGATGTATGCTACGACCCGTCTATTCAGGTGTGACGTGGATCAGGTGCTGCGGGCCTGCAATGCTTGATACTGTGAGCAAATTGGATGGTTGCGTTGCTGACTCGGTTACTGACTCTCTCGCTTTCTGTTTTTTGTGTGGAGTAAGTGCGTTCTTTTATATATTTTTTTTTAACTGGAAAGGGACATATTGGAGCGGGATGTTGGCGACAGAGGTTTTTTTAAAGGAGAAAGGAGCTGAATGTTGGTCGAATTTGTTGTTAATAATGTTACTGCTGTAACCCCTATTTCCTAAATGGAAAAGGGCAAAACAGAAAATTGTTTGAATAGAAATGCAACTCAAAATACGGTTCCCTCAAGGGATGCCATTTTTAACCCTAATTTCGATTTGGAAAAGGGGTTATAAAGAATAACTCAAAATATCTATCGCTACAACAAAGTATGTATTTCGCAAATATAAAGGGGCTGTACATAAAAGTGGGGGGCCGCGATGAACAGAAAGAAAAGAGGGAAGATCTGGTCACAAAATACGGGTTCGGAATCAGTCCACGAGAAAATTACTCGCAAAATGACCGGTACGCGAAACTAAAATAAAAGAACGGAACGGGGAACAAAAATGTAACAGGGCGGCGGTACTCACAGGCGAGGATCTGCTGGTCCGTGAAGAGAGCTGGCGTCCACTCGGGACTGCTGAAGTCGCTCCTGTTGGGTAACTCGGTCGTGGTCGTCGCTCCTGGTGGTTGAGATGGTTGTTCCTCCTGGGGGTTTTCCTGGGCACTTCACGGAGCACACGCTCCAATCCGTAAAATTGACGGTAAACCAACTCAAAGTTCCGATTCATTCTGATGAAGTTTCCACTTAATTTTATTTTTCTAAGTTCGACCGCACGGATTGATATCCTCATGACGAATGTGTAGGGGCTCTCACCGATATCTGCGAGGCTCGAGTCGAGAACACGATGTTGCCGTTTGTCCGTATCGCAGAACATCGGGGAAAGGGGGGGGGGGAGGGAAAAAATAGAAGGTCTGACGGGCAAGAAGAAGGAAAAGGACAGCGATTTAAAGTTTAATAGGATAAAAGTGTGTGACAGCCGTATCGAGGGGCAATGCAAGGGGATTTCGTATCACAGCACAGAGAGGGGTGCTTACGTTCCCTCTTGTGTGTGGGAGAGAGAGAGAGATACAACATATTAGACGTCTCGGAGCGATGAGGCGGGACAGCGGAAATTTCCGTGTCCTGAAAGAAGACGGAGGGGAGATCGTCTCTCTTTTTTATGAAAACTTGTACTGTTGAGACGACAGCCAGCGGATAATGCGGCGTAAGGTCTGCGGCTGAGTTTTGCCGAGGGACGACTGTCAACTCGGGCATGAGACGGTGGAGGCAACGAGAGTTGCCGTACGTGCAAAGAGGCACGCACTAAAATAGGGGAAGCGAATGAGACGGACTCAGCGACGGCTGCCTGAGTCCGACGAAGAGAGGGGCATGCGAATTACAGGCGAACGAAAGAAGGGACATAGGCACGCGGGCTCGCTGCATGAAACGTCCGGTTGTCGTTCGAACGACTAGGGACGGCTGGCGAGTGTGTAGACGTGGTGGGGAAAAGGAAACAAGCATCGGATCCTTGCGCGACGCGGCTGCGATGAACGTCGAGGCGAGGCCGCCGCATGGAAAAATCCAGCGGGGGGATAGGGTTCGTGCGTCAAAAACGTGCGATGGATGCATGCACGCACGACCGGGGCGAACGGCTAACGGAGCTGTCACCATGGTGGGGATGAGAAATGGAAACGGGCTCTCGCGCGTCTAGGCGACGATCGTCGGAGCACCGACCAACAGCTTGGTGGTATATGAGGGGCGAAAGGGGGGGCTCGCGCATCGGAAGCGTGAGAGAAGCGTTCTCAAACGAGCGGACGCTTCTTCGAGAAATTGATACTTTCCGTTCAACCGCTACAATTGCAGTTGACGGACGTGTGGGGGGAGGGGAGAGGAGAGGATGTCCATGTTTAAATAAGGGAAATAATTAGGGTAATGACGCTCTACGATACGTGGCGATTCAGGATGATTTACGAATCCTGCCGACTTGCCACTGCGCGGCTTCATCGGGATTTTCTGTTGTCCGCTCACGGGCAAGCAGGTACCTTCACGTTGATCTCTTGCTTGGTCACACTTAAGCATTAGCTTAAAGGATTATAATTTAAATCGGAAAGGGTTGAGATCTGTGACGTATTTCGTTACAAACCCCCGGGCCTGACTTGAGTATCTCTGTGTACGACGAGTCATAATTTCGGACCACTAAGTTCCAAATTGTCTTTAAACACTTTCAATAAAAACTCACTTCCACTACACTAGTTGTCGCTTTCACTATGGAAGAGGGGGTGAAATATCGCAATGGAGCAGCTCTAACATATTAACATACAACATATTCGCAGAATTATCGCCAAGCAATCCAGACATGACAGCAATCGCAAAAGAACGCAAAAGATCGCAAAGAAAAATCACAAAAGATTACAAAAGATCGCAAAAAAAATCGCAAAAGATACAAGGTAGGTTTTGCACAAGTTTCGCTACATGATCCTTAAAGCTACATATTTTTACAGCTCCTTTATCACATTTTTCTTTTTTGCACAATTTATCCGGTCGGATGACCCTCACAGCACATTACGACTCCCCGGAATTTCGAACGCAAACACAATGGTCTCTATTTTTGAGGGACGACGCACCCTAGGATCTGAGTTTTCCAGTTCGGGCGGTTTTCCGAGCGCTTTTTTCACGAAAGCCGGAAAAAGTAGGCGGAAAAAGGATAGCTGGAATTTAGGATCGTTTCGCGAATACGGATCGTTAATTAATTTGAGCCCGGTAGGGGGGGGGGGGTCTGAAGAAAACTTTTTTGGGCCAGCAAATGGACGGGTAAGGGAGGAAATACTATACGAAACAGCAAAAAAATAGAAAAATAAAGATCTAGGCGCAAGGGGGAGGGGTGAATTTAGGAAAAAACATGGCACAAAAAAATATAAAAATAAAGTGACTCTTCCAGGTTTTTAGAGGTTATTGGAGCAGCACATCTTACCTACAGAAAAAAAAATAAAAAACTAAAAAGGAAGGGAAAAATAACGGAGGGAGGAGAGATCTCCTCTACGGGTCGGCTGGGGATTCGCCTACTGGTCCCCTGGACCACCGTTGGCGACGGAGGCAGTGCTGGGAGGGATGACACCGGCGACCGCACTTTCTGCGCCGGATCAACGAGGCGGTCCACTAACCTTTGGAAGGTGGTAGGAGCATTGGTGAGTCCGAAGGGCATACGGAGGAATTGAAATAGACCGCGACCTGGGACGGCGAACGCGGTAATGGGCCGGCTGTTCGGGGCTATCGGCACCTGTAAATAAGCTACAAGCGATATGCTTTTTCGTGGACGGCGACGTTTTCTAGTTGCCGACCTAGATGCAGCAGATCGAAGAACCCGTACACGGAATCGCGATAGGCTGCGCAATGCCACGAGATATTCTCGCACTGACTCGTCGGGACCTTGCGGGTGTAGTGCAATTTCTTTTTTAACGCTCACTTCCGGATTGCGTTGTCCGTACGCCTCCCGGAAATAGCGCACGAACCTGGGGTACGAACTCCAAATATTTCGTTCCACTCGGTACCAGGCGAGGGCTCCGCCCTTGAAGGCTTCCGGCATGGCGCGAAGGAGATCTTCCTTTGGTAAATCTCGGCTTGAACCGTATTCGACCAGTTTCGTGAAAAAGTCTTCCGCATCCTCGCTATTCTCGCCTGCGAAACGAGGGCCATTCTTTTTCCAGTGTTTGATGGTGGATTTTCCCCTTCGAACAGTGGTCGGCGACATGCTTGGATAGACTGTAAGTTAAGTCTACGGGAACATGCACTAGTGACAGCTGTGCAACGGAGAGAGTTTTTACGAGGATCACGCGGCTCCAAGTAGTCGTGCCGGTTGACGGCTACGTTCTGAGGTGGGGGTGGGGGGGCATGAGTAGTGGATAGGATCGTGTTTGTCTGCGTAATTAGAAGGATGAGGGTTGGAGCTGGTAGACTGTGCGTGTTCAGTACCACCGCTATAGGAAGGGGATAAGATATCTTGCCCGCGCGTGCCAATCTGATGACGTAAGTCGGCATCGGTTGCGTTACGCGGCTCGGGACGGAGATTTTCATCAACCTCCGCTCCAGCTAAGGAGAGAGCATCGTGCATGACGTACGACCGAGGCGGAGCATCATCGCTTACCCGCAGTCCGCTACGCGTGTTTCCGGCAGAGTGCGACTCGCGTGGGGGTTCACCTGATCGAACGGGTATGGGATCGGAGACGGATCCCGATGATCCGTTGGAATAGGCGATGGCCTTTCCGGGAGATCGAAATTCCCTTTGGCAAAAGAAATCGGGTCGCGGTAAAAAGCGCGAGAGCGATCCGAGGGTAATCCAGCGATCAGATTCTCAAAGACACCGGGTCGTTGATGCGGTGCCTTCACCGGTTGCGGAACTACGTAGTTAGGGTACGTCGCGTTGAACGGCCCACTTGAAACGCCCCCTATAACGGGACAATTTATGGCTTCCGTAAGAGTGAAGGGAGGGTGGTCACCTCGCTCGTCCACGACAGGGTCCCACTCGACGTTTGTCTCGGGGAACCGCTGACGCACTGCGCATTGCGCTAGACGATCACGGAGGACGTCTGTTGACCCGGCAATTTGGATTTCCGCGCAATCACAACGCCCAATCAACTCCCTGAGATCGACGATTCTGTCAATTTCCGCGCGAATCGCTGCATATTGCGCGGGGGTGGCGACACGAATGGCGGTTGCGCTCGACGGAGAAACACGCGTTGCCGTCGAACCTGGAACTGCGACGTCGTCGTAATCGGAGAATTCTCCGTTAATGTCGTGATTACGAGCGTGGGCACGATCGGCATCGAGTCAGTAACGCGAGAGGGGGATGCCATTTCAAAGTGGAAGGGGGAGGGAACGCCAGAAAGGAATCATGAATTCAAAATTTTTTCCCGGTAAAGTACCGGTGCAACGGAAACGGCTCGGGAAATTTTAAAATTATACTAAAGAAAAATTAATAATTTGAAAGAGGAAAATCGAAAAACGGCGAAGAAACGCGGAAATTCCACTAACCGACGGCAATGCGACTGCCAATCGAGCAGAGAGCGGTGAGTTGTGCAGTCGCATTTTTTCTAGTTTCGTATTTCTTGGCAAATTTCATTGTATTTACCCGGCTTGTGGGAGTTCAATTTCTAGTGGCATATCTCCGGAGCAGCTCGGATTGTTCCTGTTTTGAGCTTTTTTTAATCCGAGTCATTATTCTGGAGTAAAACGGAATTTTGCCTTTTCTCACAAAAAATTCTTCGACCGTTAGAGCACCGGCTGTCATTACCTGAGTACGTGTCACGTGACCAGTGACGTTTCTACACTACTACCAGTGTAAGCAGCGTAGATACGTCTCCGTGTACTTCGGTCTCTAATTGGCAACATGTCACGATGCTGTTCGGATAATCCTCTTACTTGCAACTACCAACCTGTAAGCTAAAACGCTGTAATCATCGGTAGCCGCTTATTATTTCGGCCTATTAATAAGCAGATAAGTCCTAAATTTTGGCATATTCGATGTGCACTTAATTGTAACAGTATAAATTTTCGAGCCACATATATAGTCTAATACTATATCGGTACCACGTGACTGCACTCACACAGTTCTTCGTCATTCGTGTATATAACTCGATTTCGTACTCCTAAGTGGGAGGCACTTGCTGCTACTACTATTACCAGAGGGCTGCGCACTGCTAGAGGCGCGTACGGTTCACGTGCCCCTCTATTGCGATTATTACTACGTGTACGCTTGCTGTATTCGTAATTATTTTTACGCGTGTAATTTATTGTGAGCGAGTGTGTGTGTGTGTGTGTGTGGGTGTGTGTTTGTACTATACTTATATATATATGTGATGTGCGTTATTCATATTTATCCGAAACGCATACTTCCAGGACCAAAGTACATAAATTCACGATACTTCAGGGACTTTTTTATAGTTCCAGGACCAATTTCGCGACTGATAGTTCCAGGACCTATAGCCAAATTTAGGCATAACCGCACGTAGGCGAGGTTCTGAGGGGGCAGGGTAGGATAGTATTTAGGGGGTGTCTGGGGGCAGAGACCCCCCCCCCCGCACGCAGCCGAGTTAGTCACATTAAAAAATCATACACTTTTCCAAAAGTTATATATGTCATAAAAGGCGTTTAATACGAGGACCGTCCCTGAACTATGCGTTTCGGATAATTGTATATATATATATACAGGGTGGCCGATTTATCTGAAGACATAGAAATATCTCGAGAACTATGCACAGAATCAAAAAAGGTGTGCGATGAAAGTTGTCCGACGCGAAGGGGGGCATCTAGTGATGATGAAATCAACCCTCCCCCCCCCCGCCCCCTGAGGGAGGGCGGAGGGGGGACAGTAAAACTTAAATAGGGGCCCCCCATTTTTTATTGTAGATTTGGATTCCTCGGAAAAAAGAGCACCAATTTGATGGACGAGTTTTTGCGTTTTGGTTCGATGATAAAAATGAAAATGTGTAAAATATCGTTACAAATTGAGAATGTCACCAGAATTCGTTTCAGATCAAAGAAAGTAAAGTAGACGTATTTCATATTTTTAAAAATGATATATAATGACTCCTAATTTATTCCCCACCCTCACTTTCTCGGTGTGTAAGGGGGAATAATTTCAAATCTTCAACGTGAAGCCCTATTAGCAATCTTCTTTCCTTCTGACAAATTGATCAGATGACAGCTACAGATAATTGATTTGCCGCAAGGCCCGCTAGTTTGTACTTTTAAATCGCCGCAATACCCTGAGAGACCGACTTTATTAAAATTTAGTATTATTTTACCAAATTTTAAAATTTTTTATATTAAAATAGGGAAAATTTGATCCCTTTATGAAAATTTAATATTAAAAATTCTAATATCTAGTAATACCTATTCCGAAAATTGTTATTCTGAACATAAAATTTTAATAATGTCCATTAGAAAAATTAAGATTATGAATAATTGATATTCTTCATATTACAAATCAAAACTGATTACATTAAAAATTGTGCATACAATATGGAAGCAGTTTTATAAATATGTGAAGTTTTCTACCTTCAATAAAATTACATTTTATGTTTTAAGTTTATTATTTAATAAATTAATGAGAACATCACGCAATCCATTAAAAAACGCGTGATGTCCCTTCATTCAGCTCATTCATTCTCTCTGTGTACGTTTTTTGCGAAATGAGAATTAATAAGCTGAGCATTGACGGTCAAACCAGCTTCTATTAAACAAAACGAAGTTTGGGGATTTCGTCGCCATCTACCTGACCCCGAGAGAACTCACTTGGTTTCATACATGTACATCGCTTGCATTTCGGCCATCACCGGCGCCGCTTCTGTTACATAACGCTAGGGGCGACATAACTCGAAAATAAAGAAGCATATCATTTTATATAAAATAAGTTGAGTCACGCGTCACCAGTTCACCTACATTTTTCTCTACTTTCCTGAAGGGAAGTAAATGAATATCGCAACTTTCTAATCCCCATATTAGGGTGCAGGTCGAAAAACCGACAAATCAAAAAGCCGACAGGTAAAAAAACCGTCAGTCGAAATGCCGACACATAAAAAAATAGACCCATCGTCAGGAGGACAGTCATTCTTTGAACTGTCGGTTTTTTGACTGTCGGCTTTTCGATTGTCGGTTTTTTGACTGCCGGTTTTTCGACCTGTCGGCTTTTTGATTTGTCGGTTTTTCCACCCGCTACAATTCCCGAAAAACCCGAAATGATTCTTGTTTATGGTGAATGTAGGAGGAATATTGCCGATGCTGTTGCGTTGTATGCTGAGCGTTTTCCAGATAATGCTCGCTCGCGTTCTTTTTTTTTACAAAGTTGGGAATGCCTTTCACTCTCACAGCAGCGTACAAATGAAAAAAAGGAAGCGAAGATTAATAGTTACAGGAGAAACTAAGGAAGTAGCTATACTAGCAGCTATTCACCAAAATCCACATGTAAACACACGGCAATTACATCGCGATTCCGGCATTTCCAGAGGTAGTATTCAAAGAATATTGCATCGTTATAAGTTTCAACAATATCACATTTCACTGCATCAGGAACTGCATGGCGATGATTTTCATAACCGAGTGGTGTTTGTGAATGGGCACTTCAAAAAATGCAAACGAACCACTATTTCTTTGTTAACGTATTATTTTCAGATGAATCTACATTCACGAACCATGGTGGCGACAATAGGCATAACATGCATTATTGGAGCGTAGAAAATCCCCATTGGTTACGAAAACTTAATCATCAACGTCCTTGGTCGGTGAACGTTTGGTGTGGAATAATAGGAAATAAACTCATTGGTCCTTATTTCATTGAAGGTAATTTGAATGGAACAAATTATCGAGATTTCCCAGAACAAGAACTACCATTACTACTTGACGATGTTGCTATGGACGTCCGATGGACAATGTGGTTTCAGCATGATGGTTGCCCAGTACATTTTTCAAGAGTAGCAAGGGAAGTACACCCAGCGTCAGAATATCTGTCGCTGTAATTTACGTCGAGTTCGGAAAATGGCAACATGGCTTTAGTAATTTATCAATCTGCCCAATAAAGCCACCAACCATGCCACGATTACAAACACGTATACAAACTCATACAGACATGCGTATTGATTACCGTGTTTGCATCCCTAAGTATTTATCGAAGTCCCTACCCTCTACCTGTCTCTCTCGCTCTGAGGATCTGTCACTTTCTCTCTCTATACCCGCCTACATATATGTTTGTGCCTGGAGGACCTAGGGCAACTGGACATCGCCGTTTCTACACAGAGGATGATCTTCGTAGTTCAACAGCACCGTTGCCGCCGACGTGCTTGTTAGGTATGTTTATTTATTTATTTATTTATTTACAATAATTAACGTGCTGAAAGCCCAATACATACAATAAAATATATAAAAAAAATAAGTAAGTATAAAATGCAAATACCCCCCACCCCCCCCCCCCCCCACCCCCCCCCCCCCCCACCCCCCCCCCCCCCCACCCCCCCCCCCCCCCACCCCCCCCCCCCCCCACCCCCCCCCCCCCCCACCCCCCCCCCCCCCCACCCCCCCCCCCCCCCACCCCCCCCCCCCCCCACCCCCCCCCCCCCCCACCCCCCCCCCCCCCCACCCCCCCCCCCCCCCACCCCCCCCCCCCCCCACCCCCCCCCCCCCCCACCCCCCCCCCCCCCCACCCCCCCCCCCCCCCACCCCCCCCCCCCCCCACCCCCCCCCCCCCCCACCCCCCCCCCCCCCCACCCCCCCCCCCCCCCACCCCCCCCCCCCCCCACCCCCCCCCCCCCCCACCCCCCCCCCCCCCCACCCCCCCCCCCCCCCACCCCCCCCCCCCCCCACCCCCCCCCCCCCCCACCCCCCCCCCCCCCCACCCCCCCCCCCCCCCACCCCCCCCCCCCCCCACCCCCCCCCCCCCCCACCCCCCCCCCCCCAGTAAATAACTTTATTTGAATGCTGCAACTCTCGTTCATGTTTATACAAACTATTTTGATCTTATCGTAAAATATTTTGTTATAATATCTCAACCATAAATAATGCAACAATAGTTTATAATATTTCCATGGAAAATCGTACACTTTTGTAGCGCCTAGACTGACATTCTCACTCTTCGAGCAACCTCCGAATTTTCGAGGTCACGAGAAGAATATGAAAAGGCCTCTCTCAGTTGCAGATCATTCTTGACAAAGCCATCTACCTTCAATCCTTATACCCTTCCCATTTCTTATGCGAAGTGAGTGCCTAGTGCAGCTTCTCGCCTCAGCCTCTTTTTCCTTTTTCCAAACTTCCTCGTGACATGAGCGACTAAGGTCAGCTTCGCACGATCCTTACCTATTTCTCTCCAGATATTCAGTCTGAACGTCTGAATATATTTTCCAAATTTCCTTTTGACGAGAGCGACTTAGGTCAGCTTCGCACGATTTCGACGCCTTTCTCTCTCCGTTGTTCAATCTGAACATTTGAACGTATTTTACCGATCCTGTCTTCTTCCTATAATCTAAATGTTTTGGCACGCGTTCATCATCGCAATAAGTAAGGCGAATTCTTGAGTCGTGCCTGGAAAATTGAACAGCCTCAGTATCCGTCATTGCAGCCCCTCGACATAATCAAAAGGGGTAGAGTATCCTCCTGCATCTCCAACAATCCAGAGGATCCCCACAGTACCGGCTTCACCAAGATGGAAAAATTATCGGGTATATTTCCGCCGTCAGAACCGATCTCGTGACCGGGCATTACAGAAGCCGCCGTTGCCGCCGCCGATTTCCTTCCGCACAAAAATTCCAAATTTGTCATCACTCAATTACTCAAATAAAAATCCATCGTTTCCCAACTCCGGATTCTTCCTTCTTTGCCCTCCTCCATCTACTCTATAACGTAAATAATGTAAAAATATATGTAATAGAAAAGAAGTCTAATTTCTAGAAAATAAACTCGCCATTTCAATCAATTCTGTCTCATTTGTTTCTCGACCCTAGTTTTCTTTTTTAGGCGCAGCCGCCTCCGTTCACTCAAATCCCAGAGTCGACCCACCCGGTCGACCGACCCTTGACATAAGTATCTGGAGTACGCATATAAGTACCCCGGGTTCGAGCGTAACACCTCATTAAATGTCTCGCCACTGGCAGCTACGTTGGCGATGATGGTCAATACATAGTTTCAGGTAGTGCAGCTTCGGGACAGCTGAGATTACTGATGAATCAATCCCACGTATGCATTTATATCCTGGGAAACTCCACCGGGCGAGGTGGGGCAGCGCTTCCAACATGGTGGCAATTAACCAGTACGCCTCGTATCGCTGCAGGTGATGACGTTACGATTCTAAGCGGCGAAAGCGTCTCTGGGCAACAGCGTCACGATATGTCCAAGTTCCGAGTATTTGCCACGCTCAATTGTTGGCAATGCACTACCGCACTAATGATGCACTTTCCGATATGATGTGTGAAACGACAATACAATTTCACTCACGATTATCGTTCGTTTCACGTACTGATACGATTAAACGAGCACATCGATGCCCTGAACAACAGGGTGTATGGGCTTTGTTTTCTAGTTTTTTAAAATCGGCTAACCGTGGATCCTGGATATCCGGCTTAAAGGACCAGATTGTTTATGAGATGGGATGAGCCAGGAGACGTTCCTTTCTGGGCAATCAGAATGCCGGAGGATTAAAGGGCCGGTTATGAGAAAGCGGAAACCATCTGGACTTGAAACTATAAATGTATTAAACGTAGCTTAGCTCTACATATATTAATTGTGCAATCACTTAGTATTATTTCTTGGTCAGATAATATGAGTCATATCGCGTTTCGATATAGACATGGTAACTTCGTATCGCGGTTGCGTTTCTAACACCTCGATAGAACGCCGGCCATATTTACTCATCAGTAGTGCCTCCGTGTAACAGTGTAACCGGCGAAACCAAAAGAGGGGGGCTAAATATATGTTCCACATAAATGGTTCCCGAGAAGATCGTGGCCCGTTTATCGACGCAGGTCACACGTACACGAACATAGATATTACCTTCTATGTAAGTGACTAAATGAGATAAAAATTTTAATTTGAAAAGATCTTCTGCCTTTATGCCTTTCAACATTATCTCAAAATTCTTTACAAATTTCTTCGGTGAAACTGTAGCTTCAAGCTTCAATATAGGTGGCTAAGTTAGATAAAAATTTAAATTTTAAAACATTTCAGCTTTCCTCCCGAACAGAAATCTATCCAGGCTGCATGAAAACTGATGATCAGGCAGCAGTCGGGCGCGTATGATGCAGTATGCCTTATCATCTCCGAATCAGGTCTTGACCAGGCAGTAAAAAGGCGTGCCGGATAAAGTGTGTCTTAACGTTTTATGGTTACGACCTGATCAGATAGTAGTCATATGCTCCTGATAAGACTTACTGCTGTTAGATGAAGCCCTCATTAATAGACTAGAACCTGCAACTTATCGGGTAAACATGGTTATTGCCTAATCATGTTCTGCATATAAGAATTTGTTACTTTTATATAGAATAAATAACAATAATTTTTCGAGTTCGAGCCTAATTCGAGTCTTTTCAAATAATTAAAACTATTAATATATATTAATTATTAATTATTAATAAACTGTGCTGCATTACTTATAACCAAGGCCATTTTCCTTCCGACACGCTTCGTGTAGTAGTTATCTACGTCGGTAAATGTCCAGCGATCGACGAAACCGTGTAAGTGGTGTTCTACTGCTACAGGTTCAAATAAAACGCGACCTTTGTGCACATGAATAATGGACACATCTTTGATATATAATTTACTCCAACATCATATCAACTGCCGCAATCAGATTTCGTCTACAAAATTGTTTATAATATAACATATTAATAAAAATAATAATCTTTTATAAAAAACAAAAGAACACATGTGTTTTATTTTTACCCAATATTCGATTTCCAGTCGTGAGTTTGGCACTATCCGCGATTTGATTGGCTTTGAGTTTCGTTTTCAGGTACTTGTTCGTCATTATCGGAATCAGTAGCATTATCATCACTGGCTTCTTTTTTTTTTGTAAATTAATTTCCTACATTTTTGGCATATTTTTTATTTCACATGTAGGTTTGGAAAAGCTTTCAATACGGGTTCAGAAATCTGTCTGAAGTCGACGCCATAATGGTTGGCTACATTTAATGGGTTAACACATCTTTACGAATGCAACTGAGGAAATGGACTATTATAAGTCGAGATTATGACAACACCCAGTATCCCAGAAAAACGACTATCCTGAACAGAAGTATCGTTGCTGGAAACAATGATCGAGTTGAAATCGATAAGACATCGTATGACAACTGTCCTGCAAAGAAGAGTCTTTTAGTCAAAAAATACCACCGCCGGAATCAAACCTTGACGAATAGAGGCTCTGTACGTCGGTATAGCGAGACTTGCAAATCGACTTAGATGGCGCCGTACTCACATTTGTCGAAGATGTAGAAAATTGCAGAAAAGCCACACGAAGTACAGCAGAGGCCCATGAGTCGATTTACGCCTTGTAAAACAAGCTCATCGAAATGTAAACAAAGAACGTAGCCCGTCGTATATTGCGAGCTGCTGCTTGAATACAATTTCGAAGAGCAGTTTTCGTGAAATCGGCAACTTTTTTTCACACAATTTCTAAATTTAAGTTTATCATTTCTTTATTAATAGCACATGCAAAAAAAATATTCTTGACAGTACACAACATTTTCATTTCAACTGTAATGAAAGTTGAGAGTATATTTAGAAAAAGTTAATTTTCTATGCCTGGAATGTTTAATTTACTTACAAACAAATAATGTCATGACTAACGAATAATGTACCACATGTTTTTTGTAGCTTTTTCAATGCCCTTTCTTGTGAAAATATTCGCTTTAACGTATTATTAATGAATGAGGTTAAAAACTCGTATTAAAAATTTTAATGTACATTTTTTAAAGGAACGACCCGTTTTATAATTTTGAAAAATTTAGAAAAAATCTTCAATATATACTCTTTATGGCGGTATAGTTGAAATTATGGTTATAGATCGGCTTGCACTTAAAAAATCGATCTGAAAAAGTACCCTGATTAACATGTTGTGTTGATGGCAATTTAACGTTCTACAAGATTCTTTTAATGAAATGACAAAATTTCGAATTTTAATATACAAATAATAACTTAAAACTTTTTGCACGTTCCGTGTTCAAAATCAGCTCCCGCTGGCATTGCCATTACCTGAGATTGTCCCGCTAGTCATGTTGCTATTGAAGTCTTCTTTATAATGTACCTCTTTGTGCTTATTTATAAAATTTCAATAACAATCAAATTATCACGTAAAAGTAAAGTTAACTTATAAAATATGATGGATTTCACGTCAAACGTCCAGAAAAAAAAATGTTCTCCAATCCAGACCAATTTTGTTTTATGAGTTGTATAGTTTAGTAATTATTCAGGCAAATATTTTTGAATTTTATCAAAAATTGGGGGACGTGGGTGGGGGTCAAATTTTTGAACTTTTTGATTGACCTGCTCTACTTTATGTATTGATTATATTTAAACAAATAAATAACAAATGTGTTTCAGATATGATTTTTGTAGGATTTTTCATGAACTCTCGGTGCAGTCCAATTTGAATTTTTTTTTCATTTAGACCAACATTTTTGAAAATCAAAAATATCATTTAAGTTTTTTCACCATTGGGCACTTTTTTTTTTATTTTTATCAGAAAGCTGAGGATTTTTACTACAAAATACGTGAATTTCAAAATAGCGTTTTTTTTATAAATAATAATAAATTCACATTTGATGGGTTTTTATCCGGCAACGCAATTGGTCGTGATTGCATCAATGAAACATTTCAACATGGTTGAAATATTTTCCAAGCGCCATCTGTCAGAATCATTTCGATTCCCGAGCAAGCTGTTTTTTTGAAGAAACATTTTTAAAGAAAAATGTTAAAAATGCTGATTGGAGATGTTAATTATATGAAAAATATGAAGAACCCGAAAATATGTGAAAAATTCAGAAAAAATAGCGTTGTTTTTTCGTTTTCGAGAAACTGAATAATGAACATTGCGCGTCACGGCAACCCGAAGTGCCAATACACCGCGCTGCTACGCTGAGAACTTGGATTGTTGCCGACAGGTGGCTGAACTTGTGGCACGTTTTCTCATAAATGAAACGTTACTTCTTTTAGTTGATAAACAGGAGGCTGTACGTTTCGAAAATTAATATTTGCTGATTTACTTTGTCTATTTATAGCGCATCTTGTATTGGATGTCCCTTCCACGGTGTTTTTCATCGTACGTTAAATAGTATATTATCTATTTATTTGATTTGAAAAGATAACTGCACTTTTATTCGCATTCGGAAGATATTTTTTGTTTTAGATATTTCTTCTTTTTTTCATCTTGGGTTTGGGGATTTTTTTAGATTCATTTATATTTATTTTATGTAAAAATTAATAATGAGGTAGGAAACGTGTGGAGAAGAAGGTTATCAACCCACTTAAAAAGAAAAAATTAAAAAGAAAATGAAAGATTTGATTAGTGTATCTAAGAGATTACGAGATAAATATCCTGAACTTTCAGAAGGTTCTAAAATTTGTATAACGTGCAAGTTAGCATTTAATAATTCTGGAGAACTCAAAATTCAATCTCCGAATGAAGAAACTTTTTCCCAATCTACCGATGACAAAATTGTATTTGATCCTGTAGATGAGGAAATTCTTTTCGTTGAAAAATCAGAAACGGATCATGTTGATTCGGATTTTGAAGTTCCTGCAAGATATAAGAAACAAGAATTAGAAAGCTGTGATAATGGTTATTGCAAAGCAGGAATTACAACCCTGAATCAAATAAAACAAAGGTTTCAGAAATCAAAATCTAGGTCTGAAAGAATAGTGTTACTTACACTTGCACCAAAAGACTGAGGTCGTACAAAATTAATTACAAAATTTAATGCAACTGAGCGAGAAGCAAGAAGTGCTATAGAATTGGTGAAAGAGCATAGAATTTTGACTTACACAAATAACAAAAAAGAAAGAACTTATCTTTTCGGATCAAATAAATAGATAATATACTATTTAACCCAGCATGAAAGACACCGTGCAAGGGACACCCAATACAAGATGCGCTATATATAGACAAAGTAAGTCAGCGAATATATATTTTCGAAATGTACCGCGCTGTTTACAGTCTCCTGTTTATCAACTAAATGAAGTAAAGTTTCATGTATAAGAAAACGTGCCACGAGTTCAGCCACCTATCGGCAATAATTCAAAGTTCTCAGCGTAGCAGCGTGGTGTATTGGCACTTCGGGTTGCCGTGACGCGCAATGTTCATAATTCAAGTTCTCGAAAAAAAAACAAATGGCTATTTTGAAATTCACGTATTTCGTAGTAAACATCCTCAGCTTTCTGATAAAAATAAAAAAAAGTGCCCAAAGGTGAAAAAACTTGAATTATATTTTTGATATTCAAAAATTTTGATCTAAATGAAAAATAAATTCTAAATGGGCTACACTAATCAAAAGTTCATGAAAAATCATATAAAAATTATATCTGAAACAAATTTTTTATTTATTTGTTTAAGTGTAATCAATACCGTTCAAAACTTTGACGCAAAATATAGATATCTAGCATCACGGTAGGTACCTGCAATTATAGGTGTTGAGATTACAATTATATCAAGCTTTGTGAACGGGGATAATTTTTTTACCACAATGTAGCTTTTTTCTAAACCTCAGCGAAATACGGAGCACTTGAAATGGTTTTTATGAAATAAATGAAATACAACTAAATAAAACGATCTTTATACTCTCATGCGAGAGGTGCTTCTTTATGGTCAGCGGCGCACGAAGCTAATACGCAGAACAAAGAAGGAACAGAAAGATGGAAGGCATCGTCTTAGATCCTGCACGTACGCAATGCATGCGGAAAACAGTTAATAAACCATCGTTTCCATTGACTATTTTATGACTATTTAAATAGGATTTATCAGTAATTGTCGTCACAATTCAATGTTTAGTATTTAAGAATTATCATGTTATACATTTTTTACGACAATTTTTCGTAGCTTTCTACTTACTTTACAATTTATACTATAATATTTGGAACTATAGCGTTATCGATATATTATCAAAATGTCCACATCTTTTTATGACTGATGTAATCCCTTTAAAAAAGCTAAACCATAAAAAAACGAAATCGCTTCGCCATGTTATGTCGACGGAAATGCAACTCTTCCAAAATCTCGATAAAACATCCTTACACTGGTATGCATGTAGATGTGATATTGACAAAATGGGGAAACCTGCAAATCAATATATCTCGGAAGAACCAGTATCCTCTACTTCAAATAATTCTACCCAGTCGATGAATGCTTTGGAAGACGATTTCTGATCACTCGACTTCCGATAACTCGATTTCTGATGGCGAAAAAAATCAGTTTATCAAATAAAAGATTTTATTAATCATGAGAACTGTTAAGTGGTTAGTAAATTACGCTCCAAATTTATGCATCCAAGCTCAATATCTATTGAAAAATTTCAAATATTAACTTTAGCGTCAGATTCATGGAGTGTGAATAAAACTGCAAATTTTTTTGGGTGTTCTAATTATAAGGTTCTGACAGCAAGAGATATGTTGACCATACCTGCACGTTACAAATTGGCGACCGTGACAGGACTCGAGAACGATGAGTATAAAGAATCAGTCACATGGAGAATACAAAAAAGTGGAAGGCAAAAGAAAAGGCAGGTGAATTAGTATTCGGTGGTCTTTATAGAGTAAAGCAAACAGGGATAAATATAGAAGAATTCCTTAAGAATTTACCGCAACCTCCTGTAAAAATAAATGAAGATAAATAAAATGTAGAAACAATAACCCTATATCTAATAAACTAATTGTTATTTTCTTTAAAAAACCACAGCCTAACGGGCACGAAAGTCCCGAATGTTTCTAAAACGTTTTTAGAACGTTCCAGAAACGTTCCTAAAACGTTAAATGTCTGCAACATGGATGAAACGTTTATAAAACGTTCCGTAAAAGTTACAGACATAAAACGTTTTAGGAACGTTTCTGGAACATTCTAAAAACGTTTTAGCAACATTTGGGTCCTTCCTGCCCGTTGGGAGCCCGTACATTTTTAATAAAGAAAACCGAGAAAGAATCTCGAAAATAAAATGCCGCGCTGCAGACCGAGAAAGGATATGCGAAGGAGTATATCCCACGAAATATTGAGAGAAAAGGAGGTAGAACAAGAAGAAAATGTAGAGATCTTTTCGGGACTCAATTCGCAGTCAGAAGCAACTGAACTGTTTGGAGAAATACGAAAAAAAGGACAGGATTGTGAACTAAGACTTAGAAAATTACAGCAACGAGATATGAATATGCAAATACTTCTAGATCAAATAAGCATGAATTAGGAGGAATCAAAAGACCTACAAGGTCGAATAGAGGACATAGAAAGGAGGTGGTAGTGCGTCCAGAGGACATACCAGAGATGCTCAAAAATTCGAAATGGGCGGAAATCGTGAAAAAACAAAGTAACGATATTCTCCGACTCGAGCACCAGATAAAACATCTTCATTTTGTAATACAAGAAGCACGGGAGGCGAGAGATACGCGCTTTAGTCGCGGTACCGTACAAGAGGGTGAAAATGATAATACCCCAAAAAATAAGGATAAATCCTCCCACATGTTCAGGGGAAAGGCAGAAAAACCACTAAAATTTCTGCAAGCACTTTGCAACTATTGCGAGGGATTAAAAGTGAATGCTCCACAGTTTAAAACAATTCTGTACCAAATTCTGAAGGGTCCAGTCTTGGTCCAGTATTTCGTCGAGCAAGATGTGCTAAACCTCGACGAGTTTGAACTTAAATTCCGGAAAATCCTGGAACGCAGAATCACGTATACCAACTAAAACGACACATTGAATTCGGGTATTAACAATCCCAGTGAAATGCAAGCCGCGTTGAATACGCCATCGACCTATGCAACCAGATTAAAGACGCGAATATGTCCTTATCAAACAAGGAACTAATTTCGATGATATCTCGACATTTTGAGCAAGAAATACGGAATGCCATCGTTAATCGGGATATCCGTAAATACTACGATTTATTGCCCGTACTCCAAATATACGACAAAATGGGGCGGTCGAATGCAGTTAGGGTGATGTACGAAAAGAAAGGCGACAGAATGGGGATGATTAACCAAGAACGATGAAGGAACCCGATTAAAGAAATAAGAGAAACCTGGCGCAAAACGACGCCTTATGAGACTCAGAACATTCAAAGGAGATACGAAAATGAAGCGGGGCGTGGAGAAAGTCCACTTCCGGCATGACGCCATCAACAGGCGAATCCACAAAAATTTGTGCCTTGGAAGTACAATGTCAATACATTGGGCTTAAATAAGAAAAAACGAGAAGAAGATGAAATTTCGACACTCGAAGAAATAAAAATCTCAGAAGGCATGGAAGGCAGTAAGTCGGAGAAGGAAGTTTGGAAAATCGGTAATAAGGGCCGAGATATAGGAATCGAATCAATCGTCGAAGATCCTAGGGAATTCCAGACTAATAAAGAAAGTATTCTTGCGAATAAAGAAAAAATAATTTACCGGAAATCCCGATCATAATCGAAGGAATCCGAATGAAAGCTTTGTGGGACACAGGGAGCAAGATCACGTGTATCTCGGAAGAATTTTACAAGTCGAATGCCGCAGCATTTAAAAAGCGTCCGACGTTACCCATCACCGGGAAACGAGTAATAGGTGCGTCCGGGACCATTTCAACAACCCTCAAAGTACAGATCCTATCAAAAACTATAGTAGGAAAAATTGAAAGCGAGATAGCCTTTGCGATCGTATCACATTTAATTAGATACTATATTATCGGGATCAATGTGCAAATACAATAGAAAACAAGAATCGATCTCGAAAACGCGAAGATCCACATAACCGGGGAAGATTTAAAAAACGACGTCCTAACCTTCAAAACAAAACAAAAAACTCGACCAGAGCGACAGGGTAGGAACGATACAGCATGTAGAGTGGCCGGAGATAGACACGGTAAATGCAACAACAAACCCGGAGAAAAGAAAAATCTCACAACCTAATGAGCAGGAAATTCGTAAAAAAGTGAATAGATGCGAGATTCTAAAAGAACACGAGAAAGACAAAATAATTAAACTCCTTACCAAATTCAAAAACACTTTCAATGATCGACCGTGGAGAATAAAAATATATAAACACAAAATCAGCTTAAAAACGGAAACGCCGTTCTTTATTAAAAAAAAAAGGACTGGTAATTCCCCCGCGTTAAAGCAATTATTAGTCTATTCGAGGGTCGGCTCTCGAGTGGAGAAGTACAGGACAAAGACAGAACGGTAAAGGATAAAGGATTTGGAATTGTCCCCCGCTTTAATGACTTAGATGCCTATTCGCGGGTCGGCTCTCGGGTGGAGAGGTATAGGATGGACAACACATAGACATTATACATGACGGAACAGGACAACACAACACCCACCCAGAGCCAGTCCCCCCTCCCCAATATCGATAGCACCAGCAGATTCGGCGGTCTGTGCCTTAGCGAGTACGACGCGGGGCTTATCCCCTCTTTATCCGAGATAAGACCCACGACGTACCGACCGCGGATAAGACGCTGACGGTACCGATAACTGCCGACGGAGGTCGGCAGCGGTCCCAAATTCGTACCTTCACCCGAGTAAGATTCCCCGGTTATTCCACACAGGACATAAGCAGCGAAAACGCACGGACGAGGATTCGAACTCGGGACCTTCGCGACGCTCAGTTCAGACTGACGCCTTAGCCCGCATGACCATCCCGCCGATTTCGTTCTTTATGAAAACGTATTTAATTCCGTTCGCATGTAAGGCAAAAGTGAAGGCGGAGATACAAAGAATGCTTGAATTGGGGGTCATACAACCGTCCACTAGTCCATATATCAATCCGATGCTGACGGTGATAAAAAAAGATGGATATGTGAGGTTATGTTTAGACGCGAGAGTGTCGAATGAACAAATGTTAAGTGACCATGAAACACCGTCGAATCCCGACGAGATATTTCAAAAATGTCCGGGAGCCGAATACATAACTAGTCTCGATATGACTAGTAGTTTCTGGGAAGTGCCACTTGCTAAGAACACCCAAAAATATACGATATTTTTGCATGACGGAAATGCGTATGAACATACCGTCACACTATATGGATTAAAAACAAGTAGCTCGAGTTTAATAAGAGCGCTTAACCTAGTATCGGAGAGTTTAGTATTAACTTTATGGACGATATTTTATGTGTATCTCATAATTTTGATTCCATCTCGTACACTTAGAAATAACCCTGACGAGACTACGAGTAAACGGAATAACCAATAATTTCAACAAATTACAACTATGTAGGCAGGAGATTTCTTCTCTAGGGCATATACTGCCCCGGTAAGGATACAACCTCAAAGGGAAAACTCTCGAAAATCAGAGAATTCACGCCACCAAAAAACCAGAAGCAGCTGAGAGGATTTTTAGGCTTCATTAATGACTACAGCAAGTTCGTCCGAAAACACGAAGATCGAATGGTTCCACTGCTTGAATTGTTAAGAAAACGACAAAAGTGGGAATGGAATGAGAAACACCAACAGGCATTCGAGAAAATTAAGAAATCCTTTGCGGATACAATGTTCCTTAAACACCCTGCGCCCGGGCAACCGTAGATACTCACAACCGACGCGAGTACCTATGCGATCGGGGCAGTGTTATCACAACGAAATGCACTGGGAGACGAAGAGATCATGACATACTACAGTCGGACGCTGAAAGAGGCGGAATTAACATACCATACCACGGGAAAGGAACTTTTAGCAACAGTAGCCTCTCTCAAGAAGCTGCGAATATTCCTATTGGGAGAAAAAATCATCCTAAGAATCGTTCACAAGGCATTAACTTTTCTTAAAAGCTGCCAGTTCCTTAACAATCAGATAACCCGATGGGCGCTCAGCATTCAAGACTATGATATAGAGCCTCAATTTATCAAAGGATCTCAGAACAAAGTTGCCGACTACTTAGCCGAAAAAAACAGGGAGGCTGGATCTCAAGAAAACTATGACATCGTCCTAATAGCAAAGATCCATCTTCCCCAACTTGATAAAGAAACAGCATCCAATTGAAGGATTTATCAGCGAGACAAAAGGATGATCCAGAGGTTAATAAAAAGCGCAGGTTAATAAAGAATCCGGTTCGCCAGGAATTTTACGCGCTTGAAAATGATATACTTCCAAGAGAAGAAACGGAAAGTGGAAAACCATCTTGTCCCGGGATTTAGGCAAACGGCTGGCTGAAAACCTCCACGCCGGATACGGACATGTAGGGACGAGAAAGCTTAGCAAGTTAATAGAGGAAGTTTTCACCTTTAAGAACTACCACTCAGTAATTAGAGATATCATAATGACATGTGATTCGTGACAAAGGAACAAGGTTCTGAACCGATATCACCGAGGTCTAGAAAAATTCATAATACCAAAAAAACCAGGTGACCTACTGTCCATCGAATTTTGTTGACCACTCCCAACATCCAGAGGAGGAGCAAACTGCATCTTAGTTACAATAGATACCTTTAGTAATATCGGTAATTAAGAAAATCTTCGGAAATTACATCCCGACTTATGGTAAACCAGAGAGAATCCAGTTCGATCGCGGTACACAGTTTACCTCCGACAAGTGATTGAAAAAACTAAAAGATGAAAACATTCAAGGTATCTTTTCATCGATACGGCATTTGCAAGGAAACATCGTGGAACGGGTGAAGCGAGAGCTCATTATATGAAGGCCCATTCAAGGCAAAAAATCGTCAGCGAGACGACTTATATCATTGAAAACAATGAAGGGATTGAGCGAGGAATGTTCCATGTAAAGCATCTTAAATCATATATAACCACCGACGATCAAAAGTAAACAGAAGAAAGATAGGGGTACAAGGGGAAGTTCCCGGGATCGAAGCAAAGATTCTAATAAACAGAATCGGGATAAACATACAAAATCAGTTAAATCGACGTCACGAAACTAGAATTCGCTAGTTTTGGCAATGACAATGCCCAAATTCGGCACGAGCACGCAAGTTTTTCACCACGGTCGACATGAGGCCACCCAAACGGCCCGGCATGACGTCACTTGTGTGTGTCGGGTGTGTCGAGTAATGTGGGACTGGGAAAATAACGGGTGCATTACTGGAAAATCATCCCGTTTCTGTGTACGGAAAGGTAGAGTGAGGACGGTTGGAAAGGGATTCCAAACCAAAAAACGAAAGTGCTACACCAGGAGTGCTAGTTTCCTCCTAGTTTGCATCGGATATTCGAGGAAGTGACCCGTCAGATCGCTGCTCGCCGAAAGGAAATCCGGGAGCTCGAACAGCGGCGGGAACAAGAAAGGCGAGATCCAGATCTGGAAAATGTTGCCCTGGACATCTTTTATGAATCGTACGATCAAGATCTTCGAGCGGAATTGAAATCGCGATGGGAGGCGATCTACCAATAACTGGATGATAAATTAGGAGACGAGATCGAAGAATTCCAAAGGATCCGGGAGATAAATTACGTTGCGGAGGTAAATGGGATTGATCTCCTATCCGAAGATATTCTGTGGATCGACCACTATGCGGGGGCGGAGCCCAATGGGGTTCTGTCGCTAATGTCACTGTAAATAAACGCGAGATTTGTCTTAAAGACGTCGATTTTTTTAAAACCCCTCCTCCGCTGCAGAAAATCACTTCGGTTCCACAAGAGGTCGGAAGATTAGTTCTCCGTAGCTAATTTCCGGGGGGGGGGGGGGGGGCAGACAGGTGCTTCGGTAAAGATAATCAATGCATGCGTGTGAGTGAGAGCGACAGGTGTGTGTGAGTGACAGAGTGAGTGTCACGTGCCCAGGCGGAACTTCGGCCTATAAATTTGGGGAAAATTCCCGAGGGAGGGACAGTCGTCGTCTGACCGTCTCGCACAGTCTGTTGATCGGGTTACGCCCGCTCCAATTCCCCGGCTATGCACGTATTCGTGGGAGGGTATGTATGTATGTATGTATAATATTTATTAATGTCTTGGGCAACTAGCCCCTAGACATATAAAGAAATACAATTTGTACAATAATAAATAAACGAATAAACATTTTAAGAAATTACAAAAATTACAGATATAAAAATCATATAAATATAAGTGGAACGCTGTTCAACTCGCTTCGCTACTTAGTGAAATATTCTAGAAATCTATTTTAATTTATATAATAACAATTTTAAACTCGCGCAATAATAATTAAGATCTAAGGACATCAATTATATATACAATAATTAACACATCACATTAGCCTAGCTGAAGACACTTGCGATTCATTAAAAAGTAAACTAAATAACCCTGCACGAAAAATAGCTATAGATGCTGACTGTTTTAAAGCATCTGGAAGGGTGTTCCAGAAATAAATCGCAGATATCAAAAAAGAATTCCTTTATCGATCTGTGCGACAATAAGGAATCATAAAAGTAGATGTGGCATTTCGCATTGATCTACGTAAGCCTGTTAGGTTGATAAATCTAGACCGTAGATAAGATGGTTTGGACGTAGCTAATATCTGATACATCATGGTACCCAAAAAGTATTTGCGACGATCAGAACTCTTTAACCAACGAGCAGATAAATAAAAGGACGAGAGATTTTGATCTCGTCGTAAATTATAAACGAAACGAAGAGCACTATTTAATAAACGCTGCAACTTTAGATTTAAATAGCCAGAAAGATCTGAAAATACTATGCACGCATAATCAAAGTATGGAATGACTAAGGCATTCACGAGTAGTAATTTTATTTTGGAAGATAGTTGTGCGCCACGGTACCGTAAACGATACAAGGTGTAGTGAACTTTTGAGGATATTGCAGCAATATGACGATTCCAAGATAAGTCCGATGAAATATAAACTCCTAGGTCTTTAACTACATCAGAGAATTCTATAGCTTTACCATTGAGTGATAAAGATGGGAGCTTCATTGATCTTGCTACTGATAGGTGATGTTTTGATCCCAGCATAATCGCTTGAGTCTTTTGACCATTTAACATTAATCCAAATTCTTGAGCCCAGGTAACTAAGGTTGATATTTCAGAGTTTAAATTTTGTATAGTTCGCTCCATACCATCCAAAGGCGTTTGCAAATAAAATTGGACATCATCCGCAAAAATAATAGTAGTGTTTTTACAAAAGTTAAGCCTCTGGAAAAGGGTATTGATAACGATGATGAATAAGATTGGACCAAGACTTGAGCCTTGCGGGACCCCAGATGACGTGGCAAGAGGCTCCGATACTTTTCCATTCTTATCTACAATAGATTGAGAGCGTCCTGAGAGGTATGAGTAAATCCATCGAATAGCCATATCCTGGAACCCAATATCACGCAAGCATTGGAGAATAACGGCATGAGATAATGAGTCAAAGGCTTTAGTGAAGTCGAATAGAATTAAAATGGTTATAAAACCATTCTCAACTCCAAAACGGACATCATCTAAAACCTTGAGCAAAGCTGTTTGTGTACTATGAAAACGCCGAAAACCACATTGTTGCGGATGCAATAACGCATTAGATTCCAAAAAATTTGATATTTTACGTGTAATAATTGCATCAAAAACTTTAGAAAGTTGAGGTGGATTTGCAACCGGACGTGTGTCAGCAGGAGATGACGGATTAGCCTTTTTATTAAGTGGAATGATAAATACCTGCTTCCAGATGTCCGGAAATATACCAGTGGAAAGTGAGAAGTTAAATATATCTGTAAGAGGCCCACTAATATTTCGAAGAGAATCATGTAAGTAAGCTAACTGTACTCCATCAGGACTGCGTCCTTTAGATTTTGGTAGGGCTAATTTCAATACTGCATAGGTTTCATTGGAATGTAATATCGGGAAGTTAAATGAAGGCTGATTTATATCTAAAGGCTGGCTCAATATACTTTCCAACTGACTAATTGAACAATTTGGATGGCAGGAGGCAATACTACTATAATATGAATTCAATTCAGTTGCCGTAAAATGGTGAATCGCAGATCTGGAAACTTCACGAACTAGACCCATCTTATTCAAAACGGTCCATAAACCATTTGGAGAAGTTTGACTTTCTATCAGCGATAATCTATAGCTATCCTTCGCTGCTTTTAGGTTACGCTTAACTTCGCTGCGCAGAGATCTATAACGCGACATTAAATCTATCGAGTGACTACGTTTCGCCTGCTTATAAGTTAAATTACGCATATGTACTTGACGACGAATTTCAGGAGTAATCCAGGGCGCAAGGGGTTTTTTCGGCATACGCGTGATAAGCGGAGCATTACAATCTAGCACGTTATTTACAATATCATAAAATTCGCGTACAGTACAAGATAAATCACTAGACGTACAATTTTCATTCACGACCGAACGCAAAGTTTCTATCCTGGGTGTCAACGAGAAATTTAAGGTACTTTGCAATTGATTATTCATGAGCTCTATGTTACAGTTACGAAAATCACGATATGTCACGCATCTCGGTTGGTAGTGAAATGAACAGATATCATATTTAATGGTGATAAGATCATGACCAGCTGCAAAAGGTGAAGTGGATTTATCAAAGAAAAGTAACTTATCACTAGAATCAACAATAAAAACATCCAGTTGAGTATCAGAGTGAGACGTATGATGTGTAGCTCCAAAAGGAACTAAAAAAAGGGATAAATCTGAGATTAAATTACGGACGTAATTTGATTCGAAGTTATTACTCAATAAATTGCAATTTAAATCTCCGGTTATAACAATATTCTTATAGCAGGTGTGGTACTGCGAAAATTTACTTAAAAATTCTGCAAACAAGTGTCCTTGAGGACGACGATAAATCACAATTAACAAAAGTTTGACTGTGGTAGGCATTGTAATATCTAGAAATATATACTCAGGACTGTTTAATGTAATATTAGATGAGCAATCTAATACTACATATGAAAGAGATTCGCGTAAGTAGCATGCCACTCCGCCTCCTTGCATATACCGAGAATTTTCGTCTGAAAACATGCCGCGATCATGACGTACTAAGTTATAGCCAGCAATATATACACAGATAGAAGAAATATCCGGAGTAAGCCACGATTCGGAAATAGCAAAAATATGGGTCTGACGATCAGCTAAATAATCTTCGACTTCGCACAAAAGGGCACGTAGTGAATTAACATTTACATGAGAAACATTTAAATATTGTGTGGATGAGGATTGATGAAATGAACCATCTTCAATGGCATTTTCGGCGACATCGCGCAGTCATGCGATTTGGTTTAAATCCGACTCGGTAACAATCGGGATTTCAGAGCTATTATTATTTTTACGCACAAATACACAGCCGTTTCGATGCCACACAAACTGAAAACCAGCAGTTTTTGCAGCTATTTTAGCTTTATTTAGTAAAGTGTATAGACAATTTGGTAGAAACTCATTGACAAAAATGGTTCTATCAGGCGATTCATTTGTAGAAAGTTCCGGAAAGACTTCAGTATATAGTAATTCTACCTATCTTCCTTTTCTTTTGAATAATGAAATTTCGGATATCACATGATTTCAGTCGCACTATTAATGAAAAATAGGCTGATGTACGTGCAACGCTAGATGAAGTCGGGAGTTGCATGGCTGCCTTACTGTTAATACGCCGAATATCCATCACATCAGGCGTTAATGACTCAACAGAAAGACGTTTAAAAATCCGCGAGACGATATCTTCCGGGGACAATTGACAACATACAGGTATACCATTTATAATCAACTCCGGGGTAGGAACTGCATAAGACCACCGTTTTTTAAGCTCAGCAATATCAGATGCAACAGCAGTGCAAACGGATGTATTCTTTTCCACGGCAGTCGAAAGCGTACGCAATTCTGCCGTATTATTCTAAACTAGCGTAGAAAGCGATCGAAGTTCTTCTTTAATGCTAGTTACTTCATTTTTAATAACACGGGATTCTTGTGTGTTATCCACGACAGCAGACATAATGCGTTGTAGTTGCTGTGATAAATTTAAAGAATTCCAATCCGTCGGGAGCGAATTAGCTTGCGATGACATTTCGACGTTCATAATAGATGCAAGAGTAGGGACAGCTGACACGATGGAACAAGAAGAGACAGGAGCAAGGGGGGAAACGATAGGCTGAGGATCTAGCGTAGATTTACGAAACGGAGAGAGGGACTGTATATGCAGCGAAGGTAGAGGATCAGGAATAGGGGAAGGAGGGGATAACGTAGTCGAAGAAACTAAGTGCGAGAGGGAACGAACACAACAATTGTTTCTCACTTTACGCGAAATGTGTAACTTAGCACATGAACGATGATATGACGAATCGCAAAATTTACAAGTGTAGCGACTAAACACTGGCTTTTTCAACCGGGCGCAAAATGTCAACGCTGAGCGACGTCGATGAATTAGTTTAGACATAAGCCGGCACGAACTTCGTGCTTACATTTATACGAATAAACAAAAATAAAAATAAAAGCTGTACAATTAAATACTTGCTTACAGTAGAAATATCACGAGACAAATTAAAGACAGTTTGACGTGTCGTGGCGCTTTATGACGTTGACGTTGATTTGATGACGTAAGCCGATAACACTAGTCACGTGATGTCAAGACTGGTAATGGAATACTTCAACGGTTGAAATTTTCCAAAGAAATCACTTTTAACATCAAAGCAATGACTCAAAAAGAAAGCACTCAGGGAGCAGTATCCGAGTCACTCCGGAGATGCATCACTTGAGAACATCCTCTCTTGATGCAAGTTATTGCCACTCTTGAATCTGGTGAGCCGCAACATTTCTTCGGTGCGACGACTCTCCACACGATCCTTCTATGATCTGGTGTTTTTCCTTTTCTCACGGTCTGGTACAAACTTTCTGTCTAATCTGCCTTATGAGTGATTCATTCACGGAATTCCTCGTATCGAGCGTGTCAAAGTTAGTCGTAGAAATTGATACTATATATTCAATTATAGCGTAATCATAGCGTAATTACGCGAGCGAATGTAAACGCGACCGCGCTCGACCGAAGCTCAAGTACCTATCCCAAGGGTCAGAGTCAGCATACTAAAAAATATACTTGCAGTGGCACTGAGGTCAGCGCACCGGGTGTCCCTGTTAAGTACGGGTAGGCAGGGCCCACGTAGGATATAATTAATGATTTTTATCCTTTTCAGGTAGAGTAATACGAAATAAGCCGTAGGTTAAGATTTAATATAATGATTGGTAAAATACGAAAACGATTGTTTGTATCAAATAGAAATTGGGGTATTTCGAACATCAATAAACTGATTTTTGTAAACAAGTTGAGTTTCTCGAGTCTGATATTTTTACCATACCTGCACGTTACAAGCCCATCATCTGGCTATTACTACAATAACTGTAAAAAGTGTCTCGGTACTGAAAACTTAAAGCAATTGTTATTAGACGAGTTCGAACGAACAGAAATTGAACGCACCGAATATCAAGAGTGAAATAGTACAGACCGCGCTACAATGAAGGCACAAGTGTTACCAGTCCATGAATTCGTTGACGATTTCTGTGAAAAGTTAATTGCTCTTAAAACTCACAATTACATTGCTAAATAACAGTCGGAGTATTTAACATGTTTACTATAAATTAGTTACTATAAATTCAACAATGAATTGTTGTACAAAACGTTGGCCATTATTTCAGATTATCTGAATCATAACACTGTTGCTGTATTTGCTTCGCAGCGTTCGTGTACTTTTCTCATCGATGGTGCAGGACAACATTATAAAAATAAATTGAATTTTGCAAAACTTCTGCACCACGAGAGGGATTTTGGAATAGCCTCCGAATGGTATTTTTTGCAACAGCTCATGGAAAGGGACCCGTTTTTTAATTGCTGGAAATTTCAAAAG